>JABTXL010012687.1:4879629-4940203 GCA_025134845.1 Neodon shergylaensis | reverse complement strand
ATCTATCTATCTATCTATCTATCTATCTATCTATCTATCTATCTATCTTACCTTCAGATCATTCATTTGTAAACAGCTGAAAATGTAGATGCTTACCATTTGGCTGTGAAGGACTGCCAAGTTCACCAAGGCAGTAGCGACACTGGGGTGCTTTGGGCCAAAGGATTTCTGCCGAATTTCAACAGCCAGTTCATACAAAGGTACAGCTTTTTCAACTCTTCCCTAAAAAACAAGAACGTAATCTAACAACAATATGAAAGCTTTAATAGATACTGTCTGACCAGAGCTCTCCCCAGAAATAAATGCATCAAACAAAGATGCAGAAGCACTTCCTACAGCTGAAAACCCAATAGACCAAATGGAGCTGTTGGGAACTCAGCCATTGTGTGATAACTTGGAAAACGCTCTATTTACCCTTTAGTGTTTGCAGTGGGAGAAAAGCCCAATGGCGTAGATCTGTTGCTGTACTTAACTCATGGAGGCATCAAAATAAAACCATTTCCCAACTGCCAAGTCCCTCTGGAATTTCCTGGGATTTCTCAGCCAAAGAAGCTGGCCTGAGAGACAGCACATGAGCTTCGGTGCCGGGGCCACCAGCAAGGGAGCCACCCAACTTCTCAGGAGAGCTGACCGCTCTGCCACTGCACCACTCAGAGTAGACTGTGGCCAACTTTTGTTTTGCACAGATACAAGAACCCAAACTTTACCCCCAAGGCAAATATTTAATTTTAGCTAATATTTAATTGTAGATAAACTCAGAAAAGAGTGAAATAAAACAAAAATTTTGTTAAAAAAAATAAATAATAAGGCACTGTCTGCAGCCTTGGCGCTGGCCATTTGGTGTGTTTTTGTTAATAGCAAGTACAGTAAGGGGGTTTGAAAATTCCTGAGATGTAATATAAAAAGTGATCACATTCATAATGTTGATAAAACAGTTTGTATTTGAAAGGACCTCATTTACAATGTTGGTGGATTTGTAGTTGGAATGTATTTTCCGAAAACTAAATCAGTATCTTAATTGAATTAAATCTGAAACAATAGAAACCTTCACATTCTCATCTGCTAGAAATTAAACAACATTGTTTTAAAAAGCTCACCTGAAATAACCTCCCGTCAGGGGATAAACTAACTAGCTGGAGCAGTCAGGGCTTCTCTGGTACATTATCAAGCATGGTGGGGTGGACTTACTGTTTTCTTATACAAGATAGCGAGATGCTTCACTGTGTAGGCCAGGGAAGGGTGGTCGGGTGCCAAGGCTCGTCTGCGGATGTCCAGGGCTCGCTCATAGAGCTCCTCAGCTTTATCATACTGCTTCTTTTCATTGTAAAGAGCCGCCAAGTTATTCAGGGACTGGGCACAGTCTGGGTGATCTGGCCCCAGAAGCCGCTCCCTCATCTCCAAGGAATGCTTCAGAAACTGCTCTGCCGTTCTGGAACAAACCCCCAAATGCCTTAAACAATTTCTTCTCTAAGCGTCCTAAGCCCTAGTGATGTGGAGAACAGAAACCTGTTTCTCCCTAGACACACCAAAGTGAAGGAGTCAGGCTAAACCCAGCCCTCCACCTTCCCCAGCCTTTGTTTCCCATGAGGCATCAGTTTACCCTCCACTTCTCCCAGAAAATCCTAAGACCTTTATAGTGATCAGACCTGTGCCAATGAAAGACGTTGGCATCCCATCCTTTTCCTTAGGAGTTAGTACCAACAAAACAAAACCTGTTAGTAAACAGAATTTAAGTGAAGTGGATGAATGCTGTGGGAGCTCCTGCTGCTGCCAATAGCCTTTAAGATACCAGCCCACTTGGGCATGGTCTCTTACACTATAAATGCAGCTGTAAAGCCTGCACTCGCTCTCTGGCTTCCAGCTCTCCCTTCTGGCTGCTAGACTCTGTTCCTGTTCCCCATGGTTCCTGTTCCCCATTTGTGCAGAGGACTATAGTCTAGGACTATGATCTGTGAATCTACTCCTAAATAAATACCCCTTTATCATAAATAATTTTGAACTAGTGTGGCATCAGCTGAGAGTTGGACTTTTCTGAAGTTTCAAATTTACTGGCTGTTTCTGACAGGTGGCTTTTAGACAGTGGAGGTAGAGGTGTGTGGAGGCTCTTCTCTTCACGTGAACTAAAGGGTAAGGCAGCAGCCGGCCACAGTTTCTACCATGGCCCTCACAGTTTGTAGTTGCCTCTGAGATCTCATATATGAGTACCCACTTTTCACAACCATCAAACAAGAAGCTGACAGAGCTCTTGTCTAAATCTTTTGTTTTCCCTAACTTTGGATTTGATTGACATGTAAAACAACTCTGTACCAAAGAGCCACAGTGAGTACTTAATCTCATTCTGAATGCCCTGGTACTCACTCGAGGTTGTTTTGAAGGTAGTAGAGGACACCCAGTTCGTTGAGGGTGCGGGCATTCTCAGGCTTCTCCTGGCCTAGCGTGAGCTCTTCTAACTGCAGAGCCCGTCTGCGGAGCAGGGCAAACCCGTACTGCAACACAAAAGCGTAACCACTGAGCACCAACCTTCATTCTGGAAGCATCTACTGGTGTCCTAACAGAACTTTCTCTTTCGTCTTGATGGCAGTTATTTTAAGTAGCACGTTGAATGTAGCATTTAGGAAGAGCACATGTATTTATTTCTACATGGAATTTTGTTCACAAATTCATTCAACTTTATGAGGTATTTTAGCATGGTATATGTCAAAGCACTTCAGAAAAGACTAGAAACAGCTCGCTGATCTTTACCAACTCTGGTGCTACAGATACAAACATCAGGTCCTTGCAGTTTGCGATAACCGTGCATATGTGCACACAGTGTGCAGGCAGAAGCCAGCTGTCAGCTACGGCAGGTCCTCGGTGTTGACTCCCAGTTTCTGCCCACCTTATTTTTAGAAATGGTGTCACTCACTGGGACCTGGGATCACCAACTAGGCTAGGAAAGTGACAGTGATCCTCCGGTGTCTACCTCCACAGTGCTGGGATTACAGGAATGCCAGCAGGCCTGCCTTTGATTTTATTAATGTGAGGGTTGGGATCCAGCACAGGTCGTCATGTTGGTGCAGCAAACATTTTGCTCACTATTTCCTCAGACCCAGGAACAGAGAACTTTAAGCCAAACATGCTATATTTAGGTTTCTATCAGCAACCTAGAAACATTTAAAACATTATGTTTGCTTATGGGAAACAGTTTTCTCGTTTGAATTTCACAGAAGATGCTGAACTTCTATTTCCTTCCCAAACTTTGTAAAAAAGAGTCAAAGTAGCTTGAACAGCACCTCCCAGAATCTACCTTCAGCTGAGCTTTCTAACTTAAAAGCCCGACTCGGGGTTGGGCTGTTCACCAGCACCACTCTCAATCTGTGCTTAGGAATAAGAGGACACAGCCAGTCAGGGCCTCGCTTGAAGTCTGTGGACACCTGAAGCTCTCCAGCACGAGGTGTACGCACTCATGAGTTCCCGTCTCATCCTTCCCTCGGGTTCAAAGGACAACAAGGACGCAATCTCATTACCAGGCCGCCTTTTCTCCTTGTGGCTTGCTGACGGATTATAACGGATTTTTTCCTAAAATGTTCAGCTTGTTCATATCTTTAAAAAAAAAAACGAGAGGGAGGAGGGGGAGAGGGAAAATGGTGAGTCAGGGAAAAGAGCATTCCAAGAGCATAGTCATGATTCAGGGTGACAAAAACATTCTGGTACAGCCTGGGGTGGTTTCAATTGTTAAAACAACAGGAGTCTAGTGGCAGCTCGTGCAGTTCAAAATCTACGAGGAAACCCACAGAGTCCTCTATAAGGCTCACATTGAAATGTTTTAAAATGATTTAATGCAGTCTGAATCACTGAAAAATTCCAAACTTAGGTTTGCAGTGAGCACCTTTTACCTGGACAGGCTAATTTTTGGTTAGCTATAGATGCAAAACTCCAGACAAAGTTAGAGTGTAAAGCCATACTTACAGAAGTTCAAAAGAAAAATTTCCAGAAAGCCCCTCCAATGGTGGGGGAAGAGAAAGGATTTCTGAGAGAGGAAGAGAGGCCACTCAGCGGGTGCCTTGTAGGTAGAGAAGCCTTACGAAAGTGTATTGTCTTACTCAAATGGCATCAGGGATCACACCTGGGGACACACACAAGCTAGGCAGGTGCTCTATTGCTGACGTATACCCTCGCTTTGACAGCCTTTTTATTATACTTTCTCCAGCCAACATTTCCTATAAAGGGTGTGTGGTTGATAGTTTAGGCTTTGTGAGCAAGCGGCCTCTGCCACAACTAAGGAAACCACACAGAGTAGACCACAGATAAAACCTAAATAAAAAAATGTGTCTGGGAGTCAATAAAACCTTCTTGACAAACTGGACTTGGCCACTAGGCAGTGGCTCGTGGTCCCTGAAGTGGTGATGTACTCAGCTTTACAGTGATGGCTGGTGGAAGAGTCAGAGTTCAAACCTCAAACGACATTACTTCCACACTCACGCTCTATCCCTCATGCATCTTCAATGAAAACCCAAAACCAAAGACTCGGGGATTCTAATTTTCTTTCTGTATCTCAGGAAGACCAAGAAATGCCACCTGAACACCATGCATGGGATAAAGGGCCCCAAAGCAAGTTCTGTGCATTAGAAACACCCGCCCCCTCCATGACGTCAGCGTGTAAGGCACGGAAGACTTACTTATTTTGCTTATGGTACAAGGCTGCGAGTGCCTCGAGCTCCCGGGCAGCATGTGGATGGTCGGCGCCGTAAGCGTTTTCCGAGATCTCCAAGGCCTGTTTATAAAGCTGCTCTGCATCCCCAAACTTCTTCCACTGGACGTACACACTGGCCAGTTGGTGGAGGGACTGGGCTACTCTCGGGTGGTCCGGATCTAACGCGGTCTCCCGAATCTCTAGGGATCTCTGTAAGGGCACCACAGCCTGGGAACAAAGGACAGAGGCTGATCGACGTGGCAATTAAAGGGCTAATCAAATCCCACAGATCTCAGCACCGGAAAGAAAACGGCTGGGAAGAAGAGACATATAAACAAGGAAACAGGGAAAGTCTCCCTGCCTCTGAATCACTGAGGTTACCTGGCTGAGAAGGCCGAGGTCCTTTAGAAACCGGCCAAGGGTTTCATACAAGTCAGCTAGGCACAGCATGTTCTCCTCGCCTTCGCAGTTCCCATACTGCTTCAGGGACTCAAAGTACTCGGCCGCCATGGCACCTTTGTCTTTGCCAACAAACTGCCAGTAACTCAGCAACTCGGCAAAGTGTCCTCTGTTCCAACAGACAATGTTAACTTGACGGAAACCGTACTTTAAAATCTACAGCGAATAAAAATGCCGGAATTCCTTTCTAGGGAGCTGTTGACAGTTTGTGCAGGGGCAATCATAGCACAGTGACAATTTGTCTCACTGCTCCCAGCTGTGGCATGGAGGAGACTGTCTGACCTCCCCCCACCCCTCACCATTGTCTGCACAGAAAGGGATGTCAGTCTCAGCCTGCTGTGTGAGTGCACAGCATGGCGGGAAGGCCTTTGCAAGCTGTCAGCTGTCACTAAGATCTTCCTTAGTCTCTGGTGCAGATTCCCTGGAATCCCTGGTAGACATTTCATGCAAAGGTTAATCCAGCTCGTGCCGAAATCATTTTAAATGATGGGAATTAGAATAGGAGAAACTGGCGAAGCTGATCAGCTCCCATTGCATATTCACCTTGTGATTGCCACTACATGGGTGTGTGTGTGCGTGTGTGTGTGTGTGCGCGCGTGAATGTGTGTCAGAATAGCAGAAACTAGCGCAGCATATCAGCTCCCATCGCAAATCCACTTTGTGATTGCCTCTGCACGGGTGTGTGTGTGTGTGTGTGCACGCACGTGCGTGCGAGTGTGTGCATGCATATGCATGCGTGTGCATGTGTGACTGTGTTCATCTGCAGGTAATACTGAGGAAGGTGAAAGAGATGCCAGGCCAAAGGCAAACCTGACTTCACAGGAATCATAAGCAGCTGACATGGAGCTCAACAGATCCAAGAATGAAATTTGTGAGTGTTTGCTAAGAAGCAAATCAAATTATACGTCTATTTCTAAATTCCTAAGTGAGACAGAAAAAAAAAACCCAAAAAATCCTTCCTGAGGCTTAGTAGGTCCGAAGCAGAGCTAATAAAAGGGCAGTCACACACTAACACATTCAAATGTATCCAGAGGGGCAGCAGAAGATGCTGACAAACCGGAGCAGTATTGACATTAGCACTGGTTGGGTTTCACTGGGAGCCCCCAATCTGGTTTGAAGTGTACTTGTAAGAGGCCTGGAGCCCCAAGAAGCTCACGGTAGGAATAACTTCTCCCCATTGTTTAAAATCTGCCTAACTGCAAGAATAAGACAAAATTGCCCCGGGGTCATTGCAGCTGACTTTTGTAAAGCAGAACTTACTTCCCCCTGGACAAACAAGATCTCCTGACAATTTATAAACTGTCATGGAATCCCCAGAACCCCACCCACTGTCTGTATTTCAGGTGCTACTGAAACTATTCTGATTTAAATGCAAAAACAATTCCATTTTGTTAGCGTTGTTAAGCAGAATCACTAACTGTTGAAATCCACCCTCTGGGGAGAGGATGTAGAAGGAGCTGCGGACCTTTTGTAAAGGTCCTGAGACACGAAGAGATTGAGGAGGCAGTCGTGCAGCTTCTGCTTGCTTCCTTGCTGCTGGAAAAGCCACGGGAGCTCGTCTGCACTTCTCCAGGTCACTCTGTCCTGACTGCGGGAGAAAGGAGGCCACATGGTGAGACCTTCAGTAAGGCCAATAACAGAAACGTTTACCATTCCCACTGTGAGATAAACCCCTGATATTCTGGAGCGGACTCTTTCCCAGGCCACTATAAGGAAGAAATAAAACACTGAAACATTGAAGGGGTTGGGAAAGTGAAAGCCCCAGAGCATTCAAACTCCACAGGCCAAAGGTATCTTCCTAAACGAAGGCAAAAAACCTTCAAAGGACCTAATATACATACACAGAGGTACATGTACTTGTGTGTGTGCGCATGAGAGAGAGCATTCACATGTATGATATATATTTTAGTTATTTAAACAGAATAAAATTAAAGGTAACAAATTGATCTTTTATCAATGTCATAAGAAAATTTCCATAAAAATGGCATTTTTTTCTTGATATTAGGTAGATACTGGACTACTTTCTTGTCTTTAAAGTTATTTATTTGTTTCTTTTTTTATTTAAATTTGAGATAGGGAAGGAAGGAAGGTCTCACTCAATTTAGGCTAGACTTGAACTTGCTCAGTAGCCCAGACAGACTTTAAACCTACATTCCTCCTGCCTCAGTTTCCCTAGAAACTGGTATTAAGGCCTGTGCCACTTGACCCGGCTAAATTTTATACTTTAACTTAGAAGCTAAGAGAGAGAAACAAGAACAGGGAGGACATTTCTGGTACCTGAGCTGGGAGGTGAAATAGTTGATCAACTTTTGCCTGTATGAAGAGATGAGGGTAGGGTCTGCCATGTACTCCAGCCTCACTGTTTCCCAGGCCTGAAGAGAGAAGGAAAAGGACACCAGATTTTGTTTTAAGTCACTGTACATCTGACAGCGGATTTGCAAAATGCAATTTATTAATTCTCTTTTATAGTTATATAGTAGAAATAGCCCTACAATATTTTTAAATTGAGGATATGCTAATGCCATAAACTCGGTTTAGTATAAAAATTAAGAATTCAAAGCACAATTTAATTTAAATGCTTTCCTTTACAAGAGTTGCTGTGGTCATGGTGTCTCTTAACAGCAATAGAAACCCTAACTGAGACAGAAGTTGGTACCAGGGACTGGGGCATTGCTGTGAGAGGCCCAACCATGCTTTGTTTGGAGGACTACAAACCTTGGGACTGTGGATTAGAAAAGAAGTTGAATGCTCTAAATGGAATTTAATGGGCCATACTAGTAGGAGCATGGAAGACAGTGGTGCTGGGGGGATTTGAACTGTGGGGACCTGGCTCAAGCGGGTTCAGAGAAGAATGTAATATGTGGCCTAGAGAACATTCTTGGGATATTTTGGTTAAGAGTGTGGCTGCTTTCTGCCCTTGTCTAAAAACTATGCCTGAGGCTACACTGAAGAGGTTTTTGTTGTTGTTGTTTTGGTGTGTGTGTGCCCATGTGTGTGCATGCACACACACGTGCACGCCTGTGTGTTGAGTTGCCATGGTCATCGTGTCTCTTCACAGTAATAAAACCTTAACTAAGACAGTGACAAAGGAGCAAGGCTGTGGAATGACAAACATTTACAATGACAGATGTGATGAAGCACCCTCGGGTGAAAGAATTCCTATACTGCTCAGTCATGGCAGACATATGATAGGAATTCTCTTAGTCAGCGGTTTTTGAAGAGTTACAACTGTGGGCCCATAGCAAGTCTGACACCTTCAAGGACCTCTACAGTCTCTTCACAGAGCTGTGAGAAGCTGGAAAGTCTGCACATCATGGGGCTAGCCCAGAAATGCTTCTGAGTTGGGTGGAAGGGCTATAAAAGGAGGTTGATTCTCCTCATGTTTGCATTCCTGGGAAGAAACTCCCTGATTTTGCTTCATGTGTTTTATGACTTGAATTTTGATCCTTTCTTTTTTTTTAAACATTCTATGTGTAACATGTAACACAAAAGATACTTTCTTAATTTATTCACTTATTCATTTATTTATTTATTTTGAGACTCACAGCATCTTGCTATGTAGCCTAGGCTGGCCTCGGATTTACAAAGCTCCTTCCTCAGCCTCCCAGGATTATAGGTTTGTGCCACCATACCCAGTTTCTCTTAATAAATATTGTGGGTTTTGAGACATGATCTCATACAGCCCAGGCTAGACTACATAGCAGAGGCTAGACTTGAACTCCTGATCCTTCTGTATCTACATCACAGGTACTGGGATAATGGCTGGCATGTGCCCCTGAGCCTGGTTCCTTTTAGTAAAATTGTAAGTGTTCGATACGCCATTGTAAACGACAGAGACAATATTTTGCAACAGATCTTTAGAACTAAAGCCCCTTGGCACCACCTTTGAAGCAACAGCTGCCTCCTGAAGGCACTAGACAATGCTTAGTGTCAGATAAGCTCACATGCAATCTAAAGCCAACGCATAAAACTAAATTTTGGCTTCCGATGCTAACATTGGAGACGTTTAACTTAACATAGTATAATATTATGGAATGCTACAGTGATACTTATAAGTAAAAAAAAACCCCTTTGCATTAAAAAGACGTTTGAAATAATATTTACCTGCAGATGCTGAAACCTGAGCAAGCCACAGCTGTAAGTCAGCAGACACATTTTGTGTAAACTATGCACAATGGAGGTCAAGGAGGCCCAGGACATCTCTGGATACAGCTCCATCAGCTCTGACTCACTCACACCATTGTGACTAACGTTGATGAGGCAGAGAATCTAAACAGAGAGCAGAGCACAGGGACCACAGGGCACCTCAGAAATCACAGCCGAGAATTTCTAAAACTCGTTAAGACTTATTAACTTTTTATCCAAACTTTGTCTCAAAGAAAGAAAGTAGAGAAGTAACTGAAGAAGTCATCCTGATGTCAACTTCTGACCTCCACATGTGTACAAACCAGCAAGTGCATTTCCCCACACATACACCTGTAAGTACATGCAGATATCACACACACACAGGTACACACACATGTGCATACACACGAACACACACAGAGACACACACCCATGCACACACATACACACACAGAGACACACACATGTACACACATACACACACAGAGACACAAACACACACATGCACACACACCCCTTAGCCAAGACAATCACAAGAAATAACAGAAAAAGACAACTTGCTCAATGAAATGTCAAAGCTTGTTTTAAGGTTTAAGACAATATATCATTGGAGAAAAAGCTAAACTGAATAGAAAAGCCTAGAAACAGACCCACAATTTCACGTGAGCTTGATATCTGCTAGGCAGCATTCCAACTCAGAAGAGAATATACATTATTTCATAAATAGCAGTCTGATAGCCACATAATGAAAGGATAAATAAAAAGTAGATATTTTTCTCTCACATAAGCTAAAATGAATCCACATGAACTAAAGTCCTACACACAGATTATAAAATATTTTTGACGGAAACTACATGTACATACACTACACAGGGGCCATTTAAAACAATGGAGTTTTTAAACACACATCAGACCAGAACTGTTGGTAAATTTGATTTTACCAAAATGAAAATTTAAATAAACACCACCAAAGGTGACAAGACACAAAGGAAAAGGATGTATAATTTGTATTCAATATGAAAATTTAAGAACTTCAGATCAATAAGGAAAAGAAAACGAGGAGTCGGGCGATGGCTCAGTGGTTAAAAACACTTGCTGTTCTTTCAGGGGACATGTATTCAGTTCCCAGCATCCACACTAGGAGGCTCACAACCACATGTAACTCCAGTTCCAAGGCACCCAGAGCCCTCTTCTGGCCTCCCGGGGAACCACCACTCATATATGCACCCCAACAGACATACAGCTATACACAGAATTTAAAAAAAAAATCAAAATGAATCCTAAAAGAAAAACAAGTACAGACGAATAAGAAACCTAATTTAATAAGGAGTAAAAGTCAAGCATGGTGATACAAACCTATAATCTCAGCCCTTGGAAGGCTGGCCCAGGAGGATGGCTTTGAGTTTGAGACCAGCCTGGGTCCTAGGGCACCCAGAGCTATAGGGCAACCCTGTCATATAAAACACCAGGAACGGGACAATGAATAACCATGAAAGCAAAATCTCAGTGATAATCTGGCGGGTGCTGCCCTCCGGCGGGTGCTGCCCTCCGGCGGGTGCTGCCCTCTGGCGGGGGGGGGGGCACTGTTCCTTACCTGCGTCATCAGCTCTTTATCCACATCACTCGGCATGGCTTCCCGGATGGAGCGGAGCACGAGTCTGTACAAGGAAACTGTATCTTGACACTGCAGGCACTGACGAAGGGTTTTATCCAAGTTGCCTGCTCTCCTGGCACTGTGGGAATTGAGAACAGACCGAATCTCATACAGGCTGCCGATATCTGTGAGGAATCTGGGGCACATAAAAACAATGACCTCTATTTTTGCACTATAACCCATAATGGGAATTCAATAAAAATACAGAGAAACGATAGTTTTCTGGGACTGCCGGAGTGATTGGGTTTATTTTATCATTTAATCCATGTCAAAGAACATGTGCTGAGACTTAATTAATGTTCACTGTGGAACATAAAACTGAGGAAGGGTTGGCTCTTATCCTCCTGCACGCCACCTACCTGCAGGATACAGGAGATAACAATAAGCACTGATAGCCATGCATGCTGAAATTGTGTGGAGCCAGGGTCTTGAGAACACTAGGGTAAACTAAAGAAATTCAGTAAAAAAAAAAAAGCCAGAGCTGGTGGTACAAGTGTGTAACTCCAGCAATGGGGACATGGGGATGGGGAAACATCCCAGGCTTAAGACTTGCTTAAGGTACAGAGTAAGTTTAAGGTCAGTCTCACAACTTAGTGAGACCCCATCTCAGAGGGATTTGTCTAGTGTGCATAAGGCTCTAAGTTCAGACTTAAGTATTACAAAATAAATACACTGAGCAAATAGGTGATACACACACACACACACACATGCACAATGGAGTACTACACAGCAGAAAAAATAATGACATCTTGAAATGTGCGGGCAAATGGATGGATCTAGAAAACATTGTACTGAGTGAGGTAACCCAGACCCAGAAAGACAAATATAATATGTACTCACTCATAACTGGCTTTTAGACATAAATCAAAGAGAGAGAGAGATCTTAGAATACACAGATCTAAATGAGATGTCTCCATCAAATCCCTTCCCTCGGAGCTCAGGGAATCCCAATAAGAGGAGGCAGAAGGGGTGGAGAGGCAGAGGGGATGGAGGATAACAGGACAAGACCCTCTAAAATAATTGAGCAAAGTTCACATGAACTCAGAGACTGAAGCAGCAAGCACAGGGTCTACACAGGTCTGCACACCGGTTCCTCTGCACATATACTATAGATTTCAGTTTAGTTCTTTTATGGGACTCCGGAATGTTTAAATGCGTGGGTCTCTGATGCTTGTGCCTTCTCTTGTGCCTTCTCTTCTCTTTATTATTCTGTTGGCTTGTCTTGTCTAACTTCAAGATGATGGGTTTTGCTTTATCTTATTATACTTTGTTTTGCTGTGTTTTGTTGTTATCACCTAGAAACCTGTTCTTTTCTAAGGAGACTGAAAGGGAGTGATCTGGATGGGAGAGGAGGTGGGGAGGAACTGGGAAGAGTAGAGGGAGGGGAAATTGTGCTCCAACATATTGTATAAGAAAGAATCTATGTTTAATGAATGGGAAAATAGATTCTTGTGACAAGCACCATACATTTGTATGGAAGAGGCTCTCCATTCTCTAAAGTTCTCACTGTATTGCCACAGGTAACAATGAAAAGACAGGAGAGCATGTCATAGGAAACTCAACCTTATACGATTTTCTTTTCATTTCAGATTTGGTGTTCAAAACGAGAATGTGGAATTAAAAGACAAGAATGCTAGATTCAGTGTCTGTAAACAAGGCTGGGCTAGGATGATTTCTATTATGACAAATAGTAAAAAATAGTCCTCTTACATCTCTGCCTGAGGACTATGCAGAGTGAGGCTCAATGGAAGAAGACACCAAAGCCCTGCCATCCAGTGCTCATGAAAAGTGGATTACTGCCTGGTATGGAAAACAGCTATTTATGGCTAGACTTTAGAACAGACAGTGGAAGACCCCTCCTGATCACTCCGTCCTCAACACTGAGCCACAGTCTCCCGAGTGAGTGTGAGTGTCACGTCAGGAAAGAGGGAGACATCTGAGGCCAGTGAAGCTGTTTGAGCAGCCACCACTTTGCAGAGAGAGTGGACTGCAGCAAGATGAACAAGATGAACCCCAGCAGAACCAAGGGAGACGCCCACTCACCACGTCATCATTTTGCTGAAAAGGGTGACGTAGAGGGCATTGCAGGTCGCAGCGGAACGGCAGTGTTGGTCTAGCTGCTTCTCCTACACCAAAAACAAAACGGAAGTAAGAAAAGCAGCCTGGGGTCATTGCTCCTGGGCCAGCCACAGCTGTCCCAGCAGAAGGACACTGTCTCTGTTGCTAACCCTGATGTCACAGGTGTAACGGAGGGAGCCTGGCTGCAGCCAGACTTCCAGCTGCCGAAGGAAGATGCAGCCAATAGAGAAACACTTTTCATTTTGTAAGAATACCTTCTTAACACTACATACTCTTCCTAAGTGCCAAAATATCTGGGTTGCTTCTTCTATGTCTGTCATTAAAAACAGAATGGGGATAACTTGGGAGGTAGCTCAGGGGACAGCTTGCTCCATGAGAACCTGAGGTCAGATGCTGAGGAGCCCACATTAAGAAGCTGGGTGTGGGGGTATATGCCTGTAACCCCAGCAGTGGGAGGTGGGATAGGAGTAGGGTGGGATGGCAGAGACAGGCGGGCTTCTGGAGCTTGCTGGCCATTTAGTTTAGCCAAATGCTGAGCACCTGCTTCAGTGAGACTCTGGCTCAAAACAATAAAATGGGGAGCAATAGGGGATAACATCTGACTCCAATCTCTGGCCTCCATATGCATACACATACACACAGGTATACACAGGTATCCACATGGGTGCATGCACCACATACACACAGGTATACACATGCATACACATGGGTGCATGTACCCTCATACACACAGGTATATACATGCATACACATGGGTGCATATACCTGCATATACACAGGTATACACATGCACACACATGGGTGCATGTACCTGCATATACACAGGTATACATAGGTATACACATGGGTGCATGTACCCGCATACACACAGGTATACACATGCACAGTACACACACATAGTTTAAAGGGAAGAATTACTACCAAAATAATCACAGAAATCCAGATTTCCTCATGAGAACAGAGCTCCTATATTGAATTTGAAGTCTGGCAGTAGAGAAAGCAGTGGAGTGGGAACGCTCACCTGCTCTCTGCTCAGCGTTGTGTCTACAGAGCTGCACTCTGCAACTATTATGGATTTTGCATCTTTAGGGCTTAAAGGATCAAGATGCAGTGTAGGCCACAACCTTTTGTTTAAAGAGGAAAAAAGAAAACAAATTTCTAACAATGCAACAAAGACCATAATCCACCACAAACCCATGGATTTAAAGCCATTAGATGAGTTGTTTTTATGCGATTTTATAAAATAAGCTAATGGAATCTGTTAATCCCATTAAATTGTTGCTTAATTCATTCTAAGATTTACCATTACATCGACCAATAATCAAAGCGGAGTGCCATAAACTACATTCTCGCTGGCTAAGTGGGAAAACATCTCTATTTCTACCTTCAGGACTTGCATTAAACTAGACGCAGGTACTTAGGGCTCAGGCGGAGCAGTTCAAGACGGTCTCTGCACTCGGCTTCTTACAGGGCAACCGACTGGGGATAGGAAAGATCTTATGCACAAGGTACAAATATACACACATATCTGCTTATAGATGCACACGGACATAAGTGCATACACACAGCATTAAAATTTCTTAAAAGGCTTGATTGGTGGGAAAAGGCTTTCTTGTAGGAAAGGACCTTTACAAGGTTTTTCCCTGGGTAAAAAGAATAAGTTAAGGAACTGTCCTCCAGAATTCAACCCTTATCTGACTTCTCTGAGGGCTGTCAATAAAAGTGAGCCTGCATTCTAGAATAGCGGGTCTCGAGACCGCAATTCTCAAGCCAACCCCCTCTCCACTTTCCTCACCCACAAATTCACCTGTTTACTAGGTGTCCTTACTTGGATTAACAATTCACAATTCAAACTACACTCTCCCAAGAAACAAACCCACTAGCTCCTCCCCGCAAACATGCCCAGCCTGTGTCTCCGGTTCAGCCCAGGAAGTCACAATTAGCTTTCACTTCTTCGTTCAGACAACTTGCAGTCATTCCCATTTCCTCCCTTTCCCTCCCACCTCAGCTCTGACTTCTCCCCCAAATCCTGAAGATGGTGCCTTCTCCTTGAGGTCACCCACCTCTCCCCAGCCTCACTGCGGATACACACCAAGGACGTTCCCTTGCCTGCCCGGGAAACAGCTCTCCGTCTGAGGGACCGGACTCTCCCTCTGAGGGACCCGACTCTGTGCACTCCACATACCTCCACGCTGCCGGGCAGCTCTCCACATTCACGGAGACGATGACTCTGACATTCACCGGCAGGGGGTCTATCAGCCACTTCATGTGCTTCTCCACTTGCTTAAGAACAGACAGCGGAAGTCAGGTTATAACAACAGCATTTCAGAGCAATCCCTGAGTTCTCCAATAGGGTACCATTCTCATTACACTGTCCTTACTAAGGACACAACTCTTACTTGGGAAGGGTTGATCCTAGGTTGGCAAAACACTCTTATCACCAAATTTGAATTCTGAACATCTAAGGAAATATTTTTGCCTTAAAAGTATGTCAAAATAAATACTTTTGCTAGGTATGTAGATTTACTTGATGCGACTGTCTGGGAACATACAGCGTAAATTTTAATTCAGACACTTCTTCCCCTGCAGTTAAGTGGAACTGGATAGAACAGCATCATTCCCTTCCCCCAGCATGGAACTGGGATGCCTGCTGCAGACATCGCTGGTACTCTGGTCGTCTAAGGCATCTGCTAATAGAACCATCTGCTAAGAGAAGCACCTGCACTTGATCTATGGAGTCGATGATGATGATGATGCTGCCCTGATGCCGAGCAGAGAGCTTTTCCAGCCAGTGTGGAAATTCTTCCAGAAGCTTAGCAGGATCCAGTGTCAGTGCAGAAACGGCCCAAAAGTGCTGCATCAGCTGCGGAGTGACAGGGTGACACCACGTGCAAAGTAAATCAGCCGTACTCCATAGTAGCAGAGAGTGCTTTCATCCTCACTGTGTACATCAACGCTGACTCCCCATGGTGGTGGTGCCAAGTACTAGTGTGTGCGTGTGTGTGTGCGCGCATGTGTGTGTGAGTGTACATGTGTGTGCCTGCATGTGAGGGCCAGAGGGTGACGTTGGGTGTCCTCAGTGGCTTCTCTACCTTATTATCTTTTCAGACTGGGTCTCCCACAGAACCTGGAGTTCACTGACTGGCTAGCCTAGTGGCCAGAAAGTCCCACGGATCCTCCTGTCTCCATCCACCCCCTCGTGCTATGGTTAGAGACATGCATGCTGCCATGCCTGAGTGTCTACATGAATGCTGGGCTGCAAACTCAGGTTTCTATGTGTATGGCAGCATTTCCCGACTGGGTCATCTGGGTACCATGTGCATACAGGGTCCATAGAGGCCAGAAGCGAGTGTCAAATCCCCTGGAACTGGAGCTGCAGATAGAAATGAGCTATGAGGTGGGTGCTGGGAACCGAACCTGGGTCCTTTATAAGGGCGAAAGTGCTCTTAACCACTGAACCATCTCTCCAGCCCCAAGGACTACTTTTTAAACCTTACACAAAACCAAAATAACTGTCACAGGTTAAATATCCCTCATGCAAGATGTTTGGCGCCAGAAGTGTTTCAGATTTCAGCTTGTGGGGATCTGGGGAATGTTTGCATATGATAGTGAGTGATCTTGGGAACAGGACTGAAGTCTAAATATGAAATTCATAACGCCCTCTACAATTAGCCAGAGGGCAATCCTAAACCTCCCAAAGCGAGCCAGTGTTTTAACCGTGACATGTCACATAAGATGAGACATGGAATTTTCCACGTGAGTTGTCATGTTGATACTCAAAAAGCTCCAGATGTCAGCTGGGACTGTAGCTCAGCGGCAGAATGCCTGCCTTGCACGCATGAGGTCCAGTGTTCAATCTCCACAACTACCAAAATGTTTCAGATTTTAGCAGCTCCGATTTCAAATTAGTGATGTTCTACCTACAATCCCGAAAGCCTGCTTATTATTATTGTCTTGGCCCCAAGAGCCCAGAATCTGCATAATATCCAGGTGGCTTCAGAACGCGCGTGACACACCTTCAGGGTCAGCCGCTTGATAATCAAGGAGGGCTCCGAGCTGGTTGACATGGGCCGCCCCACAAAATGAGACAGGATCAGCGTGTTAGGGAAATGCTTCTGCTGCAGCTGAATCCTGAAGGAAAAACATGGGACTTTATAAACTCTCCGTAGCAACAAATACACACAGAGCCAGACATCAAATGTGGCTCCCATGTCCTTAATTAAATAAGATTAGTGATTCCACTCTATTTTCAGAAGCTTTTAAACTAATAGCCTCATTTTAATTAGCAGATGATGTTAATTAACATAAAATGTTAATAAAAGGAGCATTGGCTTTTAACTAAACGCAGGCTGTTAGAGGAGGTAGATCCTGGGAGGTGAGGAGTTTAAGGTCACCCTTGGTTACACAGGGAGGCTGAAACCAGGCCATTTTGTGCTACATGAGACCCTATCTCTAAAAAAACAAGACAGTGAAAAGAATGATTTAGTAGCATTGGGTCATACCACTTTGATAAAAGAAGGGACTTTCCAGACCCTGGTCCTCCAGACACCAGGAGGGGTGGGATCGGGGCTGGTGCCACCACCAGATCATCCAGGCGCTGGTAATACTAGAAACAAAAAAGGATTTACATTGTAAGATTGCACACGCCTCTGAGAACAATAAACGGAACTGGCACTCGACTTCTGTAGGTCCTCTGAAGACACTAGAGGGAACAGACTTGCGGCGGGCCAACAGCACACACGTGGTTGCTGTTCTGTACATGGCTGCTTAAAGCAGGAGATGAGCCCCGTGGCTTTGCTGTAACAGAGTGAAGGGAGAGTATGGACTGTGGCGGGTTTTTACAACGTTCAGATGTTTGGTGAAATGCTGCAGAGAGGACATCGGTCACACTGGAGGCCCTTGACCACAGGAAGTGTCCCCCTGCTGTGCAGGCCCAGGCAGCAACCCTAGATTTCCTCAGCAGAAGGATGAACTCGGAGTTTCGGAGCCTGCCTCAATTTCCAAGGTTTACGGGTCCAAACAAAAGGAGGTTTCAGGCTTCTTCTGAACCCCTTCCCCGCCAGTCTTCCAGGCTGCCCCGGAGAGTCAAGCTCAGTCAGGCTGTCTGAAATCTTCATGAAACTGAATCTTTGCAAAGTTCAAAAACCCATCCTTCCCAGGCTTTCCCCAGCCATGCAAAACCAGCTCAGACCAGGGAGACTATGATCAGAAAAGCAAAATGCCACAATACTTCTTAGGAGTGCCCAGGGCCAGCTTAGTGTTGCTACGTCTACCAACATCTAACTGACTGCTGCTGATGTTTTAAACTCATAATAGCTTGTGGCAGGCTTTGGGCTGGTTGTACGGCAGTAAAATCTCCAACTGCAGGAAAGCATTATCTGTGGTGTAGACATTTGTATCTAGACACAAATCAACTGCCAAGGATCCCCAGTTGCTCAGAGCGGTGTTGCATCTGAAGGAACAGAGGGAGGCCTTGTTGACTTATTACCCTAACTAGCCCAATAACTTGGTCCATGGTTCTATAGAAACCCACTTAAAGATCTAGAGTCCCACATTGGGGCTCCTTGCTGCGAAGGATGTGTGGTATAGGAGGGTCATCTGTCTATGTGTTACTTTCATTGGTTAATAAAGAAACTGCCTTGGCCTTTTGATAGGCCAGCCCTTAGGTGGGTGGAGTAGACCGAACAGAATGCTGGGAGAAAGAAGCAGAGTCAGACAGATGCCATGAAGCTCCAGCCCAAGATGGACGTAGGTTAGAATCTTCCTGGTAAGCCACCACCTTGTGGTGCTACACAGATTATTAAAAATGGGTTAATCAAGATGTGAGAATTAGCCAATAAGAGGCTAGAACTAATGGGCCAGGCAGTGTTTAAATGAATACAATTTCTGTGTAATTATTCCGGGGCTAAGCTAGCCGTGAGGGAGCCGGGCGGGACGAAAAGCAGGCTTGCTCGCCTCGTCACTACAGATGTGGACCACAGTTCACGTTTATTCCGTGTGTGCTCATGGGGAAATCATGTCAGACTTCAGTTTCTTCTTCTATACCGCAGTATCAGTATCTCTCTTAAAACAACCACTACTTAATATTAACCTCATGCCAGCTGCTGTCTGTTTTAGGAGTGTCATCAGGCTTAATATTTGCAACATTTCCCTGCGAGAGAAGGAACACTAGGTATTCTCCTTTTGCGGATAAGAAGGTCAAGTTGAGAGTGACCAGAGATTTGACACAACCAAGCAATAAGCACAGTCTAGATTCTAATAGCTCTATAAAAATGCATCTGCTCACTTTAACTTCCATGCCTGCCTTAGAAATTATTTTGTAGACTCAAGTTGAGATGGCTCAGCCCATTAAAGGTGCTTGCCCTGAAACCTGACGGCCTGACTTCATTCCCTGGACACACATGGTAGAAGCAGAGGGCCAACTTTTTAAAGTTGTTCTCTGATAGCCTCACATGTACTACGGCATGTGTACCCCCCACTACATAATGTCACCCAAATTTAAAAATTGATTTGTACATTGCTTTATGATATTATTAAGTGTTTTTTAAGTCGGACATGTTTCTTAGTAGGTTTCAGGTTGTTAACTGTTTAGATCCTTATAAATGCTGATTAGATCAAAAGTGAATGGCTGATCTGTCTATTGAATGAACGACCAGAGTTTATTTCCTGAACATTTGGCACTTTCACTCTTGTGGCCGTTAGGAAGAACTGACAGCCTGGCTTTGCTACTATCACATTCCCTAGCCTGATCTGGGGGAGTCGCAGATGGCAGCATAATGGGTGCATGGCTGATGAATCATCATCTTTAGCATACATGTCAAAGTCACATAGTCTTTCCATGATACAAATCTAAGCACATCCCAACATGGGTCATCCAGCCTTGAGAGCAGGTAACACAGTCACCAACCCGAATATACTCAGGTGAAAGAATAGTTAGATGACAACCTTTAAGCCATTACTTATTTTTATTATTTTTAATTGTGTGTGTATGTGTGCATGTGTATGTGTGTGTGCACACAGGCATGTGTGTGCAGTTGCATATGGAGTCCAGAAGCTGACATCTAGTGTCTTAGGTTATCACAACCCACCTTATTTTTTGAGATAGGGTCTCTCCTTGAGCCCAGGTTCACTGATTGGTTAAGCTGACTGTCCAATGAGCTGCCTAGATCGTCCTGTGCCTCTACCCTCCCCATGCACTGGGGTTACAGACATGAGCCACCACTCTGGACTTTTAACATGGGTGCTTGGGATCTGAACTTGGGCCGTCATGCTTAGTGAGAACTTTCCCAGCTGTGCCACCCCCAGACTAGCACTTGATCGCTGACTGGACCAGTGTCTCAGAAGCTTACCTTCTCGAATCCCAGTTCATGGGCTGAGTTAGAAGCCTGCTGAAAGGCTTCCATCTGCTCTTGCTCATCGTGTATGTCCCACAGCACATCCCCCAAATCGTCCTCTTCTGGAGTGGAATCCTCACTGCCTACATCCTTCACCTCCACGTCTGTGATCTCAAGGCCGAGGATGTCCTGAGCACAAAGAACAAGTATAGGAAAACAAATGAAATTCAGAGACTTTGAAGCTGGGGTCAGCTTTTCTGGGCCTTACCTGCTGAGGGCGGGCAAGTCCAGACTTAGGCTTCGAAGAACAAGAGTTATTATAAGTACCCCCAAGAATAAATTTGTAACCATAAGAACCCTAGTTTAAAATGAAAACACTAAAATATAAAGATTAATAGTTCTTCTCAACTAAAAATAAAAGCAGAGTACTATTTGTGTGATGGGATTTGTTTTCTGAAAAATGCCATGTAATAGTTGTAATTATATTTGGCTAGAGAATCACTTTTAAAAAAGTGTGTGTGTATGTGTGCACGTGTGTGTGTGTATGCGTGTGCGTAAGTGTGGAGTCCAAGAGACAAAGACTAACTTGGGCATCATCCTCAGGAATACTTACCTTTTTTGAGACAGGGTCTCTCACTGGTAAGAGCTCACCATGGCTAGCTAGAGAGCCTAAGGGAATCCTTCTGTATGCCCGTGTTAGGATAACAAGCACATACCATCAGGCCTGGTATTTTTAAGTGTGTGCTTAGACTCCAGCTCGGGTCCTTATGTGTGTGAGGCAGGCATTCTACAGAGTGAACAATCTCTTCAGCCCACTACTGAATAATTTCAAAGGCCACACTAATGCCTAAGAAATACAGTATAAGATTGAATTCCCGAGATCAAGGTTCTTTCTTTTCTTTTTCTTTTTTAAAAAAAGTTTTTCGAGACAGGGTTTCTCTGTGTAGCCTGGTTGTCCTGGAACTCACTATGTAGACTAGGCTGGCCTTGAACTTGGAGATCAGCCTGCCTCTGCCTCCCATATACTGGGACTAAGGTGTGCACCACTACCGCCTGGCATGAGATGGACTTTCCTGACTTCAGGCCTCTCTACTGTCACATTTAATCTCTATATTAGATCACTGAAAATATATTGATGAAAAGTACGGCTGATTTCATTTTGCTTATCCTGGTCCTAAGTTTTGTAAGACTGAAAAGCTCAGAATCCTCCTGGCAATCTCTCTACTCGAGATCAGCATGCAATGCGCTGGCATAGGTCGCCTCATTACGTTTTGGGGTCACTCTTCTCTGATGACAAATCTCCATATCTGCAATCCAATTTAAATAGAAAAAATGAAGCTGGACGTGGTGGCACACACCTTTAGTCCCAGCACGTGGGAAACAGAGGCAGGTGGATCTCTAAGAATTCGAGGCCACTCTGGTCTACAGAGTGAGTTCCAGGACAGCCAGGGCTAGTACATAGAGAAACCCTGTCTCAAAAAGCAAAAACAAAACAAAGCAGAAGGTGATGTGACCCCTCTCCTTCTCCAGTGAGGTCTCGGGCTCCCGGGAAGAGCTGGGCATCCTTAGGCCAACATGGCACACCTTCCTATCATGCTCATTTTGCTTGGAGATAACAGTGCTGCCAGCCTTTTGATATTAGTTATTGGTATTTTTGTTGAAACAATTTTGATTTTTTGTATAAAGAATAAGCTCAGGTATAAGACCAAGCAGCTACGGAAAGCATATGCATTAAAAAAATACACGAGATTTCAACAAAAGTTTTAGCTTCAGATGCCTCCATGGTCCATATCCTGTTCTCCCAAAACCTGTCCTCTGTGCTGTTAGAAATGGCAAGGTGGGGGCATCTCAAATATGAAAAAAACCTCAAGTCCACAAAGATCACAAGAAGCCTCTTTGAGGAGTACAATGCCCACTTGTCCTCAGATGCCTTCTCTGGAGTTCCGTGTTTGCAATAAATTTACACCTAGCAGGTGCTGAAGGCAGCCAGCTCTGGGAGGCACATCCTGACAAAATGAGGGTCTCACCCCAGGACCAACGCCCAAAGAACAATGGTGCTTTCCTGGGGAGCCAATCTCAAAAATGACACACAAGTAGCTTTGTCTGGAAAACTCTTTCAAGAAAATACTATTAGGGTATTTTAGATGAAAGCTTACAGAGGAAAGCATATTTACCTGTTTAATAATCTTTTCCACACTGATGTAAACTTTATACACTCCCTCCGCAGGATCTCCCGAGTGATGGATGATCTAGGGAAAAGGGCTCAGAAGTAACATGGACATGCAGTAACAGCAGAAGCAGCAGCAGCAGGAGGAGAAGTCTTTCAACATTTTAACTTTTTTATTCCAGCAAACTCCTTACAAGAAAGATACTAGATTGTAACCTTGTTGTTCAGAAGAGGAAACCGAGGCAAGTTAAAAGACTGGTCTGAGGTCACACAGGGATATGGTGGGGGCGTCTCATTTCAAACCTCTCCCTTGGGTTAGGACCCCCGGAATCTCTCATCTAGATGCCTGCTACCCTCCAGACTACTCTATTCTCACAAAACCACGGACATCACTGGCAGAGGTTCACACCAGGCCCTGACATTCTGCTCAGTGCCAACCAATATTCCCAGCCCCGCTCCAAGGGAAAACACCAGGTCCTTAAAACAGCTACTAAGGTGTTTCAGGACTGATCTAACTGGGCCACCTTCCTGTATGTGCCCTCTCCAGACATGCTGGCTTCCTTTCCCATGCTCATCCACCTCCTGGCTCTGGCTTAACTCTGCCACGCATGTTCTGTGACATATGTTCCGTGTTTTACCTTGGCTTTGTTGGTCTTGCTTAGGTTAGAAACTTGATCCAGGAACTGCTGGACGGAGTCGGAAGTGACTTCCCCATCCTCCAAACGATGGTAGATTAATCGTGGTTTTCCTTCTGGGTTCTGCAGAAAGGCTTCTTCGCAGTCTTCTAGTAGAAAACTAGATTGAAAATCGCCATCTCTCCGGTTACGCTGTACTGTGGCAGCAGATTCTCAGTGGCCAGTCTAAGTGCCCAAATGGACTTTACCATAGTAAAAGGGCCCAGATATAAAGGGAAAAAAGCTTTCTAAAACACACTCTTTCTCCCTCTCTCCCTCTGTGTGTGTGTGTGTGCCCAGAGATCAGTGTCAAATGTCTTCCAGTGTTACTCTCTACTGAACCTGGAGCTCACTGAGTCAGCTAGCCTGGCTGGTCACAAGCCACAGGGATCTATGTGCTCCTCTCTCCCTCCCCTGTGCTGAAATTACAGATCTTCATAGCATCCAACTTCTATGTAGGTTCAGGGATTCGAACTTGGGTCCTCAGGTATGTATAGCAAACACTTTACCTACTGAGCCATCTTTCCAGTTCCCAAACTGGGTCATTTTACAGTACTATTCTTCTTTTTCATTAAAACAGTACTTTAATATATCTATTAAAAGCAGAACTGGTGCGGGAGAATTGTCTGTACTCTGTCAATCATGTTTTAAATAAACACTGATTGGCCAGGCAGGAAGTATAGGCAGGAAAACCAGACAGGAAGTAGAAATGATGCAATGAGAACAGGAGAATTCTGGGAAGGAGGAAGTTGATTCCTCCTGCCCAGACCACCGAAGCAGCAGGATGTGATCTGCCTCACTGAAAAAGGTACTGAGCTACATGGCTAACATAGATCAAAAAAATGGGTTAATCAAGATGTGAGAGTTAGCCAGTGAGAGGCTAGAGCTAATGGGCCAATCAGCTTATAATTTATAGAGACCTATGTGTGCTTTTCTTTGGGGCTAAACAGTTGTGGGGTACTGGGCAGGAAAAAAACCACAACAAACAAGCAGGTCCCCTCATGTTACACAGAACCAGTGGCTGGATCCCAACATTATGGGCTTTGGGCTTTTGGAGTAATCACATGACCACACTGCAGTCATCTCAACAGAGAGATGGTAAAGACTCAGGTGCAGTCAAGAAGCCATCCTCCAGCTACAACTTCTACTTGGGGTTTAAAAAGTAGCTGAGGAATGCCCACACCACGGCTCTTTGTTCTATTTGCTTTTCTTGGCCTTGGCTGTTTTTTCTTTTTTTTTTTCACATGTTTCAGAATTTTATTTTTCCTCTTCTCTCTCTGGGCTTCCTTGACCATCTTTTTTCTTTCCTTTTTATCAGCGTCAGGGTCAGCAGTGTGTTCTTCACATCGGGCATTATCTCCCTGCTCTTCCGAGTTTGTGTCTACTATTCTTACATGGTCTTAAAAATACAGTGTGTTCACTAGCCAGAGAATAAGACCTATAAATTATGCCTTAAGCTATAAAGCTTTATAATTGATTTATTTTAAGCATACAAATTCTCAAAAAATACTGTTTGTGTATGGCTAGAAATAATGAAGCAGATTCATGAAACTGTGTGTCCCATATGTACAGCAGGACTAATTATTGATCAGGAAGGTACTCCCCTATGAAGCTCCCAAGCTGTTTGGGGCTGTTCTTCTTAGATTCATCTTTTGGGAAGTTGAGAGAGTCAGCCAATCAGAAGCACAGTAATCTGAGAAGAACAAAGGCCCCAGCAGCTGTATCTGTGGCCTGATGCTCATTGCTCCTGTCACACTTCTGTGCATTTGTTCATGGAGAGGGAGACTTCCTGGGGATTGAACCCAGGCCTTGTGCATGCAAGGTACCACCACGATAGTCCGAAGGAACAGAGGAAAGAATGCAATAAAATGAGGGAAATTCAAGCACAAGGAAGCTGAAGCAGAAACGTAAGAAATTAAAATTCTGATTATTTAAAAAGAATTTTTTTTTTCCTGACAGGGTTTCTCTGTGTAACATATAACAGCCCTGGTTGTCCTGGAACTCTCTTTGTAGACCAGGCTGGCCTTAAACTCACAGAGATCTGCCTGCCTCTGCCTCCTGAGTGCTGGGATTAAAGCTGTGTGCCACCACTGCCTGACTAAAAGAATCATTTAAGAAAACCAAAATTTTAGTTAAAGGAGATAACAAATAATAGAAAATAAATGGAAGGGGGAACTCAAGTTTAAAATGAGGAAGACAGAAACAAATGCTAAAGCATAAAGATGAGAGTTATCTTAAACAAGCAAATGTCTTAAAGAAAAAGCAGATTAAAAATAAGAATTAAAGAAGAATAATTTAACAATGAAGGACTGTATTACCAAATAACATAAGATACAACCCAAACATCAGGTATTAAAGATGATACACCCTTAATGAATACGAAAACAAGGAGAGAACAGTAGAGAAATGGGATTCCACTGGGGCAACCAGATGAAGGGTATTGTAGACACACTCGGAGAAAAGCTCTGTTAGTTCTCTCCACCTAGCCGCTAAGTTGTCTGTAGGCCCCTTCTTTCTTTTGTGTGTTTGTATGTGTGGGAATGTGTGCGTTGTGTATGAGTATAGTGTGTGTGTTGTGAGTGAGTGTGTCTGTGTGAATAAGTGTGTGGTGTGTGTGTGTCTGGTGTGAGTATGTATATGTGTTTGTGTGTGTGTGTAACTGGGCATTGAATCTAAGGCTTCATGCACACAAGGTAATTATTATTCTACCACTGAGTTTTCTCCTCTCCTTTTTTCCAGCCTCCCCCTCATTAGTGCTGGGATTACAGGCATGCATGACAATGCCAGATTTTGTGAGGTGTTGGAGACTGACTCCAGAATCTTGTGCACGGCAGGAAAGTCCTCCACCAACCGGGCCACATATCTAGACCTTGAGTTCTTGTTTTGAGACAGGATCTTGCTAAGTTGCCTGGGCTAGGCTGCAACTTGCAATCCTGCGTCAGTTTGCTGAGCAGTTGAGAGGCCCAGCTACAAGGCAGAGTCTTAGAGACAAGGATAGGATTTACTGCAGGGAAAGTGGTGAAACTGGACATCTCACACAATTAAAGTCAAGGACAACTCACACTCTGCAAGGCTAAACCCAGTCAGATAACAAGGCTAGATGGAACAGCTCACGCCCCTTTTTGTCCCATTTTGTCTTTTATCTACACCATCTATATTTGATTAAAAACACCCACAGGTAAGATTCATTATATTAAAATAATATTCACATTGAAACTTCATGTCTCTCAAATTGTATTCCAAGAAAGAAAACAATGGGGTTGCCTGTGGACTGATATGGGAAGCCACCAGCTTTTCCTGTAATTCAGACGGTAAACATTAGGCTGTGTAGGACAGTTTCCATTGTGAACACCCCATTTTGCTGTTATAGTATGAAAGCAGCTACTAAAAATATGTACACAAATCAGTGAATGTGACTGTGTTCCAATAAAACTTTATTTACAAAAGCTGACAATGGGCAGGGTTAGCCCTGGGCACTGTTGCCAACTGCTGCCCAAAGCAATTCTTATATTAATGATGCTGATAGATCTAATGGTATAAAGCTTTACATTTTGTTTTTTTATCTGAGTGTGAGGGAGTTATAATATTTACTAGATTTCACACACTGCTTTCGACTATGAGAATGGAATTAGGTAAGTCCTTTGAAGCTCCTTTGGCAGTGATCTCTTTACAGCTAATGTGATGGTAAACTAGAGATCTTTTCCAGCTTACCTTGGTAATGCTGAATGAAGGAGTAAAGCAACCAGAGAACTCTTCTCGAGTTCCCATTTTCTTATGGTGAGGTACTGGTTTTCAACATCTATTGGAAAATAAATGGCATGGAAGAAATATCCCATGGTCTCGCACATTCTCTTAAGTTTAGGTGAATGGTCCTAAAAATGAATTAGGATATATTAAAGCATGATATATTTAATTGATAGGGGTACAGAGAGGATCTTATTACTCAAAAGACATATTTTAAACAGCCTGTATTCTAAGCAGTAACCTAATACAAAAAAGATCACATT
Organism: Neodon shergylaensis; assembly: GCA_025134845.1. Classification (NCBI taxonomy): domain Eukaryota; kingdom Metazoa; phylum Chordata; class Mammalia; order Rodentia; family Cricetidae; genus Neodon; species Neodon shergylaensis. The sequence goes on along the minus strand of JABTXL010012687.1, from coordinate 4,913,032 downwards.
TTAAAGAAAATATTACAGAGCAAAAGTAAATTTCTCTCTAGCACAAAAATTAATAGTTTAATAACATGATTATTTTCTAGCTCATAAAATGATTTATTTATTTCACAATCAAGCAACAGAAGAAAGTATTAGGTTAGTTTGATTTGGTATTTCTTGGTATTATTTTTATCAGGGATAATTTGCTTTCTTGTTTTAAAGGATTCAAAGGTAAATCTCTCTCTCTCTCTCTCTCTCTCTCTGTGTGTGTGTGTGTGTGTGTATTGTGTGCGTGTGGAATACGGTGATCTGAGCTAGGAGTCGCAGTTTCAATGACAGCAGGCTTGCCTTGCATCAAAAAGCCTGAGATTTCAATGCAGAAACATAAAATGTTAAAAATCTTAATGAAAAAAATATCAGTCTACAACAAAGAATATTAGCAAATAATGATGATTTTTATTAAAGGAATTAGTCAGATGCCTCTAGTTGTCTTTGGGAGGAACTTATATTCAACTACGAGATGGAAGCTGTGAACTATAAAATATTCTAGAATTTTACCAAGATTGAGTAATATCATAAAGGAGTATTAAGTAAATCTACTAACAGTCTGTAGACCATGGATTTAGCAGGTTTATCCTTGGGCATGAAGATGTACTTGAAATTCACTCGAGACAGTAGAGATAGAGTTCTCCTACAAAAGGTCAGTTGTAAATATTTTTTTAAAATAATAATGCTTAATAATTCATCTGTTTTAGTAGGGACCTTTTAAATATTTGGTTTCTGTCCCAGTTAACTGCTTTGGTAGTGCAGCCATGGATTTCTTTCTCTCTCTCTCTCTCTCTCTCTCACACACACACACACACACACATACACACCATACAGCCTGGGAGTGTTCCAATAACACTTTTTTAAATAGATACTAAAGTGTAGATTTCATATAATTTTCACCTAACAAAATAGTCTTATTATGTTCCCTTTTTCCAATAATTTAGAACAGTGGTTCTCAAGCCGTGGGTCGCCCTTTGGCAAACTTCTATCTCCAGAAATATTTACATTATGATTCACAAAAGTAGCAACAAAAATAACTTTATGGCTGGGGGTCACACAACATGAAGAACTGTATTAAAGGGTTGTGGCATTTAGGAAGGCTGAGAACCACTGATTTAAAATTTAAAATATAAAAACAAATCTTAGCTCTGGGTCATACTTCAGGTAGCTAGCCAGAAGTGGCCACAGGCTATAGTCCATAGAGCTCTAATTTTGCTTTTGAATAACTCCATGGGATGCCTTGAGAAGTTCAAAGTCATGATAAGGATTAAACTTTAGTATTATCTGAAACAGCTTTAAGGACAGCAACTACATCAGACAAGGCCAACGAAGGGCTCAAACACGGAAGACAATAGCTAATGAAATATGAGAAGGCCATTTTAATACACAGATTCTTAACTATATTTTGTACTTTTACATTAAGACATTGGCGTCTCGTTTTGTTGTTTGTTTTTAGTTTTGTTTTTTTGGAGTGAGACAGGGTTTCTCTGTGTAGCCTTGGCTGTCCTGGACCCCACTCTGTAGACCAGGCTGGCCTTGAATTCACAGAGCTCCACCCGCCTCTACCTCCCAAGTACAGGAATTAAAGGAGTATACCACTAAGACATCAGAATCTTAATGATATATTTTAGGTATAAAATTAGATATAAATAGAAAGTAGCCAGAATGCTCCAACATCTTAGTTTCGTCTTCGTGCCTTCGCTCCTGTCCTTGCTTTACTAGTAAATTAAATGAAAACTACGAGCCTTAACACAATCACAATGTCTACTTTACGCATGTGAATACGGAACCAAAGTGCATCATAAGCAAAGCCTTATTAATGCTTTCAGCTTTTTCAGCTGGATAATCTCATAGGTAGTGAACTACTTAGTTTAAATGCAATTATATTCTGGATATAGCATTAATTTGTATTGCGTTTTGAGATAGGATCTCACTATGTAGTTCAGGCTAGCCTCCAACTCACCTCAGTCCTCTTACCTCTGTCCTGAGTGCTCTGGTTACAGATATACGCCACTACCTCAGCTATTAACTTGTATTTTCTTTTCTTTCTCTCTCTTTTTTGAAACATTTATTTATTTTAATTTTATGCATATGGGTGTTTGCCTGCATGTGTGTATATGCATTATGAGCATGCCTGGTACCCACAGAGGCCAGAAGAGGGCATCCAATGCCCTGTGACAGGAATTATATTAATTATATTATAGCCATTTGTTAGCTGCTGTGTGGGTGCCGGAAACAAACCCGGGTCCTCTACAAGAGCTGCTAAAGTTCTTAACTGCTGAGCCTCTTCTCCAGCCCCAGACTCTGTATTCTCAATGAGTTAATACACAATTTATGAATATCTCACCTTCAGGAAAAGTTCCACTTCAGGCTGGGTTTCGTCTGTGTAGATGAGGTAACATCTGACAGAGTGACTCCACAGGGAACGTGAGAACAAGGGTGTGACCTGCAATAAGCCAGCCACGGCAGTGTCCCAGTCATCTGGAAGTAAAATGTTCATAAATCGATGAAAACTTTACCACCAAACAACTGACAAAATAATTCCAAGTAAGTCTGAAAAAAGCATAACAGACATAGACTAGAACCTGCTGTCGTGTTAATACCAACAAAGCTAGAATAACGTATGGAGATAGAGACAGAGACCCACACTGGAGCACTGGACTGAGCTCCCAAGTTCCCAATGAGGAGCGGAAGGAGGGAGAACATGAGCAAGGAAGTCAGGACCATGAGGGGTGCACCCAACCACTGAGACAGTGTGGCTGATCTATTGGGAGCTCACTAAGGCCAGCTGGACTATGACGGAAGAATCATGGGATAAAACCGGACTCTCTGAACTTGGCAAACAATGGGGGCTGATGAGAAGCCAAGGACAATGGCCCTGGGTTTTGATCCGACTTCAAGTTCGGGCTTTGTGGGAGCCTAGCCAGTTTGGATGTTCACCTTCCTAGACATGGACGGAGGGCGGAGTACCTTGGACTTTTCACAGGGCAGGGAACCCTGACTGCTCTTTGGACTGGAGAGGGAGGGGGAGAAGAGTGGGGGAGGGGGAGAAGGGTGGGACGAGGGGGAGGGAAATGGGAGGCTGGGAGGAGGCGGAAACTTTTTTTTTCTTTTTCTCAATAAAAAAAAAGAAAGTAATTAATTAATTTCTAGCCTCAACTTCTCCTCTGGGACTTGAGGTAATGTATGTCAGTGGTCTCCCCTGGAGACAATGGATCCCCAGGGTAGTGGCTGTAATTCTATTTTTCGTGAGCCACTCAGTTGCTCTGCTAGTTGAAGGGAGCCTGCCTTCCCAAGTGATGTGTCATTTTGCCTTCTTAGTCTTGAACTCCAATGAAGCTAAAAGAGAGTTTGAGAATGGTGTAAAACGAAAAGTAGTTTTATGTTATTTATTGGGAAGGAAAAATTATGAAATACCTGACAAAAACAATATAAAAATCTTGTTTCTCAGTTAAACTACATCGTATCCTTGTGGCTCAACAAAAGCACTCGTGAATTCTGAGAATAGCACAGCTACTAGAACCTGGGTGGCCAGGCTAGTAGGAGGGCCATGTTATCCTGATGAAAAGTGTGTTACCTCAGCTTGGTCAGTTGTAGCCTCTGTGCGTGCTGGCTTGCCAATGGAAGGTGCCAGAACACCAACATCATGTGCACAAGATTCTAGAGCACGAAGAGTCACAGTTACCTCGGTTGATGTTTGCAAAGGGTCCTTCCACATCTATAGAACTGTGGGCAAACTCAGGGCCTCTGAAGGATTGCTGAAGCTGGATCATGCTGCCTATGGAAGGCTCGCTTCCCAAGGCTCTGCTGGGCCAGTATTCACATTGGGTTCCAGTAGCTGTTGCAACAAGGAATTGGAATTTCAAAAACAACCAAGCTACCAAATATTTTAAAATTCACTACATATGTCAAATAGTATTTCTCTTGTCAAGATGTTCTATTTATAAATAAAACAAGCATTCAAATAATGGTTTTCAAAAATATTTTGGCACTGACTTTTGGCAAAGCATTTCAGTTCTGGTTAGCACAATTCTGGTTATCATCTCAAATTCAAAGAAAGGATTAAAATAGGAAAGAAGGAAGAGAAAAAGAAACAAAGGAATTTTAGTAAGAGGCAGTTTAGGGCAGTGAGATGATTCAGTAGGCAAAGGCACTTGCCACCAAACCTGAGGACTTGCGTACAATACTCGGAGTGCAATTAGCAGAAGGAGAGAACTGATTCTCATAGGGTATCCTCTGACATCCACACGCGTGCACTTCCAGCCACATGCACACAATACATACCCACATACACATACTCAAGATAAATAAACAAAATGAAAAAGAGGCAGTTTAAAAATGCCACAAACAATTCTAAAAGTCTACTTGCAAATGGACATTTACACATCAGTTAAAATGTAAAGGAATCCCCCCCCGCATATGTAGCCCCTGCTGTCCTGGAACTCACTATGTAGACCAGACTAACTTCAAACACACATAGATTACCTGCCTCTGCCCCAAGTGCTGAAATTCATGGCATATGCTGATGTGGGATTCCCCTCTGTATGTTATAAATATGTTTTATTACCATTGGTTATTAGAAAAACTGTTTTGGCCAATGGATTAGTAGAGTAAAGCCAGGTAGGAAATCCGAACAGAGATATAGAGAGAAAGTAGGTGGAGTTGAGGAGACGTCATGTAGCTGCCAAAAAAGAAAGATGCCAACTGCCAGTCAGAACCTTACTGGTAGGCGACAACCTCATGGCAATATACAGATTAAAAGAAATGGGTTAATTTAAGATGTGAGAGTTAGCTAAAAATATGCCTAAGCTATTGGTCAAACAGTGTTGTAATTAATATACTTTCTGTGTGATTATTCAGGTCTGGATGCTGGAAAACAAAAGAGCAGTCTCTGCCTACAATATGCTACCATGCCGAGCTTCTGAAGGGACTTTAAACACAGACTGTCAACGGGGCATTGATAACTTGTGTCCTTTAGGTTTAAATTGATGTATCAATGAGAAGGACCAAGAAGGCAGCATTGGCTTGTGTCTATTAACTTGCCAAGACATTACAGTAACTTTGATACATTGTACATATGAAGAAGCCAATATGGAATGGAAGCAGTCAGTAAGTCATGTGACAGCAGGAGGCACTTTCTTAGCTGTTCTTGGTCAGTTGGGATCACTGCATCTTTTTCTCAAAATGCTGCTCACAACCATTGAGAATAAAATGAAGACCAGTCAGGAACAGCCAGGTGCTGTATCTTACTCTCCAGTACAACCTTTGTAACCACCTTTATAAACAGGAGGATCACATCATCTCCTTATATCTACAGGAAGCTTTTCCTTTACCTTGTAAAGCTCATTAATACTTTCTTGAATCGTGGGAAATGTCTTGAATTATAGACTTTTCTTTCTTGCTAGAAAAATGTAGGTGTGACCCGCAGTGGGTACCTTGGGTGGGATAGGCGTGCGGAGAGAGAGCGCACATGTACACCATGGGCCAGGATGGTTGGCAGAACACGAGGACAAGAGAAAGCCTAGCCCAAACTGTCAAGGACAGGAGGTCCTAGCAGCTAAGAGAGGACCAAAAGATCTCTTCTGTGTGTAAGAGCAGCGCACGCACTAATCCTGCACACAGAGAGTAAAGGGAATACAGCAGTTGGTTCTGAGCATCACAGTGGCCCTGCAGAAAGGGTAACGTGAACATGAAATGCACTTACCTGTGACATCTGTGCAGCTGTCATCAGAATCAGACTCTCCAGGGTCGAAAACTTGGATACCCTGAGCCTGCAGCCTCTGAAGTTTGCTCTCCAGTTCCCGCTTGGCCCTCAGTAAGTCCTGGATTTCATTTTCTTTGGTCTCCCTAAAAATCTTTTAAAACGTAGAATTTAATTTTGAGACTCTTTTTATAATCACAAAGTTGTGCCACCAACTTTTCAGGGGGAAAAAAGCCATTCATTCATAAAGTCAGTTTTCATTGGTTCTTAGTCTTCTCTGAGATGACATCCTCAGACCTTTTATTGCTCCCCAGTTGAACCCACTGGAAGTCTAGCAGCATGAAGGTGAGTCTTATGTGACATCTAACAAATTTGTTTCCTTCATACTAAATACCAAACATTTCCAATTGCTCCATCTCACAAAGAAACACATTCTTGGAGGCTAGAGAGAGGGTACAGTGGCTAAAAATACATTCTGCTCTTGCAGCAAACCTGAGTTTTGATTCCTAGCACTCATGTTGGGCAGCTCACACTGGCCTGTGACTCTGGCTCCAAGAGATCCTACGATTCTAGCCCCCCACAGGCACTGCATCCATGTGTGTCTGTATATACATACACACACAATTAAAAATAAAAATAAAAAAAATCATTCTTTAATCTTTCAATATCTCATCTAAAATGTTCACTTTCATATTTCTCTATCGAATAAACAACATCCAACTGAAAACACGAAACACTTTATTCTCCAGCTCTTGTGACCTTCATACGTGTTACTTCATTTATTAATGTTCATCATGATAGCAGATGAACTTTTTTTCTGTTGTGTTTTTCAAGACAAGCTCTCATTACGTAGACCAGGCTGGCCTTGAATTTATAGAAATCTGCTTGTCTCTGTCTCCAGAGTGCTGGGATTAAAGGCATGGGCCGCCACATCTGGATCAAATGAGCACTTTTTTTTTTTTTTGTTTTTTCGAGACAGGGTTTCTCTGTGGTTTTGGAGCCTGTCCTGGAACTAGCTCTTGTAGACCAGGCTGGTCTCGAAATCACAGAGATCCGCCTGCCTCTGCCTCCCGAGTGCTGGGATTAAAGGCGTGCGCCACCACCGCCCGGCTATGAACACTTTTTTTAAAAAAATAGTTTTTAATCTGTGACACTGGGTGTGTGTGTGTAGAAATACAAGGAATTTACCTTGAATTGCCTTTTAACTCTGTCTCTGTCGTGTTCAAATGTAACTGCTCTCTCCATGGCTTGGTATTTTGCTTCCAGTGCCCCCTCTTTTTCCCGCAGTATCTTCTGATAAGTTTTCTGAAGTGCCTGGAATAATTCACCTGTTATCTCTTAACAAAAACAGCCTTGCCTTCTGACATATATGTTACACATGTTAGGATTTAATACTCTACTCACTATTTTTATCAACTATCAAGCATGCCTATGTCATCATTTTATTCATGCAAAATAGAAAAAAATGCAAACATGTTTGAATCCTAGCAAGCAGGTTCTGCAGCAATGAGCTTTCAATGGACATGAACACCTTTTCTTTAAAATACTGCACCAGCTCCCAAAGTCTTCTATGCCTCAGGTTTTCTAAGAGTCTAAGAAATGCAATTTATAAGGCTCAGCTTGAAGAATAATTAACTACGAAAGTTTCCATGCTCCGCGACAATATAGATTAATTCTTTTACTGTCCGCTGAGCCATTGAGTCTGATTCCACAGCGGGCCTCCAGTAAATGTCAACACGGCTGAGTGAAATAAATGTGGGAAAATTTCCTCAAGAGTATGCAGGCAAGAAAGGAACAGCAGGTTATATAAGGAACCGGGATTGCTGACCAGTGACCTGTGACTTTGGGTCTGTCAGCCCTCTCTACGCTGGCTTCTTCATCTTGCCCCTTCCTACCTGCCATTCCACATGACTCTCAGTGGGCAGTAGTGCACACACATGAAATCAGACCGGAAATGCACAGGTTCACCTTATATGGGCAAGTGCATTGGTCAGCCAGTGGAACCGGAGGGCAGCAGGAGCTGCAGCGAGGAACATCTTCCCAGAGAATATGCTAATGGCACACTAGATAATGATGGAAATGATGCCTGACTAAAAGAAGGCGCCTTCTTTTATGTAAATAAGCCTGAGCTATTTATTTAACGCCTACTTCAATGGGCCCTGGAGCTCTTGGGCTGTCAGAGATTTCACCCAGGGAAAAGAAAGGGGTAAACATACGACCACCAGAGAGGCTCCGGGCCCCTGGCATCAAGTCCCAGACTTTTTGCTCTGAGAAATATTGCTTTTCCTACTATCTGAATGAACTAAAGCCAATCTGTTGTTATAAGGCCTACAAAGCATCAAAATAACGATGAGTCCATTAGCCAAATGGACTACGGGAATTTGAGTACTCTCAAGGAAGGTTTTCAACCACAGGAGTTAAAAACGGTGAAACCAGGAGGTTTCCATAAAAATTCCTATCATATCATTAAAACCCAAAACTGCAGGACGTCGCAAAGAAACTGAGCCAAGCGCTCCATGCTGGAGATACGTTAAATGGGAAGAGTTGTGTGAAGTTTCATCACAGTGTGGCATTTGTGGCTTCAGGACTTGGGATGATTGATTCAAGGTGTCTAGATGAATGAACCGGAAATTGAAAAGGGGGAGGAAAGAAGCTGATAAGAAATTAGTTTAGATTCAAATGATTCCTCGTAAACAAGGAGAAGTTTCTGTCCAACTTGGAAAACAACTTGATTTGTAGGCTGGGGCAAGATGGTGGTGCCACCAAGTGGCTGAACGGCACACCCGGGTCTCAGTTTCCCCAGCGCTTCCCGCTCACAACACGCTCTGTCCCGCGTTACCTGCAGCTCCGCCCGCAGCCGCTTGTTCTCGGTGTCCAGCTTGGCCTCTCGGCGACCCATGGACAGCAACTCCTGGTTCTTGCTGACCCGGAAGATCTCATACTCCTTCTTGAGGCGCTCGAACTCGGCTGCCGCGTACTCCAGCTCTGGCACTGACGAGCCAGTGGACTTGAAGCTGGCTCCCAGCAGCCCGCCGCCGCCCGCCGCGCGAGGCAGCGACCCGGGCCCGGCTCCCGCTCCCCTGCGGAACGAGCTGCGCAGCAGGCGGGCCTTGGGCTTCACCTCCACCGGGATCTCGCAGGCCTCGCCGCCGCCCGCCCCGTACGTGTCCTCGATCACCTCCCCGCCAGCAGGGCTCACCAGCGACGAGGCTGTCCCCATGGTGCCCACGGCCAGCCGCGGCGGCTCGCTGGATCCCAGTAGGAGGTGGGGCCAGGAGGGCGGGGCCTGGAAAGCAGGGCGGAGCGCGGGGGCAAGGGGGTGTGACCAGGAGGCAAGGGCGGGGCCAGGAGGGGCGGGGTCCAGATGGTGGGGCGTGGCCGAATGGTGGGGCGGGGTGCAGAAGCGGGGAGGGCGGAGGCGGGCTGAGAGAAGAGCAGAGCAGTAGTGAGTGGGGCCTGGAGAGAGGGGGAGAGGAGAGCAAAGTGGTACAGAGAGGAGGCGTGGTGTCAAAGAGAAGGCGTCCAGGAAGGGGCGGAGCCAGGTCTTAGGGGCGTGAACAAACAAGCAGGGCGTGATGCGGCTGGGGGAGAGGACTTGGTCTGCAAAGAGGGGTGGGACGTGGCAGCAAGAGGAGGCGTGGTCAGGTGAGGCCAGGGCCCGAAGTGGAGAGGGGGCCAGGGTTTGGGGACGTGACCGGGTAAGTGGGACGCAGTGTGGCAGCCGGGGAGAGTCAGAGTGGGAGGGTCCAGGCGTGACAGCTGGGGGGGGCGGGTATCGACAGGAGAAAAGAGCCGCACCCAGAGGGCGGAGCCAGGTTTCAGGGGCAAGGCCGTTCAAGCGGGGCTGGAGCTTCTGCTGGGGAGCTAGCGGCCTGCAGAGAGGGGCGGGACGAGGTAGGGTTGCGAGAAAGGAGCGCGTGGGAAGAGCGGAGTTGGTAACACGGACCGGAGCTGTCGGGCCTGAGAGCTGGCTTTTCAGTAACAGGCTGCAGGATTGAGTTGGGCAAGCCGGGGGTGGAGGAGGACCAGGAGAGGAGCTATACTCCAGGACGTCTAGAAGGGAAGACTTCAGACTAGGACCTAGGCTAAAAGCGAGAAGGGCACTGCTTCTCTTCCTTTGCTAGAGAACTAGATCGCACACCCACCTGCTCTTGCTCCACCGCTGCTGTCTCTGCTGTCCCAAACTAGGGTCTCCTCTCCCTAGAGGCAGTTCAGGGCCTAGTGTGTCTCTCAGTATGCATGTAACAAATAATGTTGTCCAGGAAAGAACTTTAAAGCGTCACCACATGAGACCACGGGGTCCATCCTTTGATAAAAATCAGGTTTTATAACTCATGGCACCTGGGACGCTGGGGATCATACACTAGACGAAAGTGTTCTGCAGGAAGGGAACACTTGCTATCATTTTAGATTCTGTTCCTGGTTGCCCTTGGTCTGTTGGCTTGTCTTCCTACCCACTCCAGGTTGGTGCCCAAGGTTAAAGGGGATAAAAAGGGCAGAAATGACTTTGCTTGACACTGTTGTGAGCTGTGAGCTGGTACTCTTTATGCATGTCCTTTCCTTCTTAGAAAGTACCGAAATTCTTTAAAGTGCCAGCCACTCTCTCCAATCTGCCATTATTCTCTGATTACTGGAAGCTCCCTTGCCCAAGCGTGATATAATTTTGTTCCAGCTCTTGCTTACTCCTTCCCTGGTTGCAAGGAATCTAGTGGCATTTTAGGCATCTGTCCATGCAGAGCTTCCTGCATGGCGACTCGCGTGACCATAGGGTCCCATCTGACCCACAGACACTGTTGGGTTTCCTGGAAAGCTGAGATAACCATACAAGATGTCTACAGTGAAACACTGGGCCCGGCACCTGGGTCAAGAAAAGGGAAGCAGGGAGACTGGGCAGGAGAGATTGCATTCTGCCGCATTCCCTCTGCTGTCCTGCTCTGTAGATTGTTCTAAACTGGTTTGGGGGCTAGGACTTCATACTTCGCATAATCTAGTCATCTGCTCTCTTTAGCTGAGGGAGACTGATGGCTGAGAGTGGTCTGCTCACAGCATTGTTAGCGGCTGAAGTCAAATCCGTCAGTCACCTCTACCACATAGCAAACAGTCTTTCCTCCAGAGAACTCTGGGAATGCCGGTCCGATCCAACCTATGAACAACAACTGCTCCTGAACTCCTTCCACCAAAGTAGTTGGTCATCTTTTCTGCTGGCCTTTGTATTCTTCTGAGTTGAAGGGTTACATATTAATTTCTTCAGGTAGCACCATGAGACTTTTCAGGGGAAATATTTCCTCTGCCATAAAACCCAAAGAATTCCCTACATTCTCAAATTCTTTTTGATTGCTAATTTCTGATGTCAGTTCCATCAACATAGATCAGAGATTTAAGAACCATTCTCTAGGTTTTTTCTTTCTCCTTCCCTCCTTCTTTCCTTTTCTTTCTAAACCAGGGTGCCCCATAGCTCAGACTGGCCTCAGTCTTTCTTTGTAGCCAAGGATGACCTTAAACTCCTGATCCTCCTGCCTCCACCTCCCAGGTGCTGTGATTACCGCTAGATGCCACCATGGTATGTTTAAGCAGAGCTGGGGTTCAAACCCAGTGCTTTAATACGTGCTTGCCAGACACAACTGATTTGTTCCACGTCCCTGTCCCATTCTCTAAATACCTGACAATTTGTTTGAAAATGTTCATGCTTGGGATGTGGCTCAGCTGAAGACATCTATGAGTGTGCCATCACCCACCCCTTCCAAAAAGTGACAGAAAAGAGCTACACTAATTGATGACAGTGTGGGAGCTTAGATCCCACTAAGAGCCCCAAATCAACCAATCCCTGCTTTCCCTTCACCTCTTTGGTGATGAACGCTGTTTGAGATGTATTTCACCTTTGTTGGGCCACTTTCCTTCTGCCTCCTACATGGCTGCTGTTTCCTTGTGGTGCTCGCTGCTAACCCCGTTTCTTCAGAATGTGGTGTCCTTCTCTGATAGTTATCCAGAATTCTGCACGAGCTTTTCTGTTGAGCGTTCACCCCCATGGCAGCAGTTCTAGCAATCATGGCACACCCTGTGCAAGAACCACTTCCTAACTCCATTCTGCATCTGCGTTTGTGTGGACTGATTTCCACTGTCAGCTTGGCAGGATTCGGAATCCTCTAGAAGACGCACGCATGTTTGTGAGGGCATTTTCCTGAGAAGTTTAACTGACAGCGGTGAAGTGTGCACAAGCATTCTTCCCACTGGGGCCCCAGAGTGAGTACACAGGAGAGAGCAACTGGACAGTCAGGATTCATCTCTGTTTTCTGGCTGAGGTTACAATGTGAACAACTTTCTTGCCTTCCTGCCAGACGGACTATACCCTCAAGCTGTGAGCCAAAATAAAACTACCCTTCCTCCCTCTCTCCCTCCCTCTCTCGCTCCATCCCTCACTTCCCTCCTTCATGTCTCTCTTTTCTTCCTCCCCTTTCTCCTCCCTCTCTTCCCCCTTTCTCCTCCCTCTCTTCCCCCTTTCTCTCTCCCCTCTCTCCTTTCCCCTCCCTCCCTCTATCCCTTCTTCTCTCTCTCCCTCTCTCCCTCCCTCTTTCCCTCCCTCTCTCCCTCCCTTCCTTCAGTTACTTTTTGTCACGGCAATGAGAAAATTAATGCACCATTTTGCTAACTAGGAGGGATTTTTATTTTGTAACTTTTGGTTGTTATTGTTGCTGCACCAGCTGTTATGGGCTCTCTCCTGAGCATGTGCAGTAGAACAAATAACTGACGCTCTGGGAAGACCTATTACGACTGTAGCCAGTGACTGCTCAAGTGTTTCCTGGCTGCCCAGACCCGAATAATCACACAGATGTTATATTAATTACAACACTGCTTGACCAATGACTTGTGCGTACTCCTAGCTAGCTCTTACATCTTAAATTAACCCATTTCTATTAATCTATGTATCACCACAAGGTTGTAGCCTACTGGTGAGGTATCAGTGGCATCCTTCTCCTTTGGCAGCTACATGGCATCTCCTTGATTCCATCTACTCTCTATATCTCTGTTCAGAGTTCCCACCTGGCTTTGCTCTGCTAAGCCATTGACTGAAGCAGCTTTATTCATCAACCAATAAAAGCAACACACACTGAAGGACATCCCACATCTTATGACCTCAGTTCTCACAGAGCTCACGGACTAGACTAGTTGTCACTACCATCTTCAAATACTGTCAGATGGCTTTGTAGATTCTCCAGACACAAATCTGGGTTTGTTGAGATCTCGAAGCTGTCTGCATCTATAGAGACAATGACAAAGACATCATCTTTCTCATCAAGTAACTATACATACATTCATGTTCACCTTGGATAAGCATTGATCAATGCCAAGGTGGGCAAACCAAGTAAATGAGCTCAAAATTGACCATGTGAAGGGAGCTGGCAGGGATAGATTTCCACCAAGTTTATTAATCCTAAAGCATGGCAAAAAATATAGCCCAATCTCAATTTCATCATCTGTTCTTTTTAATGCTTAATAGAACCTACCTACCTGATTCTGCATTTTCAAAGTGTAACACTGAACATAAAGATGCACTGAGGAGTAAAATCTAGCAGGTGACCTGTGACTGATTACAGATAGATGCTTTGGGGACAGAGAAATGGCAAAGGCCCTTGCTGCTGAGACTGATGGCCCAACTTCAGTTCTTGAGACTCATGTCATAGAGGTAGAGAATTGACTCCTGAAAGTTGTTCTCTGACTCACAAATGCATGCCACAGGGTAATTTAAAAAGAAAGCATAAACCTGGCACTGGTGGCACATGCCTATTAATCCTAGCACTCGGGGAGGCAGAGGCAGGTGGATCTCTGTGAGTTCAAGGCCAGCCAGGGTCTACAGAATGAGTTCCAGGCCAGCCAGAGACACACAGAGAAACCCTGTCTCAAAAAAAAAAGAAAAGAAAAGAAAAAAAAAGATAAGAGTGGGTACTTTTTGAGATAGGGTCTCACCTGGTCTTCAACCCGCTTCCTCCAGGCCACACTTCCAGTATGCTCAGATTACAGATATGCATCGCCACACCTGCCCTGGTTACAAACAGTTTTAACACTTTGCTCATTGAAAGATAATACAGTTTACAACAAGAAGGGGCTATGTGTGTGGAACCAAGTGCCAAAGGGGAATGTATTGCCCTTGTTAAAAAAGCATGGCGAATTCCAAGCAACAGCATCAGAGTCTTAGTCCCAAAGTACAGCCCTTTGAATGTAGGGCCCTTGGGACCAGCATATGGAAGTCTTCATGGGGTCACATGAGACTACCACTGCTTTGACCAAAATACTATAGCAGAAGTGACATTGTTATAGTTTCTAAGATGAGTCCCTGAGAGAATGGCCGCTCCATTTAGAGTATCCTGGAACTCCCTGGGAGTCTATAAACAGACTGGCAGGCTGGTGAGTTCATGAGCGAGTGACAGTCTCAGCTGAGCCCAGACTTCCAGCAACCCTTCCCAAGTCACGTGTGATGAAGCCATCTTTTCAGTTTTGAGCAGCCCACTTAGTCCCCGGGTGCCGAGTGACTTCAGTGCTTTCATTTGATTTGAGTGACAGGTCAGATGAGCAAACAGCGATGCTGCTCTCCAAAACGGGATTCGGAAGAAATGACACCATGTATTTGGTTCTCAGATTTTGGTTTGAAATTCCCTGGGACAGCTGAGTGTGGTGGCTTAGCACTGATCTCCTAGCACTAAGGAGGCTGAGGCCGGAAGATTGCCATGAGTCCAGGCCAACCTGAGTTCAGTGTTAGGCTATTACACACCCAAGAAGGAGGAGGAGAGGAGAGAGGAGGGAGAAAAAGAAGGATCAGGAAGAAGAACAAAGAGAAAGAAATGATGAATGAATTACTTGGGGTACTTATTAGAAATGGACAGATACTGAGTTTCTGAGATTGGACTTTTCAAATCTTCATGCTCAGTTAGCTCCCAGGTGATACACACCTACTTTACAATCTCGGCACCACCGAGTTCGCATAAAAATATATAGGTAGGAATGACTTATGTCCTTACTGAGTTTAGTAGGATCGCTCCCTAACTGCACCCACACCATGGCTCTGAAAGGGATTCACTGCTCAGATGTCATCACGGAGCTAATGGGTTACACTCTACAGGATAAGAACAGGGAATGATGATGGCTGGAATCTACCCCATCAGCGGAGACTCAGCATTCATTAAAATCACTTGGGGAACTTGAAAAAAAAGAAAGCTGATGTCCAGGCCTCAACCCAGAACTATTAAGCCAGGACCTCCAAGGAATGGGGTCTGTACACCATTGCTTCTTAAAAGCTCCACAGAGCCTTGTAATTGGTAATCCAGGTTGAAAACCAATGCTTTCACCTCCGCCATATGCCTTCTTATTGCTAATGTGTGCACGGTCCCCTTTGGTAAGTTTCATTCTCTCTAATATTCTTTCTTTATCATCTTGAGATAGGGAGTGAATCTGAAAATTTTGTCTTCAATAGCATTTGATTTGAACCTTAAAAAGAGGCACCTGTCTTTATCACAAACATCCATAGCACCTTGGAATAAGTACCTCATGGTCTGTAAATGCTACAGTTGAGTCTTTATAGAGAAAAACCTTGCCATTTAATTACTTCAGTCTTTTTCATTTACACAAGTGAGGCCTCCTTATTACAAAGTTCATAAGCAAGAGTCCAATTTGGTGAATCACCAATTGAGGTTTTGTTCATCCATCGGTGATTTCACACTTCTACCAGTAGGTGGCAGTATAACTTAGGAAAAAGCAACTTGGCAGGCATGTCGCCTGCTCTAGGAAGGATCATCTTTCTGAAGTGAAGGTATCCAGCTAGGGTGGTGTGTTAGTCACTAATGACTACGCTGCTGTACTTAGTTTACATCAGAAGTAATAACGTGACTCAGCAATAGGTTTGAAACAGACAAGAGCAGGGATCCACGTTTCTTTTTAAATAGATAAGAAATATTTAGGTTCTCGAGGATCATATGGTCTCTGCCATAATCATTAAATTTCGTCATTATATCACAAAATGGCCCTACCTATAGACAAAGAAAAGTGTGGTTATAGTCCAATAAAGCTTTATGTGCAATCACAGGTGGCTGGCTGAGTTAAGCATGGGACTGAGCCCGAGTCCTGGCGTGAAGAGGGGAATTCTCCTCAAGCTTGGGTGACTTTCAGAACTGGTTAAAACTTCCATACATCGAATTTACTAGATCAAAATATTTATGAGTGAGTGGTACTCATACAATGGAATAAAAACAAAAAATAAAAAAATCCTCCTTGTGACTGAAGGAAACATTAAGCCCCAAATAAAGTTAACTGTCTCTTGGGGAGCTGTAGATAAGGCTCAGCTTGGCATAATATCATATTCTCTGTATCTGAATAACTATCCACAATGTAAAAGATATAAATAGAAAGCTTAGGTTCTGGTTATTGGTACTCTCAAGAGAGGGCTCGTTTGGGGCTGGGATGAAGGTCGGTTGGCTAAGCGCTGCCTTGGCAGGCACCAAGCCCCATGCTTGATCAAAAACTACACCTCAAAAACGGTGTGGTGGCACAGCCTGTAATTTCACACCCTACAGTAATTATAGGGCTACACAAGACCTTGTCTCAAGGAGGATGAGGAAAGGGAGAGATGTCTGTACAAAGCCTGGTACTGGGAATGTCTTCCCCCTCGGCACAACCTAGCCTATTTTCTGATGTGGGATTCCCCTCCGTATGCTGTGAATACCACTGACTAATAAAGAAACTGCTTCGAACCTGTAGCAAGGAAGAACTTAGCTAGGTGGGGAAAAATAAACTGAATGCTGGGAGAAAGAAGGCAGAGTCAGAGAGAAGCCATGCAGCCCTGCCATAGACAGACGCCAGGACTTTACCTGGTAGGCCACAGCCTCATGACAATACACAGATTAATAGAAAGTGGTTAAATTAAGATATTGAGTTAGCCAAAAATATGCTTAAGCGATTGGCTAAACAGTATTGCAAATAATATGGTTTCTGAGTGATATTTATTTTTAGAGTCTGGTGGCCAGGAAACAAATGAGTGGCCTCCTACAACAATTTTCCATCCTTCCTGGAAGGGGAGATGACCAAAGGAAACAGTAGAGGAGAAGGAAAAGTCACAAATAGCACCCACTGTACAATGCTAAGAGTTGGTCGCTGTCTCCATCTGCAACAGACAAATGAACACTAAATCTCTTCACAAGTAATGCGTGTGTTAAAATGGTTGATCTTAACTTCGAGTTTAAATGATGAAGGATTCATCATTTAGATAGTCTCCATTCATGACTAAAATTTTAATAATTATCATCATAAATTGATAGATTTTGTTTTCGTGTGTGTTATATGTTGGATGGTTAATTTAAGATTTTTTTCTCTCTGTGTGTGAACATGTGAGTGTGTGGGTGCATGCGGAGGCCAGGGGTTGACAGCAGATATCTTCTTTGAATCATGCTCCTCCTTAGTTTTTTTCTATTTTTTAATTTAAAAAGATCAGCATATAAGATATTAGATGTCACTACGGTGTTTTTGAACGGTAAACCCCAAAGACAGCAGACCCGAGCGGTGCAAGCCCATGGTTCACTTCAGCTCTATTTACAACAGCAGGGAAAGGAACCGGTCTAGACAGCCTTCCACAGAAGAACAAATAATGAAAATATGTTATGCGTCTCCCTCCTTTTTTGAGATAAGCTTTTTTAAATCTAAAGCTTGCTGATTTGGTTAGATGGGCTGGATGGCAAGTCCTAGAAATCCTCCTGCCTCTGGGCTGGGATTATAGGCACACTGCTGATGTAGGATGTCCTTCTGTATGCTGTGACTATGTGTTTCTCTTATTGGTTGATGAATAAAATTGTTTCAGCCAGTGGCTAGGCAGAATATACCTAGGCGGGAAATCAAAACAAAGATAGGGAAAGAGAGAAGATGAAATCAGGAAGATGCCCCGTTAGCTACCCAAGAAGAGAGATGCCAATAACAGCCTAAGGAGAAAGATGCCAGAATAGAGGTAATGCCATGGCCATGTGGTGATACACAGATCAGTAGAAATGGTTAATTTATAAGAGAGAGAGAGAGAGAGAGAGAGAGAGAGAGAGAGAGAGAGAGAGCGCTAGCCGGTAAGAAGCCTAAGCCATTGACCAAACAATCGTAACTGATAATAAGCCTCAGAGTGGTTATTTCATAAGCGTCTGTGGGGACCCCGAAGATGGAGAGAAACCAGTACAGCAGGGCTGCAGGATGGAGAAAACTCTCCACCTACACTGCCACGCCCAGCTTTATTTAACGTGGGTGCTGGGAATGGAAGTTATAGCCCTCACTGAGCCATGGCCCCAACCCAATAATCTTCCTTAGTACTCTCAGCGTATTGCCAGGGAAACCAAGCTAAGCAAGGTAGCCTGTGGCTGATTCAGCACGGAGCTGAATAATTACTATGGACAGAAAGTGCAGAATGAAAACCACTGGAACTCCATCCCTGTCCGCATTGCACAGATGTGTGCTTTCTGCAGATGAATTCTGAGAACCCAGCAATGCATCTGCCCTTAGGGTATGAAATCTGAGTCAGCTCTTTGTCCATGTTCGTGCCTTCTAGGCTCTATGAAGATCCTGGATACTGGAGCTGGACATGGGAGCGCATACCTGTAATCCCAGTATTAGAGAGGTGAATTAGGAGTTAAAGGTTACCCATGGCTACTGTTGATGCAAAAAACAGAGCTTCACCTCAAAGGCAATAAAAGATAGTTCATACCAGAGTCAAACATGAGTGACTGTGGCCCAGGAATGTATATTTACACGGAAGCAGTTTTCATGGAGTTTTTATAGAGACAGAACAAAAAATCTGTAAGTTGAGGCATTTTTAAAAAACACATTGGTGGCAGCATTAAGTGGGCAGTTACGTCAGGCCGACGAGTCTCAACCACAGGCCTCAGATGGTATCTGACGGCATTCTTAGCCCTTCCATGGGTGGGGAATAGGCTTCTGTTAATAGCTTCCAGAAGTTTCTATCTGTTTCTTAGAATGTTAGGTCTGATATGAAGGTGGGCAAGGAAAGGATGTTGGGGGAGGCTATCAAAAGAAGTGGTAATTAGGTTATAGGAACACCCCAAACTCCCCATAGTCATGAAGGCTCACCCCTCATTGGCCTATGCAATCAGCTTCTTCCCAGGAGTTCGTATACAGAGAGTGAGTTCAAGACCAGCTGGTATCACATGTGGCCCTATTTCATTAAAATAGAACAGGATAAAAATTTAACAACTGAGTACACCTTACATAGGTAAGTGGATATAACCCACCAGTTGCTATAGGAAGGAGATATGGAGGATAGGCTAGGAAACAGGTTGTCCTACAGTTTTTGGGGCATAGATTCTAGCAAGTTCTTTGTGTGTGTCATTTGGCTTCTTTCCGTTTCCTCCTCTGAAAATGGGAACAAGAATAGTTCATTTTATGGCAGTTACAGACAGCCAAACCAGGAACTTGGAGTTGGCCCTTGCTTGTTCCCTGAAGATGCACAGAACAAGACCAAAGCTAAGCATCCACCCTAAACCCCGTTTCTTTAGCTCCATGCTTTCTCTGTGAAACTTAGCCAGGCAACCCCCACGAAAAACCCCAAGACAACACTGACAGGTGTACTGCATCTTCAGAGGACTGAGATGCTTTGACAGTTCACTAAGATCCAGCTCCTTTGACAGACACTGGAGTATCTGCATCCTCACTTAGACAACAAATCCTAAAAGAGCATCTCTTTACTGGTTCTGGCTATCCTATTTTGAACACAAGAAAGACCATTCTGCAGAGATGAATCTGTTGAATTCTGAGGTTAAAAGTCAGCAAACACCATTTCTTTCTTCCTTTCGTTTTTTTGAGACAGGGTTTCTCTATATAGCCCTGACTATTCTGGAACTTACTCTGTAGACCAAATTAGCCTCAAATTTACAGAGATCTGCCTGCTTCTGCCTCCCCAGGGCTGAGATTAAAGGCGTGTGCCAACCCTGCCCATCTTGCCTTTCTTTTCTTTTTTTTAAGTATATATGAGTTCTTTTTTGGTTGCTTTTATTGAGCTATACAATTTTCTCTCTTCCTCTACTCTCCCCTTCTATGCTCTTCCATGACCCCCATGCTCCCAGTTTACTCAGGAGATCTTGTCTTTTTCTCTTTCCTATGTAGATCCATGCATGTCTCTCCTAGGGTCCTCTTTGTTGTTTAAGTTCTCTGGGGTTGTTGACGGCAGGCTGGTTTTTCTTTGCTTTATGTCTAAAAGCCACTTATGATGAGAACATATTATATTTGTCCTTCTGGGTCTGGGTTACCTTACTCAATATGGTGTTTTTCTAGATCCATCCATTTGCCTGTAATTTCAAGATGTCATTACTTTTTACCACTGTGTAGTACTCCATTGTATAAATGTACACATTTTTTTTCTCATTCTTCAGTTGAGGGGTATCTAGGTTATTTTACTTAAGGAAATGCTCAACATTCTTAGCCATCAGAGAAATGCAAATCAAAACAACTCTGAGATTCCATCTTACACCTGTAAGAATGGCCAAGATCAAAAACACTGATGACAGCTTATGCTGGAGAGGACTGGGGTAAAGGGAAAACTCCTCCATTGCTGGTGGGAGTGCAGACTTGTACAGCCACTTTGGGAATCAGTATAGTGATTTCTCAGAAAATTAGGAAATAATCTATTTCAAGACCAAGCAATAACACTTTTGAGTATATACCCCCAATGTTTAATCATACCACAAGGACATGTGCTCAGTTATATAACTATATAATAGTAGCATTATTTGTAATAACCAGAGCCTGCCTTTTCTTAATTTTTAATTAATAAATAAAAATTGTGTATATTCACTTTGTCCAACATGCTATCTTTATATATATATGTTATGGAATGGCTATATATATTTAATAACCTATATATTCATAATTTTTGTGTTGAGAACACTTGCAATCTATTCTCTTAGCAATTTTTAAGAATATAACACATTTCTATTTATAGTCATCATAACATAATAGGTCTCTTGAATTTCTTACTCCAGCTTAACAGAAAATTGGTACCCATTGGCCAATGACTCTCTAATCCCTGCCGATGACTCCGCCTTCATGAGGCCACTCCTCTCTTTGCTTTGAGACTTCTCCTTAGTTCTTTTTCAGATCTCACATGTAAGTGAAGCCAGGTGGTACTCATTCTTCTGCATGGACACCCAGCTTGGTTTTATTTTGAGGCTGTTATTAAGAATGTCATAAGATGGGCATAGAGCTGTTCCTTTCACACACTCCTTTCATTTCCTTTGGGGACACACACAATAGTTGGGTGGCTGGATCGTATGTTCATTCTATTTTTAATATTTTGGCAACTCCAGCACCGTGTTCCCCGATGGAAACACTAATTTGCATCCCTACCAGCTGTGTGTGCGCCCTTCATTTTCTCCAAACCTTGCCAATGCTCGTCCACCATCTTTTCAGTCGCAGTTAGCCTGACAGGAGAGCCATGTCCCTGCACTGTGCTGCTGCTGGCCTCTCCTATTGATTAGTGATGCTGAGCATTTATTGCACACCTTTTGGCTATCGGACTTCTTCTGAGGAATATCTACTTAGGTTTGTTGCCCGTTTTAAAAGCAAGTTGTTCGTTATCTTGCTGTTGAGTTGGCTTCCATATGGATTCAGGACCCTAGCCTCTTGCAGATGTGCAGTTTGCACGTGATTCTCCTAGCTGTTCTCTTTACTCTCCTGATGGTCTCCTTTGCTTCGCAGAAACCATCCAGTTGCCCCCTTTGTCTGCTTTTGCTTCAGTTGCCTGCGCCTTTCCTGAGAAAGCAGTGCCCAGGGCAGCATCGAGGAGCTTTCCTCCTATTCCCTCACTGTTGTATGACGTCAGTTCTTGTATTTTAGTCTTTCCCCTTTCCCAGTTAATTTCTGTACATTCAGGGGTGGCAAGGTCCAGTGTCATTACAGTGACACCCAGTTTCCCCAGCTCCATTATGGAAGAGATTGCCTTCTTCCGACTGTATTCTCCGGGCACCTTTGTCAGCAGCCAGTACAGCCAACTCATGGGCTTCTTTCTGGGCTTTCCATTCTGTTCTATTTGTCTACATCCTTAATTTTGTACCAGCACCATCTTGCCATTATTATTATTACTATTATCATTGTTATTATTACTTTTGTTACTCTAGCCTCATGGCAGATTTTGAAATCCAATAGCATGATGCCTCCAGCTTTGGTCTTCCTGCTTAAGATAGCTTTGGCTTTTGGGGTCTTCTGTGGTTTGAAATGGCTCTTAGAATTTCTTTCCCCTTGTACTTGTGTGAGGAGTCAGTGTTAATGGGGTCACTCTGTGTTTGTAGCTTGTCATTATGGACATTGTAACTACTAATTCCCGTGAACACAGGATAACTGTCCACTTTTCTTATACTTTCTCTAATTTCTTCTTTTAAAAATTTATTTATTTTGCAATGGTGTTTTGCCTGCATATATGTCTGTGTGGGGGTGTCACATCTTGGAATTACAGACAGGTGTGAGTTCCTATACGGGTGCTGAGAATTGAACCCAGGTCCTCTGTACGAGCAGTTAGTGCTCTTAGCTGCTGAGATATCCCCCCAGCACCTCCAATTTCTTTTGGGTAGCATCTGAGTTGCCTCCAAACATGACTTTATTAGACATAAGCAATTATTGTAGTTTGAGTGTGAACTGCCCTCAAAGGCTCATTGGTTTGGGGAGCTCCAGCTTGGGGCCCCATTCCACTTTCATATCTCACTCCTCCCATTCCAGACCCGCCCCCTCAAAAAGCCCACCAAGGGTCAGCTCCTCCCCTGGGGGTTGCTCAAGACCACACCTATAGGCTGCTTAAGACCTGGTGGCCATATTTGCCATGTGATTCCTCTCATGCCCTCCTGAGGGTTACCCATGAATTGCTTTGCTCTGTTCATTAAACCTGAATTCAATAATTCAGTTTGATTGTCTTATTACATCGGCGGCAAATATCCAATAACCGGGGATTCAAAGCCTATCAGGAGCTGCTGTTTTGGAAGGTTATCAGACCTTCAGGAGGTGGAGCCTTGCTCTTTTACAGCGTGGGTTCACATCCTGCCTGCTCTGCTTCTTGGACCAGCTGCTTTCCCCATGATTCCATGTATCCCTAAGTCCTGGGGCGAAAGAAGCTCTTTTTCTGGGAGTTGCTTCTTTTTGGTAACTTGGTCATAGCAATAGCAAGGGAAAGGTAGCCAGTACACAGACTGACAAACCGGATCCGATACAAACAACAGCAGAGTCCTCCAAACCTGGTGATGGTGAGGGTGTGTGCTTGTGGTGGAACCCAGCACTCGGGGAGCTGAGGCAGGAGGATCTTGAGTGGAAGTCCAGTCTGGGTTACAAAGGGAAACCCTCAAAAATCTATCTACAAAACGAAACAAGCAACATTTCTCACCCACACACAGCCACTGCCCTGAAAGTGGAAGGAAAGGTAATGTTCTGTGGTGGAGGAAACACAACCAGGATAGAATA
This sequence comes from Neodon shergylaensis, assembly GCA_025134845.1. Classification (NCBI taxonomy): domain Eukaryota; kingdom Metazoa; phylum Chordata; class Mammalia; order Rodentia; family Cricetidae; genus Neodon; species Neodon shergylaensis. The sequence goes on along the minus strand of JABTXL010012687.1, from coordinate 4,889,838 downwards.
CGGTTTCCACCTTGATGCTTAAGCATTAATTGCTAGGACAAAATTACAGGTTGTAAAAGCTTGTAGGGAATAGTTTGCTTAATCTCTTTTTATTATCTATAATTAAAGTTTTATCTACTCAGTGGGTCTCTGAACTCTCCCCCAAACTGAGCCCTTTGCATTTCTCAGCTCTTCTGGGCTTTGTATGGTTCTATCTTTAACGATGAGGTCGGCTGCTATGTGTGTGCAGGTGATATTTGAAATGTGTGTACAGGTCATATTTGAATTCAACCACCTACGGCGACTTCATCCCTCTGTTCATTCTTATCTTGCTCCTTGCCCAATGCCTCCCTCCACAAAACATCCATTTATGCTCACATTATGAAACCTGTAAAAGGCTGTCTTCTAATATGTCCCCCCAATAGCAACCCCAGTCTTTCCCCTCAAATCTAGTAGCCTGTCCCTGTTTGTGACCTAATCAGTAGGATCTGGTAGCACCCACTCATGCCAGTTTCTGCAAATTTATGAGATTTCCGGTCACTAGGGCGAGTTTTAGAGATTCAAGTCCACTGGCCTGGCCTTATTCTGTACCTCACACAGGTTGTTTTCCGTCCTTCATGATTGCTAGCGATTCTCTTCAGGGTAGTGGAAGATGAGGGTGCAAAGATCTTTAGAGCCAGACGTCAGGGAGGATAGGGGGCAAAACTGTCACGGAACTGGGGGTGATAGCAGGAGATCAAGGCCATCGACATCCCAACAGTGGTTGTGGGAAGGGTGGATGCTTTCAATTCTCAAAAAATTAAGAAAAAAAGAGAAACAAACCAAAACCAAAAACCCAACAAGCAAGAGCAAACCCACCCAAGTAGAAACTTCAGATTTACTTAAAATCTTTGTTTTTCTTCTGTGACATGCCATTCATCAGTTAGAATCATTCTTTTTCTGTTTTAAAGGGTTTTCGAGACAGGGTCTCACTCTGTAGCCCAGACTGACTCAGGACTCACTATCTTACCCAGTTCTGGTTTCAGACTTGCTCTAGCCTCAGTCTTCTTGATCCTGGGATTATAGGTGTGAACCACATTCCTTGGTTATGTTTTCTCTAAAAATATACTAGTGGTCCTTCATCAGAAAACTTTCAATTATCTTGAAATCTCAGTGTGTAAAACATCTGTGATGCTAGCTGCTTCCAGTCATATCAAGGGAGGGGGGATATAACCTTCTCTAAGAGATTTTTATATAATATATTGAAGTAGAACCTTGCCTTTGGACTCTATGCTAGGAGATTCAATTACTAACACACAAGCAATTTTAATTCTAGTACTGTTTCGTAGAACATTGCCACAGTGAAGCCTCAGAGGACAGAACCACATTATCAAGTCCCTTTCCTTGGGATAGAAACAAACACTCTTTGAGTAAATTAGATCCATCTTTACCTTAAGAAATAAAACTTCAGGCTTCCCATCATTGCCTGAAAAGTAATTTTGTCCTCCTGACAACATTAAATTATTCTGAAGACTTTGGCTTTTAGGAGAAAATTGGCTTTCCCAGAACTAGCTATGTTTCTCAATTCCTTTTCTTAGAAATATTTCCCACATATTATGAGCTCTATCAGAAAGTTATAACGGGTCATTTCTCTTCTGTGTCTTCATGGCTTTAAAAACAATGTTTACATAAGTCAATATATTAGTATATTTGAATATTTGTTATCAACGGTAAATGCTCTATCTCTCTCCTCTCATACAGACATCTAACAAATTCTTGAGTTCTGCTTCTGTTTAAAAGGAAAAGAAAAAAGTTAATAAATGGAAGGCTTCAGGCTTAGTTTAATTTCTTGGTGCTGTGATAGAGCATCTTGACAAGAAGCCACTTAAAGGAGAAAGGGTTTAGCTGCCAGTTCACCGTGGCTTGTGTTAGGGAAGGAAGTAGACACAGTAGCTTAAGCAGCTGGACACATTGTATCCACAACCCAGAGACAGAGAGCAAGGAATGTGTCCTGTTGCTCAGCTCCCTTCTCTGCCGACAAGACCCAGAATCCCACAGTGGGAATGGACTGCCCAGAGTGGGCTTGTCTTCACACCTCAAAGAAAGCAATCAGGATAATTCCCCTGTAGGTATTCTGAGAGGCCTGTCTCCCAGGTGATCTTAAATTCTGTCATGCTGACCACAATAACCATCACAACACGTTAGTTTCCTCTAGATTAACCATCAGTGCTAAAAATCACTTTTCCTCTGCATGCTAGCTAGCTGCACATTCCTTCCTGTCTTCCAATTTTCATTGTTTCCCCAGGCATCTCATCATGTGCCCTTGGCTTGTTTGAATTTACCACGAGCAACCAACTTTTGAAGTCCTCTCAGCAATGTTGCAACTTAAAAATGTATTCTTTACCCTGCTGCTTTCTTGTGTGTGTGCGTGCAAGCACACATATATGCTTGCTCTTTCTGTGGTAAATCTTAGTTCTATAATAATCTTAAATCCTATCCTGTAATCATCTTTATGTAGTTATGACTCACTCATATTTAAGCCCCACCCCTCTTTCTGTGGCTCTTCCTTCCTTGCAGCATTTCCCTGCTTTTTTGGGGGGTCACTTTTGTGTCCCTGAAAATCTGTGTACCTGTAGTAGCATTTCAGTCTACGCATCCATGTTCGCTGGTCTTAAATTCTCTTGTTTCACTTACTTCTTCTGAAGCATGTTTTTACTGGCTGTAGGATTCCAGGCAGGCAGTTCTCCCCCGCCCCCTTCCTTATTATTTTTAACAGGCTATGTCCCAACCCTGTAACTTCCATTACTTCTGTTTGATAGTATTCTGTAATTCTTGCTGTTGAGTCCCTGAAGCTAATGCTTCTTGTTTTTCTCTTGGGTGCTTTAGAAAATTTTCTTGTTATCTCTCACTTTCAGACTACGGGCATCTTGCTTGGAATTTGGTTTGATATTTTAGCTTGACAATTTTTGCAGATTCTCAGCCAGCTCCTCTTCACATCCCGTCTCTACTACATTTCCTCCCTCTTCTTATTCTAGTTCTTTGGTTAAATATATGTGTGACCTTTTTACTCTATTTTGTTTGTCTTGGCTTTTTTTTCCTGCCAGAATTTTAAGATTGTTCTACAGTCTGAATATTTTATAATGAACTCTCTTTGCTTCTGGCAATATTTATCTTACTTGCCTTAAAATAATCTATTGAATTCATATATTGGATTTACTCATTTAGTTTTATTTGCCCATTGTACTAGAATTTTAATTTAATTCACTGAAATAGTCGTTTCATTTCATAACGTTCTCCACACTGTTGTCTGTTTTCTTAAGCATATTAATCTCTCAGAAACCCCACTAAATCAGAATATTTCCACTAAAAAACAATTCTGCCGGAAGATGATTACCATCTTGGCCCACAGAATCTTACCTCCACAGGTAAAAGTTAACATAAAAAAGAGTAAAAAGTCATGACAAGCAGCTGTATTAAAAGAAAGGGAACTGAAATTTATAATTTATACATGGTTTTAATACCTCTGTATGATGAATCCATCCCTGAGAAGTAAACTGTGGTTTAAATGTGATGCCCCCCATTGTCTCGGGCATTTGAGTGCTTGGTTCCCAGATGGTGGAGCTGTTGGGGAGGCCTGAGAGGTGTGGCCTTGTTGGAGGAAAGATATCGCTGGAGGTGGCCTTTGAGAGTTTAAAGACTCAGGCTGGTTTGGGTTCATTCGCCCTGCTTTGTGCTTGTGGTTCGAGGTGTGAGCCCTTAGCTTCCTGTTCCTGCCGCTGTGCCTGCATCCCACCATCATGGACTCAAACGCCCCGAGCCTGGGAACACCAACAGACTCTTCTATAAGTTGCTGTGGTCCTGGGTTTCATAACAGCAATAGAAAAGCAATCAGTACATAAGCCAAGCACAGAAGGAACCCTTCCTGAGATACTCACTACAGACAGAGCTGAGGTTAATCTTAATTCAGAAGAATGCCACGTAGAACTTTCATCTCTAACAAGAAAGTACTGTTTACCATGCACGACATTTTTCTTTTTTCTTTTTATTAAACATTTTATAAGAATCTCAAACATATGTAAAGTAAATAGAATGACTTATATAGATGGAGTAGGTATCATAATGGACCCCCCCCCATCATCCAAGCTAAAAACCATTCACTATTTGGATATTATTTCAATTGATAATTATTTTACATAGTCTTAAACCCAATCTCTAATCCTCAATTGTTACTTTTACAAAAATTTAAGAAATAATTTATAAACATTGAAAAACAAACCTTAGCTGTAAAGTTTTGACAAAAGGCTATCTGTATAGCCTTGCTGTTAATAACTAAATTGTGTCAACTCCAGATTCACTACTGAAGCCTTAATTCCCAGGCTGACTGTGTTTGTGCCAGAGACTACAAGGAGATGATAAGGGGTCTGTGAGACTGTAAGGATTGAGTTTTGACCCTTAGGGCTGCAGGAAGAAAGCTGGAGAACAGAGCCCTGTGCACTCAAAGAAGGAAACTCAGCATCAAACAACATCTTGAGCCTGAACTTCTCAACCTCGAAAACTCAAGAAATAAACTGATGTTCTTTACGCTACCTGTCTGTGGTATTTTGTTACAGTAGTCCTGAGGACTGACACATGCTAAGCAAATGGTTAGGGAGCATCTTAATTTACCAAGGCAATCCTAGGAAACATCTTAACCTGCCCAGGCAATACTAGGGGACATCTTAACCTGCCCAGACACTCTCTAGGGGACAGAGTAATTCACCAGACAATCCTAGGGACATCTTAGTCCACCCTGTCCATCCTTCTTTTTCTGCTTTCTAGGCAGATAGTGTTTTAGTTTTTTGTTTGTGTTTAGTTTTTTAATCTCGTGTCTTAGGTTTTTCTCCTGTTGCTGTGATAAAATACTGACGAAAGCAACTGAAGGGAGAAAGGGTTCATTTAGCTCACAGTCCCAGGTTACAGTCCACTATGGCAGAATCCACACAGTCAGAAACTTGAGGAAGCTGGACACATTTCATCCCCGGTCAAGCAGAAAGCGATACATTCATGTTAGTACATGTCAGGTTCGATTTCCTGCTCAGGGAACAGGATGCCCCACTCAGAGAACAGGATGCCCCTGCTCAGGGAACAGGATCCCCTGCTCAGAGAACAGGAGCTTCTGCTCAGAGAACAGGATCCTCTGCTCAGGGAACAGTCCTGCCCACAGATAAGCTGGATCTTCCTTTGTCAACAAATACAGTCAGGATAATCCCCAACAGGCATACCCAGAGACTCATCTTTTAGGTGGTTCTAGATTCTGTCAACTTGACAATTAACAATGACCATTACACCTTATATTAGCATTGTCTCTTTTTAAAATCTATAGAGCTGACACAACTTAGTGTGTTACTTTTTGTTGTTTCTTTGACTCAGTATCGTGTCTCTGAGACTATGTTGTTATGTAGTAAACAGTTCTTTAGTTTTTCGTGACCAGTAGTATTTTATTACATGAATGTATCATAACTTATTTGTTCTCAGGTGAGTTGTAGGCACATGTGGGCTCAACTTTTGGTTGTTGTGAGTAAAACTGTCTTGAGTATTATTACAATTTGTTTAGTACACAGAAGTTTGGATTTCTCGTGGGTAAATGTGTAGCTGTTGAATTGTTGGGTATGTATATTTTTTTTTTTACCACATACGAAAAAGAGGCCATATATGTTTAGTCATGAGCTGTGTGGTGATGCTTCACAGGGATTCTAGCTTATAGTTTTTTAATAATAAGTGATGTAAATGACATTTTAATTTCACTTTTAATTTGCATATTAGTCATTTGTATATTTTCCTTTGTGAAATGTCTTTGGTATCTTTGCCTATTTTCAATTGATCGTTATTATTAACTTGTAGCAATTCATTACATGTTCTGGATATAAGTCCTTTGTCAGACTCATGGCCTAGGATATTTTCTGTATTTCTGTGGCATGCCTATTCCCTTTCTTTTTGAAGTTAACGGAATTTGCTCTTGGAAAATCTCAAGCATGTATATAACGCCATTACTTCTATTCCCTGTTATCTCCTTTCTAGTCCTGTATAGTCATCTCCCATTGTCTTCCCAAAATTCATGTCTTTTTTGTTTGGTTTGTGTCCCCCCCTGGGTTTGGCCAAGACTATATGAACATGGGATTGGAACTCTTCATTGAAGTCTGGCAGGTCCACCAGTGAGTGCGTACTGAAGTCAGTGGCTCCCTCTCACCTAAAGTCTATCAATCACCTGCAGTTTTGCAGTAAGGGGTAGGGGCTCATGAGCCTCTCTTGAGCCTTGAGAAAAGGGTCTGTCTCATGCAAGTAACCTTAGCTGCTATGAGTTCATGATTACATTGATTGTGTCTTGTCAAGATGGTGGTATTTCACTGTCCTTCTTGTCTTCTGGCTCTTATATTCTTTTGATCGCTCTTCTGTAATGTTCCCAGAGTTTTAGAGAGGATGGTATAAATGACTAGTTTAGGGTTGAGCTCTTTTCTATCTCTTATTCTTAGCACTGGGCAGCTGTGAATGCTGCCCTCACCACTGTTCACTGCAGAGAGGTTTCTCTGATTAGACTTGAGAGTAGCTTTTGTCTAAGGGTGTAAAGACAGATACTTAGATGACATTTTGATTTTACAACTATTTAGCTAAATGTCAATGACGCCTATGACCTATGGAGGCATGGGTTTTTGATCAGGCTTATACTATTAGGGATAGGTGCCCTCTGTGGCAGACCTCAAATCCAATCATAAAGTGATTGGTTACCTTTGAAACAGTGGTGCCACTGTTGTATGTGTGAGCGCATATTCCCTGGCATGTTGATATCATAGTTTGTAGATCCAATTTCTTCAGAAGACCATGAATCTCTTAATTAGTCTGCATAACAACTTTTACACTTTGAAAGCTAGCAGGAAGGAGGTTTCCAGCTTCTTGATTTATTCACGTCTTGCAAACAAGGCATGTAACATCTTCAACAATGGAGTTCTTATCATTTGTTCCTGCGGATAACCAAATGAAAAGGCAAGAGACTGTGTTGTTTTGGGGGGACCTGTGGTAATCTGAGTGAGAATTGTTTCTCATGGACTCAGGTAATGAACACTTGGTCCCCACTTTGTGGTACTGACTGAGGAGGTTATGCAGCCTTTAGAAGTTGAAACCTTGCTGGAGGAAGTGTGCCCCTGGGGTTGGGGTTTGAGAGTTTATATCCTAGCTATATAGCCTCATCCATGTCACGTTTGAACTCTCTGCTTTGTATTTGTGGCTGCAGATGTAAGCAGCCAGCCTACTGCTCCAGTTGCCTGCTGCTATGCCTTCTTCATCATTTTGAACTACACTTAATATCTTAGTAACTGTTGTATTGCTGTAAGGAGGAACCATGACCAAGGCAACTTATAAGAGAAAGCATTTAATTTAGGGGCTTGCTTACAGTTTCAGAGGGTTAGTCCATGATCATCATGGCAAGGAACCTGGCAACAGGAGGGAGGCAGGGAGGCAGGGATAGTACTGGAACAGTAGTTGAAAACTTTCATCTGATCTACAAGTTGGAGAGAGAGAGAGAGACAGAGAGAGAGACAGAGAGAGGGAGAGGGTCAGACTGGGCCTCGAATGGGCTTTTTAAGCCTTAATGCTCACCCCCAGTGACACACCTCCTCTAACAAGGCCACACCTACTTCAGCAAGGCCACACCTCCTAATCTTTCCCAAACAGTTCTCTTAACTGGGGACCAACATTCAAACATTGGAGCCTGTGGAGACCACTCTCATTCACACCACCACACTTCTGGAACTGTGAGCCCAAACAAACTCTCCATTCTATAAGTTGCTCTTGGTTATGATATCATCTCAGCCACAGAAAAGTAACTAATATCAGGTCTTTGGGGGTCACTTGGTCGACAGCTCCTAAGAAGGCAGCCCACGCCAGGGACTGGGGTCTTTAGTGTCTCACTGCTTCCAGGGACAGCATTATCTCGCTACAAGGGTTATTTATCTTTGAACTACTTTTTTTTTCTTAAAAAATATTTTCTTTTTTAATGGTTTTCTTTTTTTTAAGGTTGTTTATTTTTATGTGCATTGCTGGTTTGCCTGCATGTACATCTGTGAGGGTGTCAGAACTGGAGTTACAGACAGTTGTGAGCCACCTTGTAGGTGCTGGGAATTGAACCCAGGACCCCTGGAAGAGCCGCCAGTGCCCTTAACCGCTGAGTCCATTCTCCAGCCCTTTAATGATTTCTTTAATTGGGCTATATGGCAGTAGGCTTCAATGCGTTTTCCCAGTCCCTTTGTTTCAGGTAGCCCTCCTGCTTCTTCTTTTGCTTATGCTAACTCTTGATGAGCATGAGTTTTAAATTTTGATGAAATCCAATTTTTCAAGAAGTTCCTCTTGTTTATCTCTGTCTACATTCTGCTTACAAGGCCCCTATAACATTGTAAAAACACTGTCTCTGCTTCCTTTGAAAAGATGTGGGGTTCTTTTTCACTTGCCTGTTTAGGCCTATAGTATATCTTAATATGAACAAACCTAAGATCATGCTGTTCACAAAGCTTTGACTCTTGCTTCTACCTGAGGTCGTTTCATGTCCCTCTTCACACATCGAAGGAAAGACTTCCTAAGTAACAGCAGAGGTTGTTCTGACTTCCTAGGCCACAGATAAGACAGCATGTATTTAAGCCTTCCTTTATTTTGCAATATTTAAGTTGTTCTCTCTCAATAATATTTGCAACAATTTTTTTGCATATGGATGTGCATTTTGGACTGATTTCTCAAAGATGAATTACTGGGCCAAATGGTATGAAATATCTTGAGACTCCGGATAATCATCATGTTCTCAAATGCATTCCAGAAAAAAATTTAATCATTTAAATGCCTTCCAGCTTGGATGAAGGATGTAGCTAGGTAGTAAACTGTGTGCTTAGCATATGCAAAGCCCTGTGCTTAATCACCAGCACCAATTAGTTAATTAATTAATAAAATCAATTCCTTGGAGCAATACAATAATACTTAGCTCATTGCACCCTGCCTTCAAGTGTTACCTTTCTTAATGTGTTTAAGAAGGTATTTTTTGCAATGTCACTTAATATTTCTTCTATTATCAAATTGGAACTTTTTTTTTTTTGTGCATTGGCGTTTTGCCATGGGCATCGGGTCCCCTGGAACTGGAGTTACAGACAATTGTAAGCTGCCATATGGGTGCTAGGAATTAAACCTGAGTTTTCTGGAAGAGTAGTCAGTGCTCTTAACTGCTGAGCCATCTCTCCAGCCCCAAACTGAAGTTTTAAAATAGATTTATCAGCCTCACTTTCCTCATTCAGAATCAGAATAGCTTTTTATTTTTTATTTTTTGGTTTTTTGAGACAGGGTTTCTCTGTAGCTTTGGAGCCTGTCCTGAACTAGCTCTTGTAGACCAGGCTGGTCTCGAACTCACAGAATGGCTCGTTTATATGTACTGTTCACTTAGGCATTACTTATTTTTAGGGACCCTGCTTTGCTCCTTTTGAGTCATCCAAGAAACATATGAAGGATATTAACCACTTATTTCACACCACATATTTCAGTTTTTGGTGAGATTGTTTACATGTGGTCTTTGATGTTGTTAGTGGACCTAGTAAATTTTTTTGCTAGTGCTATGAAGATGCTTATGAGTGTACAATTGTAAGAACTCGGAGGTGGGGAAGGTCAACAGGTGAAGTGTAGCATCACCATAAGGATGGCAAAGTGAGGCCTTTCTGTGTTTGATCTGCTCAGCAATGGCTGTGTATTCATGAGTCTAATGTTGGTCCTCAGCTTGTTTCTCTATGTCTGAAATACAGATCAGTATTAAAAATTTACGAGATTCCTGGGTGGGAGTATAATTAAATGCAAAGTGCTCCTCCTTAAAAGTTATTCTAGAGTGCGTATTATACACTAGGCAAGCCCCATTTCCTCCCTTTTCCATCTTTGTAGGAGATAAACATGTAGTAGATATGCACATATCGTTTCACGTTTATAGCAAAGTTATAAAAAGCGGTTCCCAATGACACAAGCTGTATTGCCAAAACCAGATTTAGTTGCCATTCTATGTAATAGGCTGGGAAGATTTAGAAAAGAAGGTAAGATTAAGGAAGAAGATGTGTGTTGAAGACACACTATGCTCTCCTAGCATATAAAGACACACTGTGCTCTCCTAGCATGCTGAAGACACACGTGCTCTCCTAGCATGCTGAGGACACACGTGCTCTCCTAGCATGTGAAGACACACTGTGCTCTCCTAGCATGTGA
>JABTXL010012687.1:4846203-4879619 GCA_025134845.1 Neodon shergylaensis | reverse complement strand
CTGTGCTCTCCTAGCATGTGAAGACACATGTGCTCTCTCCTAGTTACTCCTTCCCCTGTGATAAACACCATGACCAGAAGCAGCTTGGTGAAGGAAGAGTTTATTTCAGTTTATAGCTGACAACCCATCAGATTTGAAGATGATTTTGCTTAGCTTTTGGGGTGTCAGTGTTTTCTCACAAACAAGTATTTCCTAAAAACTATTGGTTGAGTTTCGACCAGAACCTTGAATCTCTTTCTGTCTCCTCTGACTGTAGGGCAGTTTGTACACACATTCAAGACACATTTCATCAGCTGAAGGACATTTAGGTCATTTCTCTTCCTAACTATTTGACCAGAGCAGCAATGAATAATGGCTGAGCAAGGATCTGTGGAGCAGGATGTTGAGTCTGACGGGCACATGCCAAGGAATGGTATTGCTGAGTCACGATGGATGTACTTTTAGCTTCAAATACGCACTGTGAAGCACTCAGCCCACTACTTCAAGTGCTAACATGTCTTCTCCTTCTAAAACAATGATTTTACCACGTGTGGTGACTCACACTGGAATCCCGGTGATTAGGAGGCTGAGGCAGGAGGACCTGAGGTCAGCCTGGGCAACATAGTTCCACGATAGTTTAGAGTACACAGTGAGAGTCACAATAACAATAACAGAAACACCACCACAGCAGCAACAAAATAACTAATACAACAGGCTACCACAATGTAGTACGTGAAAAACGGTGTTTATAAAGGAGAACAAGCGAGGACTTTGGAAAGTTTGCCGTTTGCCCATGGACTGGACCTTGCTTTGCAGATCTTTCTACCTGAAGTCGGAAAGCAAAGCTTTGGGGGGTGATTTTCCACTTGCTGTCTAAGAAGAAACTAGAAATGCATCCTCGAGCCTCTCTTAAATTTACTTCAAAGAAAAGGAAATATTTGCTGCAGAGAGTCTTCAGCTTGTTTGTGAAAAATGAATTGTCATTTCATTTTAGAACAAGGTAAACAAAGCCATAAAAAGCACCGCTCAGAGCTGTCAGAGGCATGCAGCTTTTAAATCAGAAGTGAGCCCAGTGTTACGCTCTTAAGTCTCCGCTCTGCTCTGCCTGCCCAGGTGTCTAGCTGAGATGAAGAAACGACCACGGCGCCCACACGGTACCCACACTCTTCATTACCGCCGAGCAGGAGTCATGGCCCAGCGCCGCTGACCTTTGCTAAGCAAGTGGCTCTCTGGAAGCCCTGTGCAAGCCTGTCGCTATAGATGTATCTTATGATAGGTAATGTGGGAAGTGTAAATAAAACGAAATGTGCTCCCATGCAAGGGTTAAGTGAGACAAACTCCATACTGAAAAATAAGAAAGGTGAAGAAGCCACTTGGCAGAAATTCCTATTCCGCCAGGGTCAGCATTTCTTGAAATCAAAATATACATGCTCACGGTTGCCCTCCAGGCTCAAAATCACACTCTGCTTATCAGCTGAGCTGCTTTAAGTTGGCCACCCTTGCAAGAATTCAAGGTGGAGCTCTGACCATTCAGAGAGAGGCAGAGGACCTCTTTGCATTAGGAAGAGAAACCCAGCCGGACCCATGCTGGGCGTGCTTGCCCCTTTGATCCGACACAGGTTTGCATCCTTCTGCAGGAATGAAACCTTTTCCCCTTGTTGACATGGTTTGGATCGTATGGTCATTTTCATGAGACCCCAGGCCCATTTCTTCCAAGGAACTTACATCTCTGACAGCTGTGGATTAGCGACAAGGTGTTCCACCTAGACAGAAGCTGGGGAAGTAATAGAACATGGGTGAATCTAAAATTCTTTCAGGATCTTTCTAAAAATTGATTGAGAAGTGAGACTCCGAGTAAACTGTGTTCCAAGTACATCCATTGTGTTTAAGACAATGAGCTCAGCTTAGCAAAGCTGCCATTGATCCCATCCCATCCTCCTGCAGAACATTAAAGCTTCCGGTTAGATTCTCACAGAATAAATTGCAGTGCCTATACTGGCAGTGGCTTTGGCCATTTTACTAAATTGTCAACTTTTTAAAACATTTGAGCCAATGTCTCTATGTGTAGATAATCTGCATGAGTTACTGTGGGACTTCCACTCTGAAAGGTGGATAAACTCAGCCATGACAGACAGACCCTCTGAAGTCCTTGGAAGGTGGAAAGAATGAATGAGTCCGTATCTAGAGACCATCCAGAGTTGACCCTGTGACCCCAGGCTAAGGAGGGGGCGTGGGTTTCAGCTACTCCAATCCTGGGCAAGGTCATACTGAGGTGGTTTTTTGTTTTTCATCTTGTCACAGTTTTTTCTTAATGAAAATGGAAACAGAGATGTTGTTAAACAGCTAAATTTACCAAACAGCTCTTTTTTTAGGGAGTTAACTCAGCAGGAAACCTTTTATAGTTTCTTTTTTCTAGGTCAAAAGAAAAATATTGCACTCCATCTCAGGGGATTTGGAAGTGCTCCCAAGAGAGAATTCTAAAGCCAGAACTGTGGCTGCTTAACTGACAATTAAAGAAAGGCAGGCCATAATAGAACATTCTAGAACCCCACAGTCTTGCTTTGATATTAGCAAGGGGCGGGTTGGCAGAGTGGCTGCCACAGAAATGTTTGGGGGTGCACTTTACGATGCTTCTATGAAACAGGGATCTTGGCTGTATCAAGAAGGATATCAAAGGTCTTGCTTGCCTAGGACGGTTGAGTAGTGGTGCAGATACATACTATGTAGACTTAAAGATGGTCTCTGACAAAGATTGGAAGAACGTGCTGACTGATTACCTCACAACTCTAGCCAGAAATGCAGCAGTCTAATAAGAAACCGCCTCAGAGTTTAAACTCTGGGAGTTCAGCAAACAGAATGGTGACTACCGCCCAGTGTCACAATGAGTGAATTTATTTCTATTGAATTTTGTCTGCTTTTATATGTGTTTATTTGTGGGCATATCTGTACAAAAGTGCACATTCAAGTGTGTAATTGTGTATGGAGGTCATAGGTTGGCACTGGGTATAATTCTGTAAGGCTTTTTCTTTTGGGCCACCAACCAGCTCCCGAATCATGACACAGAGACTTATTAGTTTTGAATGCTAGGCTTAGCTTAGGCTCATTTCTGCCTAGCTCTTTTCATCTGAATCGTCCTGTTTCTCTTTTTCATTTGCCTGGGGGCTTATTACCTTTCTTCCTTTTGTAGATCTTATTTTCACTTCATCTTTATGTCCAGCCAGCAGTGTCTGCCTGGCTTCTTGCTCCAGACAGTGCCCTAGTTCTCTCCTTCCCCTGTTCTCGTTCCTCCCTAGCCTAGATTTCTCTTCCCATGTAGTCTCTCTGTCTGCCAGCTCCACCTGTCCTTTCTCTGCCTAGCTACTGACCGTTCAGCTCTTTATTAGACCAATCAGGTGCCTTAGGCAGGCAATGTGGACCAAATACAACACATCTTTACATAATTAAACACACATCCTTACATCGTTGAACAAATGCAGCATAAACAAAAGTTACATGCCTTAACACAGTTAATGTTCTGCAGCACAAACAACTGTAACACATCATTGCCTTGTTAAAATAACATTCTACAACATCTTCCTTAATCCCTTTCCACATTACTTTTTTAGACATGGTCTCTCACCGAACGCAGAGTTCACCAGCTTGGCTTAGACTGGCTGGCCAGCAAGATGCACTTGTCTCCATTTCTGCTGGCACTGGGGTTACAGGCGCGTGCTGATGATAAGGCAGAAGTCAGAGTTCCCTTTTGGAGCTTATATCTTGTGAAAAGAATTTAAGAATAGACTCAGATGGAAGCTCAAGAATAATTTTATTGGAGTTTAAAAGAAAAATCCTAGGGCCGAGGAGATGGCTCAGCTGTTAAGAGCACCGGCTGTTCTTGCAGAAGACCTGGGTTCAATTCCTAGCACCCACATGGTAGCTCATAACCATCTGTAACTCCAGTTCTAGGAGACCTGACACCCTCTTCTGGCCTCTTTGGCCACTGCATGCACACTGTGCACAGCCACCAAACATCTATAAACACAATATAATAAAAATTTAAAAATAATAATGAAAGGAAAGAAAAACCCCAGGGCAGCCTAGCTAAATTTCAGCTGCTAGCTGGCAGAGGGCAATAGAGGAGAGAAGGAAAAGACTCTGGCATTTAAGCTGGCATGGAGGTCATACATGGCAGACAGGCCGCCACAGGAAGCGATGGAGGCTTTGGGATAAGAGGAGGGAAATCCACAATGTTGGGGGAAGTCCAAAGTGTTAAGGAAGGCACACTTAGGAAAGATGTAGAAAGAAGACAAGGAGAAGCTATGTTTCCCCAACTATTCAGAAGAGCAGCAGGCTTGGCTTGCAAGCTATATGACGGTTGTGTTGCTGTCATCCTGAGACCCAGTAGGCTGCTGCACTGGGGTGTGGATTCTGGGGAGGAAAAGCACAGTCTGCTATTAGAGGATGAATCATTCGACCCGCTTCTTCAGCATGGCAAGGTGAGCTGCTTTCCTAGGGGTGTTCTCGGGGCCAGGTGATGGAACCAACCCAACTAAAACATTGGGTCTCCACTCAAGCCAGAGAGATTTTATTCTTTTGACTGGACACAACTTTCCCTCTCCCTCACTTGTCTTTTATGGGGATTCTGAGGGCTGAACAGATCCTGGTGGCCAAAGGCACCTTGCTGAGTTATATCCTCATCTCCTCTTTTGCATTTTAGGTTTGTCATGCCTGAAATTTAGCAACCAGGGGAGACCATTTTGCTGGAACCAATCCACATGTTTCCAGAATACCAAGTTAAAATTTATCCACAGAAAAACATTAATTGGTATTTTCTACAGGGTTCTTTTTTGAGCTTTTGAATTATAATTATATGAGTGAGAAAAAAATGGAAGTCTTTATTTGGGTTGGAAGGGAGGATGTGCTCATCAGCATCTTGTTTGTTCTGCAGTTAGTTCCTTCTCTCACTCCTTATTTTAGGTCACCGTGCACATTCGGATGGTAAAGCCAGGCCCTCAGCAACTCTGCTAACATCAATCACCAATTTAGTTTATTCACATGGTAATTGTTCCATTTCCGACTAACCTTGTGTTTCAGCAAGGTTATTACCCTCAGTGGATACAAACTCGAGCAATTTGGCACTCTGAAGTCTTAGTATTTTGTCAGAATTCTTTTTTAAACACGAGAGAACAGGAGCAGAAATAGCATAGAAATAGCTGTTTCACAAAGTTGTCGTTGGTGGTAGGTCTCAGACACAAGAGACACAAGATCACCCCTTGGGGCCACACGCCTTAAGGCCAGAGGGAGTATAGAAAATAAAGAAGCCTACTTTGAGGCATTAGGAGCGGGGAAGGAAGGGAGTGTCTCACGCTGTGGGGAAGAGAGGCAGGAATATAGAGGATGCGATGCGGCAGGGGTGTTGAGGAATGGGACCTCAGGTGTGCACAGCAGGGACTGGGATGTGCTTCAGCCTTTAGATGTCCAAGGTCTGGTTTCGTGTCAGCTGTCATTTTCTTGAAATCTGGACACCTAGGGAGTTTACAAACTCAGATAACTATTTAGCTATCTCTGTAGCCTCAGAGATCCCACAATCCATTATGAGGACGTAGCTTCAGGTTGAGTGGCACACCCCTAACTCAAGGGACTGAAGTAGAGTGTGACAGAGCAGGATACCCGATGTCCTCTTCCGATCTCTATGCACACAGGCCCAGGGAACCACACACACACACGTGTGCATACACTGCACTACACACACATACACACATGCACTATATATGTGTGTATGCATATATGTATGTATACCACATATATACACATACACACATACAAACAAAGTAAACTAGATTGATATCATGAATATTTATTGTGGATTATCTGAAAGTTGCATATTTAATTTGGGAACTTTGATAGAAATAGAAGATTTGGGTCCGAAACACGAACACAGATGAACTAAAGCAAGCAGAACACATGCTTCTCACCAGTTCTTTCGTTCTGAGTTGATAATATAGACATTTTTAAGAGAGAGTTTCTAGTCAAGCATAATATATTTGTGTATATTTCATTTATATTATATTTGTGTGTATTACATTTACTTAAAGTATTTTTCTAGAAATGGTTCTTCTAAATTGTAGGAGGAGGGGGCCGCTTGTTGGGTCCCAGCCACTTAGCCCCAAAATAACCACTCAGTAATTGTATTAATTAAATCACTGCTTGGCCCATTAGCTCTGGCTTCTTATTGGCTAACTCTTACATATTAATTTAACCTAACCAATTTCTATTAATCTGTGTATTGCCACATGGCAGTGGCTTACCAGCAAAGTTCCGGTGTCTGTCTCCAGTGGGGCTACATGGCTTCTCCCTTACTCCACCTTCTTCCTCCCAGCATTTCCCTGCCTACCTCTATTCCTTGCTCAGGCCCAAGACAGTTTCTTTATTAACACAGCATACAGAGGGGAATCCCACATCACTAAATAGTTTTATTAATAAGGTCTTCATTGGTTTCTGTCCCTTTAATTTTCAGCTAGTGTACAAAATAATGGGGTTCATTATGATTCTTTACACTTTTACCATTGTATGTTGCTATACTCACTCTTAACCCGTCTCCCCATTCCCACAAGGGCTTTAAGATATCTTTAGGTTTGTTTTTTTTTTTTAAATCTCTTACCTATAATCATAAAACAAGAATTTTTCTCGGTTATCCTAGGTTTCAAAGTGTTTGCATCCTAAGCATCTCAAAATGTTCTGCCATTTAAATTGTTCTTCCATCTCAGAGAGGGGGAAATCCCAGACAGCGGCCAGAGCCTTCTCTCCTGACTGGTTGTTCTGGGACCTCATCCTGATGCAGCCAAGTTTAGGTTGCTCACCAAGCAGTTCCCAAGCCAGGACAGTGCTGCATAGCCAAATGAGCCAGGCATTTGCTTCAGCCCAGTCCTGCAGAAAAGAGACCGGATGCAGAAAGATGACATGGTCCCCACATGCTATGATCTGTGAGATTCATCTAATTTTCAGTAGTTCTTGACCGTTTCTTATCTTCTGAGAATGCCGTCTAAGGAGGGATAGCAAGAATATAAAAAAAAAGTGCTGTGGTTTATAACCCACCTGTTTGGTAGGGATGAATATAACCGAAGGGCATATTTCCTTATCAGACTATTGAAGGAATGAACCTAAGAAATTAGATTTTCCCCAGTCTTCCCTAGGAAGAAGAAATGGCTGAAGCCCTGGTGGCATCTTGAGGGGGATTGTGTCCTGGAGCAAACACCACAGCTCATTCAATGACCCTGCAGAATAGGCTTGGAGCTGAGGCAGTGGTGGCCAGGGTCCGCACCCTGGCTGGACTGATCCGTCATGCATTCCTCTTGCTTTCTATTTAAATCTTACTCTGTCAGGGCCCCTGAAGATGGCTGTGGGGTAAGTCACTGAGTCTTCCTTTTCTTTCTTCTCAACGTGTCCACATTGACCAAGTCTCCTTTTTCTCTTTTTCACTATTAAGCTGGCTCTTTTAATTGGGTTAGTGAGGGCTAGTGCTGAACCTGGCTTGTTGGGTCATAGGCTGTGACCCCTAAATCAGGTAACGGTCTGGATGTGAAATGTTTCCCCATAGGCTCATGTGTTTGAACACTCGACTCTTAATTGGTGGTGCTGTTTTAAGAGGTGAAGCTTCCTTTGGAAGAGGTGGCTGACTGGCTGGGGGAGGAGAGGTTAAAGTTTTAGCTCCTGACCTTACTTCCTGTCTGCGCTATGGTGGATTCTACCTCTTCTTAAACTGAGCCCCAAATCACCCCGTCCTTCCTTAAGTGGCTATGTCAGGTATTTTGTTATGGCAATAAATTAGCTAATACAAACAGCAAATCATGAGGACCACTGTGCAGTCACAACTGTGAACAAAACTCCTGCAGGACCTCGATGGACAGGATCTCACATGGTAATCCTCACCATGCCCTTGGCTACCAAGCTCCTGGGACACCCATGCTGGTACCATTTCTCCAGGCTCAAGCGGGCACCTACTCGGGACACTTGGTCTGCCCAGCAGTTAGGACCTTCCACCCTCCAGCTTTCTAAGATGCCACAATGAAGGGCCTACCTGCTCCTCAGCCTGGCACACTCATCTCTGGTGATACAAACAAGATGGGTTATACCAGTAGTTTTTCTTCTAGACACCTGCCTTCTTACCTTCCTCAAGAAACAGATGCTTGGCATTTCCAGGATGAAAGTGAACAGGATACCTTTCCAGTCAACCTCTTGTTGAGTGTGAACCCACCAACACCTAGCTTTCCTCTCCCCCACGTCACCCATGCCTGTAGGAAGTAGCCAGACTTGAGTCAACGCCTCTTTTTTCCAAAGAGAGCCTAAAATGTTGGTCATAAATGTCACCTCAACTTCCTGTCACCCCTTATACAAACAGTCTGGAATGTAAATCCCAGCCTCCAGTCTCCATCTTTGGAGGCCCCTCCCCTAAGCCCCTTGAACCTTGACCTCTCCCCGAGGAAGGTCAAGGTGGCCTGGCAAACTCCCCAGGAAAAAATCAAACCCACTCCCACATGCTATTTAAATAAACACGTGGTATTCCCTTTTCCTCTCTGGTGGTCGGTTGGCAACTTTCCGTTTCCTTAGGGCCACTTGGGAGTGCAGGTGTCTAATTAAACCTGGATATCTTTTAATCTGGTCTGATTTGGGTTGATTGGGATTATTTTGCGTCGGCGGAGAGCTCGCGTTAGAAAGTATTTCTAACAGGCTGGTTGCGGGATTTGGCTATGGGGACTTACACCCATGATGATAGAGCTAGACCACATGGTAATTCTGTTCATGTTTTGAGGGGCCTTTGTGCTCGTTCCCACACTAGTTTGCACTAGTTTGCACTCCCACCAGCGGTGTGTAAGGCTTCCTCTTCAGACCTCCCACCTTCACGAGTGTTTATAGTTCTCTCGTTTTCTGGATGACAGACACTTTGACTGGGAGGATAGGGAATCTCAATGCTGTATTGATTTGTGTTCCCTCGTGGCTAAGGATGTCGAACGTGTTTCCACGTATTTACGGGTTGTTTGTACTTCGTTTGAGAACTGTCTGTTCTGTTCATTTGTCCATTTATTGATTAGACCGTTTGTTCTTCCGATGAACTTAGTTGACATTTCCTCCGCCCTCTCTAGTGGATTGAGTTAGGTGGGAGGGATCCTTCCGCAATTTTCACTGAGGATTTAACCAGGAAATCTTTACTGCCAAAGTCATCCTGGGATAAAGAAACAGTTCATATGCTCCTGGCACCAAGAAAGTTAATTAATTTTGATCCA
This sequence comes from Neodon shergylaensis, assembly GCA_025134845.1. NCBI lineage: Eukaryota > Metazoa > Chordata > Mammalia > Rodentia > Cricetidae > Neodon > Neodon shergylaensis. Next base: position 4,870,380 of record JABTXL010012687.1, on the reverse strand, counting down.
ATTTTTTTTTAAAGTGAATTTCCAGAAGGAAAAACCAAACCAAACCAAATCAGGAAGTCCTTATTTGCTTGCTAGAGGTACTCTGCTGATTCATCTCCCAACATCCCACTCCAGGAGCATTCTCAATGCCCCCTTCCCCCTCCCCACCCCTCAACCCACCTCCACCCCCTCCCCCACAAGAGTTTAAGGACCTATTGGCCTCATTCATAGCCCCATGTGAATCATTTTAGTCTTAAGATTTTAATTTTTGTCTGCCTTAAGTTTAGACAGCAGAGATAAGCTCAGTTCATTGTGTCCTGTCTTAATATATAATTGTAAATGACTGTTAATTTAATAATTAAAAAAATATACAAAACAACGCCCCCACACACCACCCCCGGAACTCCTCCCTAGCAAATCTGAATTCTTCCTCCTCATGAGTTTTCTTCACACATCCAAGCATGGGAAACATTGTGTTATTTATTTTTGTCCAAAAATTGCTCATCATTGTTTGAAATTATTTTAATCTGTGTGTTGTTTGGGACATAGATTATACTCGCCGGAGAGCAAAGAGTACCACCTCTGTCCACTCCTATCCCTTGGACTTTAGAGTGGAGAGAAGCAGATAAGCAGATGCTTAGCTGGTTGTCGGTCTACATTTTCTAACTTGTTTGCATTGAGTGAAAAGCTCTGGATCAAGTTCCAGACTGAGGATGGATGAAATGACTTAACGTCTGAGAGTCTACTTCCTGCCGAGTTCCACACTGTCTCAGCACCAGCAGATACTATGAAATGAAGAAAAGCAAAAATAAAAAACCACATTCAAACAATACACTTGTGTGTTAGAGCTTGACATGGTCTTCTGACATCAAATATTATACTTTGTCTATTAATTTATTCCTTTTTTGTTTGTTTTCTTTTTGGTTTTTCGAGACAGGGTTTCTCTGTGTGACAGTCCTGGCTGTCCTGGAACTCACTCTGTAAGCCAGTTTGTTTCTTTTTCTTTTTTAAAGATCTATTTATTTATTTTGTATACAGTATTCTGTCTGCATGTATGCCTGCAGGCCAGAAGAGAGCACCAGATCTCATTAGAGATGGTTGTGAGCCACCCTGTGGTTGCTGGGAATTGAACTCAGGACCTCTGGAAGAACAATTAGTGCTCTTAACCTCTGAGCCATCTCTCCAGCTCCCGAGCAGTTTGTTTCTTAAGAGTAAGACCAGCCCTGTAACCGGAGACTGCTTGTTCATTTTCCAGCTGCCCAGACCCAAATAATCACACAGAAACTATATTAATTACAACACTGCATGGCCTATTAGCTCAGGCTTCTTATTGGCTAACTTTTATATCTTAAAGTAACCCATTTCTATTAATATGTGTATTGACATGAGGTTGTGGCTTACTGGTAAGGGTACAGTGTCTGTCTCCTTCGGTAGCTACATGGTGTCTCCTTGACTCCGCCTACTCTCTCTCTATATCCCTTGCAGTCTGGCTATAATCTGCCCTGCCATAGGCCAAAGCAGCTTTATTCATTAACCAATAAAAACAACACATACGAAAGGACATCCCACGTCACAGCCTGGCATGATGGTAGAGACCGGCAAACATTAGCTGCACAAAAGTCTAAGGCAGGAAGGTCATAGGGAAAGAGCAGTCTTGTGACAGAGGAAATCCCAATTTCAAAACAAACAACAACAAGAAGCCAACAAAAGACAAAGTACTGAATCAAATGCCCAAGTGAGCAGGGACAAACTCGTGTATGTTTTCTGATACTAACCCAACATCAGGAACTGACAGGCAACACCCTTCAGTGGGCTGGAGAGACGACTCAGCCACTAAAGGCTAGGCTCACAACCAAAACCACCACTCATCTTCATGTCTACATATTTGTCTCTCAAAGTTTTACACATCTCCCTGGTTTGGGAAGATGACCCAGTAAACGGCTTGAGTTGGGTCCCCAGCCTTAGGTGTGGGCAGTACACGTTTGTAATCCCAGCATTCAGGAAGCAAAGACAGATGGTTGGCTAGGGCTCGCTGAGATCCATAGGGGCTTCTCTTAGGAAATCTTGTTAGTCTATTTCTCTCAAGGTCAGTTATTGACATGTTTATAAGGAAATTACATCAATTTTTTTGTTTCTTTTCTCTCTCAAGACTGTTGTCTTAGCAACAGGAGGGAACTGGACCACAGGCCAGCTGCTTGTCCATGTCCCAGGATTGACAGGAAGTGACACACTGAGGACCACAGTCCACCCTTGCCGAATGTAAGTTCTCTCTGTCTCCAGTCACTGGAGGCTTTTGATGAGGGGTCTGGGTGGCACCTGTAAGCACAGCCTAGCCAAGAGCTTAGCCGCATCAGTAGTGAGCTGCAGTTCTGTGCAGAGACCACAGACTACACCAGTCAAACCAAATGCAGAATGAAACAAGAGCTGCGCTTCTTTTTGTGAACATGACTATTCACAGACAACAGTTTTCATTTTAATAAACCCAAACTGTCAATCAGAGTGCATGAACCAGTAACAACGTGTGCTGTCCCCGTGCAATGAACCATCCCTTAAACTGAATGATGATGACTCAGTTTATAATACAACAACACAGATAGACCTTAAAATCATGCTGAATGAAATAATTTAGGTATAACAGAGGGCATCCTGCATGGTTTATATATAATCCTAGAAAATGACCTTGAACAAGTTATTGAACTCTGAGCCACAAATTTGCCACCGGGGAATAAAGGTTCTGCTCCAGGATAAGCTTGTGTTAATGAATACACTTAACACAGAGATTCTAATATTCTTGTCTTTGTTTAGGTGCCACTGGATTCCTTGCTCTCCTGCCTAAATCACCATGGGCACAAAGGTTTCTATCCCCAAACCCTTGGAATAGCTGTGCTTAGAGCTGCCTTCCAGACCCTTCATGGAAAACCCCCAGTGGCTAGAGATTCCGAGAACTTTTACATGTAGGGTGGTACTCTATAGTATGCTGCTTCATGTCAATCCTGGGGCATGGGCAGAAGTCAAGCAGCTGGCCTACGGTCCAATTCTCTCTGTTGCTAGGACAACACTCTTGAGAGGAAAAAAGAAAAAAGCGATCTGATGTAATTTTTATAAACATGTAGACAATTGACCTTGTGGTAAACAGACTAATGAGATTTACTAGCAGAAGCCCATCTATGGAACGCTTTTAGTGGTAATGACCCTGGATTTGTGTTTAGAAAACTTACCCAGGATTCTCAGGTTTTTGAGACAGGAGTCCATAGAAAATAAAAATCATAAAATGGTTGGAATATAAAATGGAGATGAATCAGAATATAAAATCCAATTACTATATAAAGTGAACTCATAAGCCTCAGGTGACCCCATCATTGCTCTGGACCAGGAAGAGTTACCTGGGTGCCCCCTTTCCCATCTTGGGTTCACCTTGCTTTGCCGCAGCCCCTGTAGTAGTCAGAGTTCTCCATAGACACAGCACCGAATGCAGAGGCATACATAGATTCAAGAAAAAGAATCAGCTCTGGCTGTGACGATGGCTTGGAGGGTAAAGTGATTGCCATGCAAGTTCCGATCGCCTGAGTTCAGACCTACAGAGCCCATATAAAAGCCAGATGCAGCAGTGCACACATCTGTAACCCCAGAGTACCCCTACTGGGGACAGGAAGCAGAAACAGGAGACTTGTTGGGAAAGCTCAAAGGCCAGCCTGGAGTATGCAGAAACAAATAACAAAAGAGTCTCTGAACTTAGGAGAAAGGCAAAGATTAATCTGTGACCTTTGCCTGCATTTACACATTCCAATGCATGAGCGTGCGTGTACACACACACACACTCACACACACACACACACACACACTGGGCTAATGGAGGCTGCTGTTGCTGAGTTCAAAGAACTATAGAAGGGAACCTAGAAACTCAGGAGAATCAATGTTGCAGTTCCAGGTCCAGAGCGGTTTGGAGACCCAGAGGGATGCTTCCTCACTGAAGCTCTGAAAGAAGACAGGCAGGCAGCAGGAGCTGTTTTATCCCCTATAGAAAGATCAGCCTTTCTTGTGGTACTCCAGCCTTCTATCCACTAATGTTGTCTTCAAGCATTTTTTGTTTTCAGCTTAGATGAGTCTCAGCTCCGTAAGGGAGAGCAAGCTGCTGTGTTGAGTCAAATGTTGATCTAGATGAGGCTCCATCATGGAGGTACACCTGCCGCCCTCCATCCTCCATCTCATTCTAAAACAGCCTTCTAGATAGCCAGAATATGTGTGAGCCAATGCCTGGGCACCCTGTGGCTTCTTAGCTCTTGCACTGATAAAAATAATATGGGTCTGCTAAAACTAATATATTCAAAAAAGTTTCACTTGATAGTCACACTGATATTAGACCAGACAGTGGGGTGGGTGAGGAGCGGCTATTAAGGGGCTAAAGATAGCTCAAGAGGAATCATAATTAGGCTCTGGACTTGTAACATTCAAATTTCTTCACAATAATTGACGTTCTAATCAGTTATTCAGCTTTGCAGAAGGTATAATGTGAGGTGATATTTCTTTCTGGAAATGTTCATTCATAGACTATGAACTCCCGCCACATAGGGACTAGAATATGGGACACTGGGGATGTGATCACCTTGTGAAAGCAAGCCCCTCAGGGGTCGCATCCTGTCCTTGCAGAAAACCACTTCTTCTATGTAAATATTCTACAACGCACCCAGTTTTATATAAGATTTCGTATGAATATGTGTCTTCAGTCTTTTGAGTAGATACCTATGGGTGAGATTATCAGGCCACAGTACAGATGCTGTGCATTTATCAATGTCCTGAAGTGTATGGGAAATTCAGTTTCTCATGTTTCTGTATCCTTCCTAATATCCGGTGTTGTCGCCTCTTTGTGGTAGCCCAGATGTGTATTGTGGTAAGTATATCTGGTTCTTTAATTTTTTTCTTGGATTCTTCTTGGTATCTCTGGAACTCCCTGGGATGTCCTTGAAGTTACATGATTTTTTTTTGCCTCCTTATGTTTTTATGACGTTGGAGCCTGTACATTTTTAAGCTTTCTTTTTGTGTGTTTATGCTTGTGTGTACATACAGATGTGCGTTTGTGTGCATGTGTGGAGGCTGGGGTCAACATTGCATGTCTTCAGTCACTCTACAGTTTAGTTCTTGAGATCTTTTCCTGAACTTGGAGCTCACTGGCTCTGCTGCCCTGCATGTCCCCAGAATCCTGCCTCTGCCTCCCCACAAATAGGATTATAGGCTGGTGCTACCTGACCAGCTTTTTTCATGAGTGCTGGGGATCAAACTCAGGTCCTTGTGTGGCAAGTATTATACAGACTGTGCTATCTCTTCTGTCCCAAATAGTATCTTCTTAATGTAGTCCTTCATCTCCTCAAATATTCAAATTATGCAAAGAACATCTCTAAAGATGTAACTTCTGGGCAGCCTGATAGGAAGGGTATAATAAACTAACAGGAATCAACTATTTATGCGTTCGCTTCTTAGCAATTTTATTTTACTGTAATATGCAGTTAAATATAATACAAATTCTTACTAGCTCTTGATGTCTTAAAATATTATTTGGCCCAGATTTATAGAATGTTCTCATGCATGCAGAGCCTTCTATAATGAAGACCATATCCTTTGGCTCTGTGCTAGCAGGGAAGGGAATTTACATTCCCGATTTGATTAAGGAAAAATTAGTTGTGGAACCGTTCACAATGAATGACTTTGGCCTACCTGAAGCCTGAAAAAATGAAGTAGGTAGGGGCAGTTACTACAGGTTCTCTACGTGCTCCACAAGTCCTGACTTATGATGGCCGTTAAATCTCATCATTGTAGTCTTGCAGAAATTTACTTCTTAGATTACTGTTTCTTTTCACATGAATAATTTAGTACAGGGTTTCAAAGTGTGTGTGTGTGTGTGTGTGATTTAAAAATGAACTTTAGGAGGGATAGAGTTTCTTTTCTTTCTTTTTTTCTAAAAAAATTCACAGTAATGTTTATAATTCATATTTAATGAATTTAAGAATTAAAGAAAAATTGAAAAAGACATTTGCTCATTCCACAGATGTTATGATTTATGCTAATTTGTCATGTGCTATTGACTGGCAATGGTCATTTTTACTATAATCATAAAACGTAAGCCAGCTTCTAGCATTTGTTAAGAGGTTAGATTCGAATAAAAACAAAATACAATTATCTGATGGCCTAATCTATGCTGTGTCCAAGTTGTTTGAGGATTGAGATGATGATTGAGGTAGGATTGTGTATCATTCCCAACATGAGAGTCATAGCTCATCCATTCTTAATGATGGTTAATTATATGACTGGGGGAAATGGGAGAACAGGGAACGGGAAAGATCTGTTGGTGTTTGTTAATAGTTTTGTTGAGTGTGATAGTTAATCTTGATTGTCAACGTGACAGGATTTACAGCCACCTAGGAGATAAACTGCTAGGCCTATCTGTGAGAGTGTTTCCAGAGAAGTTTATTCAGGGAACACCCAACTTGATGGATGTGACCATCCCATGGGCTGGAAGGAGAATGGAGGTGAAGTACTGTCATCCCTCTTTCTCTGCTTCCTGAATATGGATGCAATGTGACCAGCCACCTCATGATCCTACTGCAGTGTCTTCCCCACCATGTTGGACTGTGTCCATTAGGACTGTAAAGCCAATTGTCAAATGTATTGTCAGAGATATGATTAACAGATAGTAAAACTCATCCACTTCAGCTATGCCATATCCACTGGGCTCCTGTATATACAGATAGATGTAATGCCACCACGGTTGACTTCAGGACCTTTACATCACCCCGGAAATAAACCTCATACCCTTAGATAGACACATCATATCCACTTATCCCAGTCTTCTTGTCCATGAATCTACTTTCTGTCTCCACAGATTTTTATAAGTTGACCTGTTTTAGATACCCATAGACACAGAATTATATAATAATTTTTCTCTATTGTTGCCTTCTTAAAAGTAACATAGTATTTTGTAGGCTCATCCATTTTATGTATACTTTATTCTTTTCTATCTTGGAAGAACATTGCCTGTACACTATCTTAAATAACATTTTGCTTAACAATTATCACTGATGGAAAATATTAGCTACTCTTACTTTTTAAAAAAAATTTCATCTATATGAATGTGTCTTACCTGCATGTATGTCTGCACCGTGTGTGCCTGGTACATCAAGTCAGAGGAGGGCATTAAACTCCCTGCTACTGGGGTTATAGATGTTTGTGAGCCACCATGTAGGTGCTGGGAATTGGACCAGGCTCCTCTGGAGGAGACATCCAGTGCTCTTAACCACTGAGCTATTTCCCCAGTCCCTTAGTTACCTTTCTACTGCTAAGATAAAGAACACGACCAAAAGCCACTTAGTGATGAAAGAGTTTATTTCACCTTATAGTTTAGAGTCCATCAAACTCTAAAGGGAAGCCAGGGCAGGGCATGAGTTCAAGGCAGGAACCTGGAGGCAGGAACTGGTGCAGAGCCATGGAGGAGTGCTGTTTCCTGGCTTGGCTTTCTCCCCATGGCTTGCTCAGACTGCTTTCTTATTCAACCCAAGACCACCTTTCCTGAATGGTACTATCACAGTGGGTGGCAACCTCTCCTATCAATCATTAGTCAAGAAAACTCCCTACAGAAGTGCCCATAGGTCAACCTGATGGAAGCTTTTTCTTAGCCTTTGTCAAGTGGACAAAACACTAGCCAGCACAGATGGACGTTTGTATCGTTCCCACTTCAGACTGTTGTCGATTGTGCTGCCAGGGGCATTTGTCACAAACTTTTTGTGACCTGTATTGCCAGGGTATGTGCCTGGGAGCAGACCTATGAGTCAAGTGGACGGTCTGTGCCTGTCAGTGAAGAACAGTCACCCTAGGAACACAGACAAGCATAAAGCAGTTGAGTTAGGTCATTCGCTCATGATAGACTCTGATTAGGGGAACTGCAGGCGTTTAGGCCCATCCTTTCTTTGTGACCTTAAGTTTTGAAGAGCTCTGCCTTCTCCGGAGTCCCTTGAGGGTCCTTGTTGCCAGAAACCTCAGATGGACTGGCTGGCACCACACAGAACTCAGTAAATTCTCATGCTGGTGCTGACACGGCACACTCTACTGCAGCGGCTCGGGTGCCAAGAGCCTCAGAGAAGAATAGATGCCATATGCTAAGATGTGACCTCTGCAGCCATCTGAAATCCAGCAAGGAGCAAGCAGGTGTTTAATATCTGCAGCTTCCAATTTGTCACAGTTCAGGTTCTGGAAGAGAATCCTAGACCCACAGCCAGAAGACGGCAGATAGAGTTGGAGCCTTGTAGCCTAAGAGTGACACAGGGATAATTCTTGGTCTTTGAGAGGGGCCATCCTCTCCACAGGTGGTCTGGAGCTGGGCCAGTTTCCCTCCCCTCCCGCCTCTCCCCTCTCCAACTGTGTACTGGTACAAATTACAGTGCTTTCTTTCCAAACCAGGCCTAGCCTCCCTCCTTCCCTTTACCTGCATTTTCTATTTATGCTGGAGGAAGAAATGCTTTGTTAAATCAATGATTTCCAAATGCCTACGCATGTGATGGCGGCCAGGTCTTGTTGGGTGGAGGCTGAGAATTTTCATTTCTAACAAATTTCCACCCATCCACCCACCCCACCCACATATATACCACATGAATGTGCACACACAAATGTATTTATACACACACTGATTTTTTTTGCTCATTGTAAGATTTGCATTCTCCTCTCTAAGATTATTAAAACCCTTAGGTCTCAAACTTCTTCATATCCTCAGAGTTTGGCAATATGCCCGATTGAGTAGACAGCTCACGGACAATTGTTGATTCCCTATTGTTATCTACTGAATGTTTACTTGCCCCCAAAGTTCACGTGTTGAACTCTAGTTCCTGATGGGATGGCGTTTGGAGGTGGGACCTTCGGGGGCAGAGGCGTTGTGAATGGGGACTAACAAAAAAGGACACAGAGGTAGCTCTCCTACCATTTACTATGGGGTGCTTTAGGAGAAGCTAGAGGTTTGCATCCTGGGAAAGGTCTCACCAGGCATGAGATCTGTTCGCACCCTGAGGCCAGATCTTCAACCTCCAGAATTCAGGGAAGCTGGGAGAACTGTTCAGCTTATGCTAGTTGCACAGAACTTTAAGATGTGGAATTGCTCATGCTGGGGAGATACTTCATTAGGTAAAGTCCATGTTATGCAAGTGTGAGTTGGGATCGCTGTCATCCATGCAAAATCTGCGTGCATAAGCATGTGCCTGCAATCCTGACTCTGGGGTGGTGGAGAAAGGAGGAACCCTGGGCTTAGCTGAATCAGTGAGAGACCCCGTCTAAAAAAACAAGGCGGAAAGTGTTTGAGGAAGACACCAACATCAACTTCTGGCCTCCACGTGTACATGCATATACATGCCTCAGCACCTGCACACACATGAGCATGTACATGCGAGGCACACACACGGCCTCAACAGTTTTCATGGACGTTGGAGCAGTTGGTCAGTGTTGCTCATGAATGAAGCCTAGTCCACTCTCTTCTTCCATACCTGGAAGGCTGAGTTAATTAGTTTTTGGCTCCTGGAAACTTGCCAATAAGAGATTCATTAAGTGCAATATCACAAGGCATCTGGTGACAGAGAAAGAGCAAATTACAGAAAGAAAAAAGCCCAGTTCCCTACTAGGGCAAGGGAAGAGCACACAGAGGGGACTATCACCATCATGGTTCAAAGCATTCTCTTCTCAGGAGAGCGTTCAGGAACCACAGCGTTGGCTCCCACCAGTTGGCCTTTGGTTTCTGCAGATGACATACTTCGGTTGCAGCGTGTCTCTTTTTCTGACAGCTCAAAGTATGGTTTATCCTGCGATCCACTTTCCAGCTCTGTGTGACTCCCTCGTTGAGCACTGAAGGGCAGAGTTTCCCAATGAAGGATTTCAATCATATTTAATGTTGTTAGAAGTTTTGTGTTAAGGTGTCTAGAGGCCCTCGTGTGCCATAGCCTTTAAATACCATTCTTTCTAGTTAATTGCCCTGAAAAATAGAGCTAGTCATTTGATATCTCAGTCTGTCCGCGGAACTAACAAAACACCACAAATTGGGTGTCTTCCTAACAGCAAAAAGTTATTGCACACAGTTCTGGAGGCTGGGAGTGACATCTAATTACTTCCCCAAAGTCCCATCTCCCAACCATTGTTTTGTTGGCAGCATGTCAACCTACGAATTTTGGGGGAGGCACACATTCAGTTGATAAGGACATCCTGTACAAATTATAAGAGACAGTTACGATTTTCATTTTTCTTCTAAGTTGGATGTCCTCCTCCGGGATGCATCATCTAATGTAAACAGGGTGATCACGAAGCACTTTACCAGGCTTGAGCTGCTTGAGGGGCTCACTCCCAGCCTCCACTTTCAGGCACACAGCCTCTGTGTTTTGGAGGCACTTAGCATCTGACTTGGTAGACTTTGTCCACTTCACTTTGACTGGATAAGCCGAATGCAACTTCCAAATCCTCAATGCAAAATCACAGTTTGTAGGTGGGAGCTGAGTTACATACATCAGGCAAATCTTGCTCCAGTTATAACATCCAGTTGCTGGGTCCTCACTGGAGACTCAGGGACATTTTCCTGATCCTTGGCAGAGGTACACCTTGTACTCATATCTATAGTCATGGTTTGTTCCTCACTGATATTTTTTATTGGGATCTCATCTTTCCCTTTCAGCTCCGGGGAATTTTCTTTCCTCCAGTAGGATCTGGGTGAGGCTAAAGCCCTGTCTGTTAATATTTTGTCTATGGCTGGTACCGTTCCCCTTATGTGAGTAGAGCCAAGGTTGGAAGCCAGGGCCTTGTGTTTGCTAAGTTTATGCCCTACCACTGAGCTATACCCTAGCCTCATCGAATGTCCTGTCTACTCCCATAAAATGTCCCTATTTTTTTTTCCACAACTCTCTCCCAAGGCCACAATCACAGCATAGCTACACAAGTAGGATGTAAGGAAAGAAAAGGTAAGTATAGCAACAAAGTTACATCTGTTAATATTTGAAGAGCTTCGTCCCACAGCAAATACAAACGCAATGAAGGCAGTCACTCTGTCTGCGTGTTTCCTACAACACCCACAGAATCTGGCAAGCAGATTTGATCAATATTCACTGGATAAAGAAATACATAATTAAGCAGATGGTTGTTAAGCAGGCAGCACTCTTCACAGAGAACCCTGCAACATGCCCGCCTTCTTGCCAGGGTATGAGCAGTGCTTTTCATAGCCTGGGGAGGAGGCTGGGAGGTGCTGCAGTAATGATGCCCTTGCCTCTGAGGATCTGATGGATTCTTTCCCGGTTCCACACATGCATAGCCATATAGACACCCAGAGAACAGAATCCAAGACCACAAGACAGAAAACAGTAACAATAAAGGAAAGAGAAATGCCCTCCTCCCCCAGTGCCCACCCCCCAGGAATATGATGATTGAGAGATAGGACACACCCAGTTCTCACACTCAGGGACTAAAGTGGGTGATCCATAAATACACACTGAACTCCAATATTCTTATTAAAGAGAGCCATACTCTCTCCTGAGCACAATGCCACTCTTGGCCTTTAGCAATAGGCTAGGTCCATACACACACCACCCTGCATGCACCCGATCTCTGCCAGCAATTGTCTGAGTCAATGTTCTATTACTGTGAAGAGACATCATAGCTACGGCAACTCTTATAGAAGAAAGCATTTAACTGGAACTGGCTTACAGTTTCAGAGGTTTAGCCTATTATCTCCATGGTGGGATGCATGACAGAGCACTGGCAGATATGGTGCTGGAAAAGTAGCTGGGAGTTCTACATCTGGATCAGCAGGCAGCAGGAAGAGAGAGACACTGAACCTTAAGATTTTGAAACCTCAAAAGCCCACCCCCAGTGACACACTTCCTCCAATAAGCCACACTTATTCCAACAGGGCCACTCTTCCTAATCCCTCTCAAGTAGTACCACCCCTAATGACCAGGCTTTCAAATCAATGAGTTATCTGGGGGATGGTTCTTATTCAAACTACCACAGCAGTAGACCAGGCTTATTTTCCTAGTCGACCACTCCGACTCTCAAAGGCTGGTGGAGAATGAGGTCTGTCAGGAAGAGTCTGAAATCAGGAGGCTCTGAGAAGGATCCACAGAGCACCAAGAGGAAAGGGATGTCACTTAAGATGGTCTCCTTTCATGAGTCTCTTGCTGATTTTACTTTTTTTTTTTTTTTAAGGCTGACTTTAATAAATATGTGTTTCCTGTAACCTCTCACCGGTCTGTGTGGCCACACAACAGACTGCCACCCCAACTCCCATACCAACCTCCTCTCTTTCCTAGCCTAAGTGTGCAAAACAGGCTGAAAAGCAGAAATGATGGCCTTAAAGCACAAGGGTACCTGATATCCTTGGGAATTCCGGATAAGGCAACACAAGCTCTGTCTCCTTCCCTGCTTTGGTAGGGATAATATGGCTGTAGCTATCATTTTATGGCCCCAACACAAAGGCCAAGAACAACCCTATACACTGCTCCCCAACTCCAAGAACTTGGTTCTGGCGTTGGTGAACCAGTAGTTGGTGATGCTAGCCCAGCCTTGTCTTCTGACTTCTTGTCCCTTCGCAAAACATAAGCCCCTCTTGGTTTAAGGCTCTGAAATGAAGGACGGTTACTTGCCAATGGCTCATATTTTAAGGAATTTCTCTTCTGTTCTAAATAAAGGCAAATGAACCAGCTATATTTAATAAACTGAAAAAAATCCCATCAAGTACTAAAATAAGATTTTAAAACAGGGAATTGAAGGAGAGAGAGGAAAAAGCTTTGAAAAATTATAAAATTGTAGGATTTAACATTACCTAATTTTAAGAGTTAGTTTATATCTAAGCACTTGTTATCCATTAATGAAGACAAAATAGCTACTTAGCTGAGCAAACATAACACAGAGCCCAGCCCAGACAGAACTGTAAAGCAGTTATGACCCCAGAGCATCTCTGCAGAGGGACGGAGGGAATACCACAGAAGCCAGGTTACCTCTTCTAGCTACAGCAGTGGTTCTCAACCTTCCTGATATTGTGCCTGTGTAATACAGTCCCTCGTGTTGTGGTGACCTCACAACCATAAAATTATTTCTACCTCCCAACTGTAATTTTGCTGCTGTTGTGGATCGTAATGTAAGGATCTGATATGCAGGTTATCTACTCTGTGAGCCTTGAGGGGTGGAGGCCTACAGGTTGGGAACTGTCGCTCTAAAGGATCAAGTTAGCTCCCTTCTTTCTTTCTCCCTACCTTGTGTATTTGCCTATTCTTTTTTTTTTCTTTTAAAGTTTTTACTCATTTTACATACCAGCCACAGTTACCCTCCTTCTCCTCCTTCTGCTCCCCCTACCTCCTTCCACCCCACTCTCCATCCACCCCCAAGAAAGGGTAAGGCCTCCCATGGGGAGTCAACAAAGCCTGGCATATCAAGTTGAGGCAGGACCAAGTGCTTCCCCTCCCCCAACATCAAGGCTGAGCCAGGCATTCTACCATAGAAAATGGGCTCCAAAAGGCCAACTCATGCACCAGGAATAGATACTAATCCCATTGTCAGGGGCCCCGCAAACAGACCAAGCCACACAACTGTCACCCACATTCAGAGGCCCTAATTCAGTCCCACGTAGACTCCCCAGCTGTTGCTCTAGAGTTCATGAGGCTAGCTCTCTCTGTGGCTTTCCCTGTCATGATCTTTTATTTTATTTTTTACATACTAATCTCAGTTCCCCCTTACTCCCCTCCTGCTCCCCCCAACTTTTCCTCCTCCTACTCCCATCTGCTCCTCAGGGAGGGTAAGGCCTCCCTTGGGGAGTCAACGAATTTTGTCATATCACCACATTGAGGCAGGACCAATGCCCTCCCTCTCGTGTCTAGACTAAGCAAGGTTTCTTTCCATAGGAAATGTGCTAAAAACAACAACAACAAAAAAAAACCAAAACAAAACAAAAAAAAAAACCCAAATCATTCATTAGGGACTGCTCCTGGCCCCACAGTCAGTGACCTCACAAACTACCCAAGCCACCCACTGTCACTTGCTTTCGGGGGGCTAGATCAGTCTTATGCAGGTTTTCTGGTTGTCTGTTCAGAGCCAGTGAGCTTCCACTAGGTCAGGTCAGTTTTTTTCTGTGGGTTTCCCCATCATGGTCTTGACCCCTTTGCTCATGTTATCACTCCTCCCTCTTCGTGGCAGGACGCCAGGAGCTTTGTCCAGTGGTTAGTTCATCAATTACCACTCTGCACCTGCATCTCTGCATGGGCTTCCAAAAGTTATAAAAGGAAGGTTTTAGGAGATCATGTCTATTTCCCCTTCCTAGGCGGATCTATATGTCCCTCCTAGGGTCATTTTTGCTTTATTCCTAATACTCACGAGTGAGTACATACCATATTTCTCTTCCTGGGTCTGATTTATCTCACTCAGGATGGTTTTTCCACTTCTGTCCATTTGCCTGCAAATTTCAAGATGCTGTTATTTTTTTTTTATCTCTGAGAAGTACTCCATTGTATAAATGTACCCTTTTCTTTATCCATTCTTCAGTTGAGGGGCATCTATATTGTTTTCAGGTTCTAGCTATCACAAATAATGCTCCTATGAATGTAACTGAGCAAATATCCTTGTGGTATGAGTGTGCCTCTTTTGGGTATATGCCTATAAGTGGTATTGTTGGGTCTTGAGGTAGATTGCCTGTAAGTGGTATTGTTGAGTCTTGAGGTAGATTGCCTATAAGTGGTATTGTCGGGTCTTGAGGTCAAGACAGGTTAGATGGACCCTTTGATGGTTAGTTTTAAATGTCAGCTTGCTAAAATCTAGAGAGTTTTAGAGAGTCTATCTAGGTCAGGTTGTCCTGTGGGCGTGTCTATGGGGAATTATACTGACTGTTGATTGATGTAGGAAGGTCCAGTCTATCATGGGTGTCACCATTCTCTAGTTAGGATCCCTGAATTATTTAAGACAGGAGAGAGCTAGATGAAAGGGGGTGGACAGCCTGGGTGTATTTGTCTTTCTGGTCTTAACTATGGACATGATGCTTTAAGTTCCTGCCTTGACTTCTCTACAATAATGGACCGTAACCTACAACAGTAAAGGCAAAAAAAAAAAAAAAAAAAAAAAAAAACGCCCTTCCTCTACAAGGCTGCTCTTGGCCATAGTGTTTCATCATAGCAAGAAGTGGAATTAGGACTGTCACCTTGCCTGTGAGTCAGAGGAGCCTGTACACTTGTGAAGACCTGCTCTGACCATTTGAGGATGGTTTGGAGCCCGTCGTGGTGGGATGGAAGTGGGGAACGTGGTGGAGTTAGAGAGGCTGCATCCTGCTAGCTATAAGCCTTCTTAGTCCTGCTGAGGCCGGAGTCAGCGCCCCACAGGCAGACAAGAGCCCACGGTAACAGGTCAATCCCGTAACTAGGAAACAAAGATAATATAGTTTTATTAATAGCCAGCAAAACAAGCCAAAGTTGGGAACCAGCAACAAGTGCAAAGTACAACAGGCAACAAAATAAGTGAACAAATGGACAGGGTGGGGCTTCGGTGCACAAACAGCTCCCTAACTGGGCACATAGTGTGGAATCATCTCCCTTGTTGGTCTAGAGGGGCATGCATGGTGTCAGCCCCCTCCTACTAGCTTGGCCTGACATGCGCCCAGAAAATTAACAAATATCAACAGAAATTACTTCCGTATCTGATTGTCCAGTGGTAGCTCTTCCTTTGGACTCCCTTTAGGGGACTTTCTCACTTTTTAAAATTTTTCCTTAATAAATGTGCCTTTGCTTTGACTCTCTCATGTTCATGTTCCATATTCGTCACAAAAGTGAGACAACGGACTGTGAAGACTCTAGCTCAGAGCATGCTTCAGGTGACCACTAATTGTCCGACCCCTGAGACCACTGGACTGAGCCCATCTGGAGTAAGAGAGGCCCCTTCCATCATTCTAAAAGGTCTCTGTTGATGCCCAGCAGGGCGAGTTCACACCTTGAAGATTGGAAACTAGGCTTTCCTGCCCGGAAATACCTGTGTCTTTAAAATTATAACTGTGTAAGTTTAAATTTGTACCAACAGGCATTAACATTTAAGATGGCAGTTTTGTTGTTTTGTGACTTTCCCTGGGGACACGTGAACAAATGTCTGATGGCCTTCGTAGAGTACCATGATGGGTACAATGATTCCACTCAAGTGTGGCTTCATGGACCGATGAGTTTATCCAAGGTCTCAAAGCCATTTCCTGACTCGGGGCTCTGCTCAGGTTCACCTCTGACCCATTTTTGAGGTGAAAGACACTGGCCTTGTTACCAGGACTCCCCAGGACTATCTTGAGACCCAGCTGCAGATTTTGTTCTAGATTTGCGCAGGCTCAATGTATCACGCCTTTATTCCTTTCTTCTTCTTAGGAAGACATCAAATTCCATTTTGTCCCATTCTGCATAAATAATTTAAATCTACTCCCTTATTAAAAACTTGAGAAGACGGGGACGCAGAAAACTTATCCTCATAGGGTGACACATTTGGTCTTGAAGGAGGCAAGAGTCCTCGCTTTTTAAATCATAGCTCACAGTTTTTATTTCCACTAAGCCATTTCCGTCTTATTGATTTTTTTTCCCTGGTGTTTTCAAATCCTAAGTCACTTTCTCTCTAATATTTTTGAGAGAAAATTCCACATGGCCTGGCTGATATCGGCTCAGCTTTGCTGGGCCCTCCATTATTTCCCTCGCCGTGATTAGAAGGCTCAGAGCACAAGCCAGTCATTAGAGCAGCAGCTGCTTTGGGAAGCCCATCTCTCTTCCCCATCATAAGTGAGGATCAAGAGCCCACGCTGTTCATGTTGGTTGCTCTAGAATGCACTTTCCCGCCTCTCTGTGGCCCAGTACCTCCCGAGGGCATTTAAGGTAACCTCAGAGCTCGAAGCAGGCTTCTCTAGCAATGGTTCCTCTGGAGTCTTCACTGGCTCCCATCTTGTCTTTCTAGTTCTATTTCAGCTTAAGTATCTGTCACGAGATCAGCCACCGGCTTCTCTGGTGAGGGCATCGTGGGGCGGTGTGAGATGATCTCCTTTTGCCCCAGACAAGGAGCAAGCAGCCCCCTCCTTCTTTCAGCGCTGGGTGCACTTGGCTTGGGACCACCTCTCCCAGTTGTCTTCCAGCAATCACAGGGTCAGCTGCGGAAAGCTAGGGACTTCTGGGGGCCATATGCTCTTTCTCGCCTTCTCGGGCATCAAGTAACAATGTGTGCTGTCACCTTCCAGGCGTACTGTGTGATTTGTTAAAGATGAGTGAGAAGAATTTAGAAAATCCTCTTCTGCCCCAAATATGCCCACATCCAATCCAGTCCCTGAGTCTCTGTGTGCTTAAAACAGTCTATCTGGCTGCCTGAAACTAAATACGGACTGGATGTCTTCAGATTCCTGCAGCAATTCTCCAATTGCTTTACCTCCCCTTTCTACCCCTCATGCCCTGTCATCTCTGCCCTCAGCTCAATGCTCATCCTGGCTAAGGAAAAGCCTCCTGTGAAAATAATAAAAATGTTCACTTATTTGGTTCACTGTACTGCCCTACTTACACTTAATATAGTTTTCACTGTGGCTCAGGTCAAAGACTGAGGACTTCCTGTACATTTTCTCAATTAATTTTCACAAGAGAGAAATGCTGCAGATGGGGAAACCAAGTCTGAAAGTGGTAGGAGAGATTGCTGATTGCATCATTTCTCGCTAAACAGTGGCTCCCAAGCCCTATCCTGGTTCCAATCCTTCCACAATCTTTGCATCTACCTGGAAGAGAATCTGACATTTCTGGCTGCTTCCTTACTTGTTTAGAGCCCATTTGCTGCTGCAAGAAGCCTACAGCAATACAGACAGCAGGGATACATACAACTTAAACATGACACAGAGGGGACAGCCAGCAATGGCAAGAAGAAATGTAGAGTAACATAAAAATCTCTAGACAGAGGGCATTTTATTTATTTATTTATAAATTTATTTATTTATTAAAAATTTCCACCTCCTCCCCTCCTCCCATTTCCCTCCCACTTCCCCCACTTCTCCTTCCCCTCCCTTTCCAGTCCTAAGAGTAGTCAGGGTTCCCTGCCCCGTGGAAGTCCAAGGTCCTCCCCCCTCCATCCAGGTCTAGGAAGGTGAGCATCCAAACTGGCTAGGCTCCCACAAAGCCAGTCCATGCAGTAGAATCAAAACCCATTGCCGTTGTCTTTGGTTTCTCAGTCAGCCCTCATTGTCAGCCACGTTCAGAGAGTCCGGTTTGATCACATGTTCCATCAGTCCCACCCAGTCCAACTGGCCTTGGTGAGTCCCCATTAGATCAGACCCACCATCTCAGTGGGTGGATGCACCCCTTGCTATCCTGACTTCCTTGCTCACGTTCTTCCTCCTTCTGCTCCTCATTTAGACCTTGGGAGCTCAGTCCAGTGCTCCAATGTGGGTCTCTGTCTCTATCTCCATCCAACACTGGATGAAGGTTTTATGGTGATATGCAAGATATTCATCAGTGTGGCTATAGGATAAGGCCAGATCAGGCACCCAGAGAATATTTTATAACTCAGGGAATAACAGAGGTATTTCCCAATGAAACACAACACAGCAAACAGTCACGGGGGTAGGGATCACTTTGAATATCTTAGCTTCATGCTCTTTATAAGCAAGGGTACATATTAAATGCATTGTTATCTTTTCTCTGAGTTGGGACATGCCTCTATTGCAATAAAGATGCAATAAATTCCTCCTGGATACAGTATCCCAGTCATCAGTCATCTCCAAAAACTGTGTCCTGGGATAGGATGGGGAGATGGCCCAGAGATTCAGAGCACTGACTGCTTGTCCAGAAGACCTAGGTTCTAGTCACAACTGTTGATAGGTGCAATTTCAGAGAATCTGATGCATGCATATGGTACCGAGATGCACGTGCAGCCAAGGTGTTCAGATAAATGGAAATTTTTTTAAGAAGTGATGTCAAAGTGAAAAATATGGCTTCTTACCAGATTTAGTGGCACATGACTGTAATCCTTGCACTGAGGAGGCTGAGCCAGGAGAATCAAAAGTTTGACACTCATAAGAGATTGTCTCAAATAAAAGGAAAAGCTGGTTTGTGGGCCAGTGGTGTGACCAGAAGCTGGGAAACTGGTTCAAAAGACAAACAACACCAGTCTGTCTAGTCTCTCGGTGGCTTTTGCGTTTAGGTTTATGACTCATCTCCTGCTCATAGTTCTCTATGTATTTGTTTGTACTACATCGAATTATCTTATCTCCTTTGTTTCAAATCAATTTGAGTCTGAGTATGTAGTCTGTTTCCGGACTTTCTGACCTGTCTCAGTGATCTAATCCTCTGCCCACCGGCACCACATGTCTGGATCACTTGCGCTAGTAGATGAAGTCTTGACGGCATCATTTTCTTTCCTTTTGGTGGTGCTCATGGGTAAACCCAGCGTCTTGCGCATGTCAGGTATGTGCTCTCCCACCTTGTCTATGTAGCCAACCCTACAGTCTCTCTGTTCTAGCAGGGCTTCGGTGCCTCTGTCAACACTGAAAATGTTGCACGGCAAACAGCAAACCACAGCCTCCCGTCGCGTCTCAGATCTTACCCTAAACCCGAAGCCTAGCTGTCTAGACAACAACCAGAGGAAAAAACCAGAATCTTTCCCACAACAGAACAATTTTATCCTCTCTGATACCCATTCCAATTCCCTCAGTCATCGTCTCAGGCTTTCTATTGCTGTGATGAAACACCGTGACCAAAAACAACCTGGGGAGGAAAGGGTTTATTTCAGCTTAAGGCTTATTATCCATTAGGAAGGGAAGTCAGGGCAGGAACTCAAGGCAGAAACTCATGCAGGGGCCTTAGAGCAACTCTGTTTACTAGCTTGCTTTCCAAGGCTTGCTCACCCTGTTTTCTTATTCAACCCAGGAGCACCTGCTTATGGGAGATACCACCCACAGTGGGCTGGACCCTCCCATATTGATCACTAATCAAAGAAATGCCCTATAGCCTTGCCTACAGACAATTTGCTCTAGGCATGTTTTAATTGGCTCTCCCTTTTCCCAGATGACCCTAGCTTGTGTCAAATTAACGTAAAAATCCAGCCCCACACAGCCACACTAAAGTCTGGCCTACATGTCCCTAACACAGCAATATACTACTCCCATCTCACCCTTCATCTGTTGGCCCTGAGGTCAAGACAGCACCACCAAATAAAGAGTCAGGTGAATGAGTCAAAGCCCTGGGTTTCCTTCTCAGGGGTTAGGACCTTGTACTACCTGTTCCAGCATCTCAGAACCGTGGTGTCCTGTTTGGCCCAGTTTAGGACATGTTTGTTGCAGGGTGATAAACTCAGTAACAGTTTTTAGGAATGGGTTTGGGTCTTTCACATACACATATAGAATATATGCATACATACATGTTCCCTGTAATATGTATGTGTGTAGGAAGCATCCACAGTTTTGTAACTAACATTAGCCTAATCAGCAGACTCTGTCATTTCATGTAATAGAAGTTCCCCCAATGACCAAAGACTCATTTTTCCCATCTTTCTCCACTATCATTTTCTTGTGTGTGTGTGTGTGTGTGTGTGTATTCAAACCCTATTTGTTATCTTTTTTTTTTTTAAAATAAGGTGACTGCCACTGTTCCAGGTATCTCACACACATAGCTGATATTTTAGGCAGCTAGACTAAATGTCTTCTCTCTGCATTATATAAAGATTTTCCTACATTCAGAGTGGATCTCCCTTCCCTCCTTAGGTGAATCTTTAAAGAAAACCCCTCTCAGACATGCCCAAAGGTGTGTCTCTCAGAGAAATTCTAAACCCAGGTAAGTCGCCAGAGAAGATTAACTATAACTTTGCTGAAAAGCATTTGTTTCATTATTAACCAAGTTCCAGGGCTCTCCTGAGAGATAAAGATGTCTGCAAGGGGCTTCTCTAGATTAGTTAAACTGAGATGGGAAGATTGCCCTCAACTGGGGCAGCCCCATTCCACAGGCCAGGATCCTTTGCTGCATAAAAGGTGACTATCAGCATGTAGCCATCTCTGCCTCTGGACTGTCATGATGTCACCAGCCGCTATAGGTTCCTGACACCATGCCCTCTGCACTAAGATGAAATGAGTCCTTGAACTGTGAGTCAGGACCAGCCTTTCTTTCCTTCAGGTTATTTTGTCACAGCAACGAGATAAGTAGCCGTTAGATACTCTTTCTGGCTCTCACGCAGCCTCTCCTTCTGCCCTGCAGTTCCTTGCCGTGTCTTTTTATTTAATTTTAAAGATCACATTTATTTACTTACTCATCTATCTGTCTGTCTGTCTTTCTCTGTATCTCTGCCTGTCTGTCTAGGTCAGAGGACAGCTTATAGCAGTTGGTCCTCTCTTTCCATCTCGTGGGTCTTAGGGAGAGAACTCTGGTCATCAGACTTGGCAGCCGGTGTCTTTCTGCTGAGCTGTCCCATGGATTCCCATCACTCTGTCATTTATCCTTGGCCGTGCCTTCCCTCTCCTTATTTACCTTTTCCTCATCTTTCCATGCTGCCACCACAGCATTTCCTGTTACAATTGATCTCTGGACTCTCTCCATTCCTACCGCCCCTGCAGCGCTTCCTTAGGCTGTTTGGTACCCAATGTGTTTGTGTT
The DNA here is from genome assembly GCA_025134845.1 of Neodon shergylaensis. NCBI lineage: Eukaryota > Metazoa > Chordata > Mammalia > Rodentia > Cricetidae > Neodon > Neodon shergylaensis. The sequence goes on along the minus strand of JABTXL010012687.1, from coordinate 4,848,785 downwards.
GTTCTACCACTCCTTTGTGTGTCTATGCTGCGTGACAACCTGTAGGGACGACACTGCAAACACAGATCCTTATCTATGAACACGGGAAGACATTGCTAAATGGCTACAGCATCCAGGCAGCATGACGAGTCAATTCAACAGAACCTGGTTCCTTCTCTAGCTAATTCTGTGACCTTGTTCAAAATCAAAGCTTAATCCTTGGCTCACTTGCAGGGAATTTCATGTATAGATTGCGGAGGCGGTTCCCACCAAGAGCTACTTTTATCCAGGAGAGGCTGGGCAGGCAGAGCCTAGGACCCCTGTGGTGTTCTGCTGGTGTGGCATGTGGAGAGATGACCACACAGGAGGAAGCTGCTCGGGAGATCAATGTACTCTTGCCAAAGCGACGCAGGCTGTCATGCCTACTTTATTTTCTTCTCTAGAATCCCACTGGGAGACCTTGTTATTTCTGTGGTTTAGAATTGAAGATGGGCAAAAGGCTGTATCAAGTATGTATAAGGACATGCTCTGGAGTCTCTTGGGTCAAAAGGAGGAAGGAGAATGTTTCCGCATGTCACACCCCATTTCGTGACTGTGAGGAAGTGCTCCTCAGACATGGCAGAAGTCTTTCCCAGGGAATAGCAGGCGTCAACAAATAGCCTTGTTAAAGCCATGCAGACGTAACTCTAATGTTCCAAAGTCCATGAGGGAAATGATTGAGACACTAAGGATCCTCTGAACATAAGGTCAGTGTCAACTGTTAATTTCTCTGCTAACATTCTTGGGCTATAACTACCCAACTCAACAGCCACCAGTCACATGAAGTCAGTCAGTACAAAACTAAATGAAATGAAAATGAATTAAAATGAGATGAAATTCAAGATCTAATTCTTCAGTCGTGTTAGCCACATTTCAAGTGCTCTGCTAGCTTGTATGGCTAGCGGCGGCCATATTGTCTGTACAGTGAAAAAACACAGTGTACGAGCCGTTGAACCAAGTGTTTCAGGTGGCGTTGTGGGCATTGCATGTCTGTTGTATGTTCAGAAGAAGGTCTGTAGAACCGTCTGGGTGCAACATGGTTGAGGGGCACAGAAACGCCTTGGATTGGTTGTTTGATTTTGAATCAATTTTTGGTCATTGTGAGCCAACCATGTGGCCACTCCCACCTTCAGTTATGTGACCCCTCCCACATGTGGTCATTGCATCCCGCAGATTAAGAGGCTGGGATTCACATCCTGCAACTCTGCTATTTCTTCAGCCAAATAAATGCCTTCTCCTTATGGCCTTCTGTTCATTGTGCCGCCTGAGGAAAACATCAAGGGACTATTTACCTGTCAGAGTTGGAGGCTGGCGTGGTAAGCAAGAGTCTGTTATTCACTTTCTGTTGTTTCTTTACAGTGGTGAGTATCTTCCCCGATCCATATGAGTTATTTTTTTGCGTGCCTTTGGATGGTTGTGTGAATTTAAATTGCCTCGATATGGAAGTGGTAGAGAATGCAATCATTCAAGAAAGGGGGCAGCTGGGAAATGAAGCATTGTAAGGTTCCTAACTGTTCGGTGACATTTTTTATTCCTACCTCTTCTCCTAACTGAAATAAGAGCTTGTGGGCACCAAAAATAGACCACAGAGTTCAGTGCGGCTAAAGCTTCCCCAAGATTTCGAATGAGGTTCATTTGAAATGACTTAAGATAGATTATTGTGGTTACCCAATGTAAAGTTTATTCTTCATTTCAACTGAAAGTTATGTGTTTGCCTCCTAGGACTATCCGAAGATGAGATTAATCTAAAAAAGTACTAAATAGCAGGGAACAGGAATAAGCAGAAATAAAATATATTGATGAGAAAACCTCATCTTTATTTTTTATCCCTCGGCTTCACAGATTAGTATCAGTCCTTGTGACTGTTTACTAAATCACCTCTCGGAATATAGTCTGTCTTCACTACTATCATTTATGCTGCCTCCTTGCCCACACCACAGAGGTTAAGATCATGAGAACCGTTTGGAATACTGAATCCAAATACTGTCTTCCAGTCTCGCCTTGTCAGGATAGCCCTTGGCAGTGACGGCTGAGGTGGGATGGCTCATCACATCACCGTGCTGACCAGGAAGTCACCCAACACGCCATCTTTCAGCTTCTTTCCAGCAAAGAGGAGTTTGATGCTTGGCTTTTTCTAAGGTTTAATAAAAGCTCCCCAAAACAGCAGTATTATTTTTCACTTGAGATTCAAGACTAATTCATTTTTCTCCTTTATGGCTCTAAACTTTAAAAATGGAAATGTAATCTATGTACAATGAAATGTTCATATTTTTAGTATATGCTTTGATGAGTTTTGACAAACACATATATCATATAACCCACATTCAACAGTAGGAGATTTGCGTCTCCTTAGGAAGTTCACTTCACCCTTCCCCAGCCCGTCCTTGCTCCTCCACACATGGAAACGGATCTTGAATTTCTCAGCAGTGCAGTCTTACAGCAGTGCAGTCCCACAGCAGTGCAGTTCCACAGCAATGCAGTTTCACAGCAATGCAGTCCCTCAGCAATGCAGTCCCACAGCAATGCAGTCCCACAGCAGTGCAGTCCCACAGCAGTGCAGTCCC
>JABTXL010012687.1:4758282-4846193 GCA_025134845.1 Neodon shergylaensis | reverse complement strand
AGCAGTGCAGTCCCCCAGCAATGCAGTCCCACAGCAGTGCAGTCCCACAGCAGTGCAGTCCCCCAGCAGTGCAGTCCCATAGCAATGCAGCTACACAGCGCATATCCTCTTGTATCAGGCACTCTTCCGTTTCTGTGAATTTTAATTAAACATCAAAACATTGGGAAGAATCATTAGTAGGAGGCCAGTTTTAAAAATATAAAGAGAATGACTTGGTCTTTTGAAAATAGCTTTCTAATTTCTGACTACATGACTGGGTTTTGACAGGTTAGTTAAACTCTCTGAGCTTCATTTACCACTTTAAAAAGACTGCTACAATATTACCTTTCAACATTTTTTACCAGGATAAGATAAAATAACCATGATTTTTGGAGTGCTAAAATATTGTCCATTCCTCCTTTTAGATGAGTATGTCTTGCAGCAGGAACTAACAAGTCATTTTGGCCAATTGTGTGGCCATATGTTAGCTTATCCAGTCTTTATAATCTGGATATATGAGATTCAGTTGCTAAGTAGGCTGAGTCAAAATGATTCTCTTATACGATCACGTGTGTGTGTGTGTGTGTGTGTGTGTGAGAGAGAGAGAGAGAGAGAGAGAGAGAGAGAGAGAGAGAGAGAACCTCATTTAATTTTTGCTGCATCCCCTATGAAAAGTAGCTTCCATTATGTTTTATAGTTCAGGAAACAGAGACACAATGTGGACTTTTAAGAATCAGACCCATGGAACTAAAGAGTTCACTTCTAGTGGGGTGGGTAGGAGTCTGGGACCCTCTGGTCTTGTGACTGTTCTGCACCCTGGAGAGTTTTCAGAGCAACTTGAGACCCAAGCTGAACAGATGTGTGCCTTCACTAAAGCAGTCCACAGGCCTGCCTGCTGCTCAGGTGATGCTTGGCCGTGCACTGAGTCCTTCTTTACTGATTCAGTCATGAACAGGTTGTGCTATTCTAGCCACTTATGTGACTCCCATAAGGCAGAAAGTATTCTGGGCATCGGAAAGTCAGCAGTATGTAAAATGAGAGAGAGAGAGAGAGAGAGAGAGAGAGAGAGAGAGAGAGAGAGAGAAGCTCTAGCCAGAGGGCAGGAGTTCGGGAGCAGTGGGGCAGTAGGGAGTTTGGGTATTTTCCAGGAACACTTGGGAAGTCAGCTAGCTGGGAGCAGGCTGAGTCAGAAGAGAGGGATCGACAGGAGCCATCGTGAACCAATCATGGATTCTGAACCAACCTAAGGAGTTTGGATTTTATTCTGAGTGACATCCAAAGCCACTGGAGGATTGTGAGTGGAGAAAGTACATGATTGGATTTGTTATTCTAAGGGCTCATTCTGACTTCTGAAAAGAACTCATGGAAGCCTAGAGACCAGTTAGTAAGCTGACAGTAGTCTAGGCAAGAGGCTCAGTCTAGGTGAACTTAGCAGTGGTCGGGGGTCATGAGAAGTGGCTGGATTTTGCATAGGACCCACAGGGCTTGCAGGCAGATGGGCTGTTGTTTGTGTCGGTGTTTTCTCTTAAGCCAGTGGAACGGAATCACCATTGACTATGACTGAGATGGCAGAGAGGGCTTGGGAAAGAGCATCGGGAGTGAGTTGAGATGAACAGAGGTGCTGGATGGACGGACACATGTGTGAGCTGGTGTTTAGGGACAAGAGTTTTCAGAGATGAGGGGAGGTTGAAAGTAGAGCCTAAAGGAGCATGCTTCAAGGAATGGATGTGTCGAGAGAGAAAAACAGCAATGAGACCTCCCGAGCTGATGACATGTGGGTTAAAGTACAAATTGTTGTGGATTGTTGGAAAGTCTTTATTCTGTTCTTACTCTTGAACATTCCACGCCCTTTCCAGCCTGTTCTTCCTCTCCACACGTCTTGCTATGGAGTCTCTTAATTTTATCTCTAAGATGAAAACCAGCACCGCATACCACTTCCTCTGGAGACCTCATAGATTAATAGGCACCGAAACTACAACCGGTCTCTATTCCTTTCAACTCTTTAGAAGTTAAGGAGAAGCCATAGAGGGTGGCATAAAAACAAAGACATCATTTGTGGTCTCTTGGATCTTATCAGTGTGAGGAACCTTCAAAGAGGTTCTGTCCTCCTCTGAGAAGAAAAAATAAGAAGCAGGCCAAGTGCTTTGCTTTCATCCACGACCTTGGGAGCCACCTTCCTCTTCCAGTCAGAGAGATAAAACTTGATGTTGAGTTGTGTGTAGACAGAAATCATCCCCCAACTGACTTAGCCATATGATCTTCCAGTTGCTTGAAAAGGTCACTCCGCGAATAACAGAAAGATGATCCAAAGATAATGTACCTGCACATGTTTATTTTTTCCTAGTCGTTATGGGTGTATAAACAACTCTAAACCCCAGTGAAATAAACAGACAAATCCTGTGGATAATGAGTTTGGATTAGACACAGCGGGAGGGGCTTATCTTACTCCATAATGTCAGGGACATCAGGATAGGAGACAGGAAGTCTGACAGCTGGAAACTTCTGGAGACTTTTGCTGACTAGCTTACCTACCTCACCCAGCAGACACTAGTCCAGTTTCTCTCCATAGTTCTTTTGCATGTGTTTGTATTTCTGAGCTTTGCCTATGTACTCTCCCATCAGAGAAAGTACTAGGCTTCCTATCTAGTGAGGTGACACAAAATAGAAAGAAGGATTCTTTTTTTCCCAAAAATTCCTAGCTCATAATGTATTAATATTGATTCCAAAATTTAATGGAGTTTTCACAGACCAGAGCTTTGTAGTTTTAAAAGTATCATGCTGAGGTTGAATTTCATTGATTGGCTTTATTATAATCAGCCTTGGAATATTAGAACTGTAGACTATTAGACAATTGAGTTTCTACATGTCAAATAACCTTCTGTCCTGGTTGTTTTGTGCTATTTCAATTTGACACAGGCTAGGGACTTCTGAGAAGAGGGAACCTCAATTGAGAGAATGCCTACATCAGATTGGCTATAGGCAAGCCTTTAGGGTGTTTTATTGATTAATGTTTGATATGGGAGTGCCTAGCCTAGTGTGGGAGGTTCCACCCTGAGCGGGTGGTCCTGGGTTGCATAAGAAAACAATCTGAGCAAGTCATGGCAACAACCCAGTAAACAGCCCTCTTCCATGGCTTCTGCTTCAGTTCCTACCTCTAGTTTCCTGTTCTTACTTCTCTCAGTGATGGAGTATGACTTGAGAGTTGTAAAATAAAATAAACCCTTCCTTCCCCAGGTTGGTTTTGGTCATGGTATTTCACCACAGCAATAGAAACACTAACTAATACCAAATTGGTACCAGGAGTGGGGTCTGACTTATAATAGAGCAGTTGGTTTTCAAGAGTGACTGTATTTAAGCAGAGAACCAGGTAAATACTTCATGCTCTGTTGTGACCTAACACAGAAGTCACAGAGTATCACTTCTGACGTACTATAATGGTAGAGTCTTTCTTAACCTTATCCAAGATTAGTGATAGGGATATTGGTGCTACATTTTAGGGACAGAAGTACCAACCACATTGTAAGGGGAAACAGGTATGAGGCCATCCATTAGAAAATACAGTCTGTTAGCTTATAAAGAAGTAGGGTTCTATAGGCCTATTTCATATATCCTTAGTTGGAGTTAACCTCCTCCTCAATACATCTTTCTCTTATTCTCCTACCTTATCCTCTTTCAGCCTTTCTTCCCCTAGTGTCCCCCCCCCCCTTTCCCATATCATGTGCTTTACTATGCACACCCCTCTTCAGATCTCTTCCTTGTCCCCCAACTCCCATGGCACCTCCCTTGATATGTAGCTCTTTTTGATACTCATTTCAGTAAACACAGTTATTGAAGATGTGAATCTAAAATTTGCACATGAGTGAGAATCTATGGCACTTTTCTTTCTGGGCCCAGGTTGCCTCATTCAGTAAATTTTCTAGTTGCATTTTTTTTTTTTTGCAAATTTTACTTTTAAGTGCTGAGAAGAATACCACTGTTTAAGTGTATTATATTTTTATTGTTCTCACATCTGAGATATCTAAGGTGGTTCTACTTCCAAGCTCTTGTGAAAAGAGCAGCAATAACTACAGATTTGTAGGTATCTCTATTACAGCCCTTTTCCAAGGAGTGGTTGTATCATAGGGCAGGTCCAATTTTTAACTTTTAAAACCTGATTAAATAGTGACTTTTAACAGTTTATGCTTCCAGCAACCATGTAGAAGGGTTTCTCTCTCCCCTCATACTCACCAGCATTTGTCATAACTTTTTTTGCATGAGACAGGATAGCAACGTCATTTTCATTTTCCTGATAGCTAAGGAGTTAAACACTTTTGTTTTATTTTATTGGGATAGAATCTCATGATGTAGACCTGGCTGGCCTGGAGATAGCAGTGTAGACCAGGCTTACATTGAACTCACAGACATCTATCTGTCTCTGCTTCCCAAATGCTGGGGTTAAAGGCATGTGCCATCATACTTGGTATGATGTTGAACACTTTTAAATATTTATTAGTTATTAGCATTTCTTCTTGTGAGAACTCACCATTTAATTACATGGCTCATTTTTGATTTGAATATTTATTTTCTTGATGTTTAGCGTTTTGGGTTCTTTATTTTGGTTATTAATCTATCAGATGTATAACTGACAAATACTCACCACTGATATCAACTTTCCATGGAATTTACATGAGCAGATGTCTTTAGTGTTCAAAGTATCACGCAGGTGATGTTGAATTTCATCTACTGATGTTATTTTACTTAATCCTGAAATATTGGTTTCTTATAATACTGGAGCATCGAGTTCTACAAATGTTGAGATTTGGCTGTGCTAATGCAGGCATCCAAGGGAATGGAAGGCACTATAAGAAGACTGTGGGGTCCAGGCTGACTTCACACACACACACACACACACAGAGTGACTACAAATTTATACTCCCACCAACAATATATAAGGATTTTCTTCCCCCATATCCTTACCATTGTCATTTCCCCCCCCAAGACTGTTGTGGTAGTTTGAATGCAATTGGCCCCCATAAGCTTATAGGGAGTGACATTATTAGGAGGTATGACCTTGTTGGAGTAAGTGTGGTCTTGAGAAAGGAAGTGTGTCACTGTGGGGGTGAGCTTTGAGGTCTTCTATGCTCAAGCTAAACCCAGTGAGAGAGTTCACTTCCTGTTGCCTGTGGATCAAGATGTAGAACACTCAGTTTCTTCTCCAGTACCATGACTGCCTGCAGACCACCATGTCTCACAATGATAGAACCTCTGAAACTATAAGCTATCTCATTAATGTTTTCAAAGAGTTGTCACGGTCATGATGTCTCTTCACTGCAATAGAAATCCCAACTAAGACAACTGCTATAGAGCTTTATTTCAAATGAGCAAATGCTAAATATTTTCTTTAACCAAGAAAGACTTATTTTTTTTTATTTTATGTGTTTTGCCTGTATATATACCTATTCACTGTGTGCATACAGTACCCATAGAGGTCAGAAGAGGGTGTTGGAGCCCTTGGAACTGGAGTTACAGATCACTGTGAGTGGTGTGGGGATTCTGGGAACCAAACATGGATTCTCTGAAAGAGCAATCAGTGCACTTAATCATTGAGCCATCTCTCTGGGCAATGAGATGTCCACAGCTCATTTCAAACCAATCCTCAGGGAGTGTTATTGCTTTTAAGTCTTGAACACAGTTTGGCCTGGATGCTCTTACTTGCCCTTTATAAAAATAATCATTACTCAAGAGCTTCTTAATTCTTTTTTTGGTTTGATGTTGAATATATTTAGCCATTCATGATCTCATATTTGCTGAACTGGGATATTCTGTCTTTGAACTCCCATCGAACAATCAAATATAGTTTAGAAAAATGCCATCTGCCTTCCGAACTCTCAGATGCTAGAAGAGCATGCTATATGAGAGCTGCTGCAAGGACAGCCCCCAAGGAAATGCTGTACCTGCCTTCAGCTAACACAAGGACTTTGGAGCATGCTTGCGAGCAGACGTATGCCTCGTAATGAAAGCTGCATTCCCAGAAATTGCCTCGTAAGAAATCTCCTTATTCAGGCTGGCCAGGTTTTGTGCATTCCTACAAAGGTTATCCAGGGCCACTTCTTATTCAAGCTACCTTTATGATTACTAGTTCCTGTAGACTTTAATCTGCCTCAAGCAGGTTGAGTTAGAAGGTGCCTTCCTATGGGCTCTTACTATAGTCATGCTCCCTGCCATGTGGCTTTTCTGATATCATAGCCTAGAGCTCAGAGATTTCTGGAACTTACTTTTGCATGTGAGCCATGCTTAACCAATGGGAGAGAGCAGAATGTGGATACACACTTCCCCATATGTTTCCTTTTGAAACCTTTCAATCGTATAGCCGTGCATAGGGAATCTTAGACATTGGTTTAGTAATTGCAGTGACTTTGGTTACAGCAACAGAAAGCCAAGTAGAGTGACTGAAGCAGAGATGATATGTCCTCCCACAGATTCAAGGACAGAGGTGAAGGTGGGGGAGGTGGCCAACATCCTGTAGGTCCTTTGACCTTTGGCCTCTGTCCTGCTTAGTTTATTCTGGTCATTTTGACTCCAGCCATAGTCATTTGGGGGAAGCGGAAGCTCAGCTGGGAAATCTCCTCTACCAGAGAAGCCAGTGTGTGAGCCTGTGAGGCATTTTAATGATTGATGATTGATGTGTGAGGGCCCAGCCCATGACGGTCAGGCACCACGCACAAACGCTTGTCTGCGCTCTATGCGCTACCATACAGTTTCCGAGCTTCGGGCAAGGGGCTGGAGGTTGAAACACACAGAGACAGACAGACAGAGAGAGAGACAGAGACATGGTAAGAAGCCCTTTATTCAATAGCACCACGGAGGTTTATATACCCAACAATCAAGTGGGCCAACAGGTGAAAACCTCAGCCTCTGATCCTCAAGGCCAAGGCAACACGTGCTCGTGAAGCAGAGCTGGTAAACAACTTTGACACAGCTTTCAGTAACTCAAATCAGAAGGAAAGTACAGATCTCTAGCAGGGAAGAGCAGCTGGAGGCCAGGACTCCAAAGGGTCCCAACAGGCTGGCTTAAGAAAAGAGCTGAGCAAGCCAGTAAGCAGGGCCCCTCCATATCTTCTGCTTCAGTTTCTGCCTCGAGGTTCCTGCCCCGTCCTCTCTCCGTGGCAGACTATCACCTAGAAGGGTAAGGTGAAATGTATCTTTCCTCCCCCGTTGTTTTTGGTCATGGCCCCTTATCACAGCAATGGACACCCAGCTGAGGCGGCCTTTATTTTTCTGCCTCATTTCTAGCTTATCATTTTACCCGATTGCTCTTCTCTCACGAGAAGAAAACATGGCTGCTAATAGGCTCTACCCAGATATTTTGCTTCTCGTTTTAGCCACTTGCAGAGAGATGGGGCTCACTTGGTTTTCAGGTACTCAATTCCTGATGAGGTGGGCAGCAGGGATCAGACACTCTCGAACTTACCCGATGGCCTGGAGAGTTTGTAAAAGTCACTGGCCCTCTTAACTAAAGCCAGATTTTGTTCAAGATAGTAGTTTAGGAGTCATGTTGGGAGTGAGACAGAGGGTGGGAAGGGTGGTCTGGGAAGAAAGTGGAGGGGTTACTGTATGATTACAGCAGGAAATGGTTTTCACTTTGATCTAAGGGAATCAGGCCTTATTACCAATAAGGTAAATTACACATAAGTTACCAAATACATTTGCTGCTTGGAATATTAAATAGTTCATTAGGGAAATGGAATGTTAAAAAACTAGTTTTTGATTATTATAAAAATAAAGACGTAACAAGTCAGGAACAATGACTTGTGGAATTTGATCTCACAGCCTAGGCAGTAGCCAGACCCCAAGTGTCACACACCGGGTGGGTCCATGCAGAGGCAGCAGCTCCCAGTACCTTGGCTGTCCAAGCTCCATAGAAGTTTGATTGAGACTCCCCATTTGTGTCCCTCTCTCCCACGTGACTCCTGGTGCATGTCATCTTGCTGTGAGGACTTGGTAGATTCCTTCACTTGAGCAGGCCACTGAGTATGGTGTGTGATAGGAGTGGGGGTAACCCAGTTCTAGCCCTTGGGCAAGTTACATCATCAGGTCTCTCCCAGGTCCGGGGAAGTGTCCCACAATTTTTCACCTGGATGAAGGAGAGCGAGGTGGCTGGTTTAGGGCAGGGTGAAGAGAGTCCCAGTTGTGTCAAATGCTGTTTTAGGATGAAGGAGTCCTCAGGATGCTCTAGACGGCTCCTGAGAAGAAGGCAAGATGAGCAGAGTTGGGGAGGAGTGGCCCAGGAGCGGAGCTCTTGAGAGGATTAAGATTGGTTGCCAACTTGACAGGATGGAGATCAACAAGGGGGTGTAGCTCTGGCATATCTGTGGAAGATGTCTAAATTAGGTTTATTGAGGTGAGGAGACCCACCGTGGTGGTCAGCTGCACAGTCCTGTGGACTGGGGTCCCATGGAATAAAATTAAGAAAGGGTCCCTCTTCCCGACTATGAACTGTGTGTCCAGCCGCCTCATGCTCCTGCCGCTCTGCCTTCCTAGTGTGATGGACTGAGCCCTCAAACCCCAAGCCAGGACTAATCCATACATTGATTTTGCCCGGCATTTTATCACAGGATAGATAACCAATACTATCTTCCTCCTTCGCCACTCCACATATCCTCTCAAGTATGTCTGTCCATCCTTCAAGAGTCTAGCCTTTCAGGATGCATGGGTCCCGACTGGGTGTACAGTTTGTCAGGGACCTGCTGTGGATTATCTTGAGAAGCCTGTTGGGAGCATGACACCGTGATCTCCACTTGCAGCGATTTACGACTGAAAATTTCACTGTGTATCTACCTACACCACTTTTCTTCCTTGTAGAAGAACACCTGGGCTGGTTCTGTGGCTTAGGTGCTGTAGTAAACACTGATGTGCAAGTGTCTCTGTGACGTGCTGGCTTGGAGTCCTCTAAGTACCCAGGAGTGGTCTGGCTGGGTCGTGTGGCAGAGCTATTTTTGGTTTACAAAAAGACTTACATTGCTGGAAGCTGAATAGCCCTAGATGGTCACCAGCAGCGACAAAGAACTAGAGAGGCAAAGACCACAAAGTTGCTCAGCCCAAGAAGGTAGGCGTTTCAGAAGAAGGGAGACGAAGGATGCAGCCCCACCCAGTCCAAGTCTGCCTTCCTGTGTGCTCTTTGGAGAGCCAATGGTGTGAGTCTGTACCGAGGGCTAAAGAAGCTGGCATCTGATGTCCACGGACAATGGTGACATCTTCTTGTTCAAGAAGAAAGGAGCTTGCACACACTGCCTGACTCCCTCCTTTGCTTTCGTTTCATTTGGGTTTCCAGTCTGCTTCATGGGGCCTCTCATCTTCAGGGCAGGGTTTCATTTATCATTGATCTTTTCTCTATATCGCTGTCTCTTGTACCTACCGTCTAAGGAATCCCGTCCAGCATTGTGTGCCCTCTGTTAATTGCCTGGGCATCTCTCTCAGTCTAATTGAGTCAATAAGATTAACCATTGCAGACGCCAGCATCTAATTAAGGACATTAATCCACATTAATACTTGTAGATCTAGTTTGCTGCTTTAAATCACTATGTAACACCGCATCGCCGACTGTGGTATTCCTTAATGTTAATTGTACAAACAGAATGACGAAGCAGTTATGTCCTGGAGGTATTTTTGCTTGGCTTCGAATGCTCAACTTTACTACTTATATGGATGTAATCTTCATAAAATCCTTAATTTCCATACGCCTCTGATTATTTACCTATAAAGTGGTGATAATACTCTAGCATATTGTGATGAGATTAGCTGGGATAAGCGAAGTGCTTTGAATAGGGTCTGGCAAGCTTGCAGCTGATACTCAGTAAATGCCAGCAATTACATTTTTATTCTTTGGGCTATTAATACTTTCTTTGATATTATAGATGAATGGTTAAAAGACATTGCTACATGCCTTCCCTCTACTTTTATTAAAATGATAACCTAAGATGGGTTCCTTGCAAAAAGTTCATGAGCCCTCCCCCGTCAAGCCCCAGCGAATTATAAGATGACTGGGAGACTCTGAAGACCTCGGGACGATGATTTCCATTCTTTCTGGATGAGACTATGAAGAATCAGGGTATATTTCTGTTACGTTTCCTCTCATCATACCAACTGGGGGGGGGCTTCTCCTCTAACCCACATCCCTGATGACAACTCACCAGGCATTTGTAGCAGAACCAAAAAAGAATTGTGCTGATTGATAGAAGTCTCACCCCTTTGGTTGAGACTGCTGTGAGCCTCGGGGCCTCAGGCTGGTTTTCCTTTTGGCTCCATTTTACCTGGAAATGAAATCTGCGGATTCCAGGCTGTCAGTTTCCAAGACTGTCACCTTACCAAGAACAAATGTTCCCATGTAGAATGAGACACTCCTGCTTTGTGCAGTAATAATGTTACTATTTAAAACTGTGGTGTCTTTTGAAAATTTATATTGGAGTAATAAATTCCTACGCCAGCTTCATAAGATCCTGGCTCATTTTTAATGCTGCCATCCACCTCTGTTTCCCTGGTAAGTCATAAACCCATCATCCCAGCGTTTCCAAATACTCGTATTGATGGACTGTCTTCTGTTCTTATAAGAAGTTTGAAATAGCTGTTTCATTCATCTCTTTCTCTCATTTATAAAATACCTTATTTCCCCTCTATTCAGAAATTCAAAAATTACACTATTTAGTATTCTAATCCACCTTAAAAGGTCAGTGTAATTTTTTGGTCTTTCTTAATGTCATTGCCAATAATTTGGGGGCAAGGGATGGATGCATAGTTGGGTTAAAGGCAATAGTCAAGCTTCTGGCCACAGGGTTTTATTGCAGACAGAGCTTTGCTGTGCCACTTTCTCCATCCCCGACAACAGAATGCTCTTGGCCAACCAAATCCTTGCAGTCTGTTCCCTCTGAGTGCTTCCCTTGGGGAACACCATAGCTCATGTTCTCATTTCATGCTCAAAAAATTTACGTTTCCCTGCCCTGCTGATCTTCCATCTCTCCTCTCTCCTCTCTCATCAGGCTTAACAGTCTAGAAGCCAAATCCAAGCTCACTCTCTGCTCAGGGAGTCCAGTGACTACTGTGGCATTTGTGGTCCCTCTTCATTTCCCTCCCTGTCTTCTGCACTCTTAACGCTCCAACAATACAGTTTCACCACTTGATACAAGTATCTTCCCTTTAAGGACCTGAGGACCTCCTCATGCTCATCTCTGTGATCCAAAATGTCCTCTTTTTTAAGGATGGTCATAATAGTCTTTCTCTCTCTCTCTCTCTCTCTCTCTCTCTCTCTCTCTCTCTCTCTCTCTCTCTCTCTCTCTCTCCCTCTCTCCCTCCCTCCCTCCCTCCCTCCCTCCCTCCCTCCCTCTCTCCCTCTCCCCCTTTCCTTCTCTCCCTCTCTTTCCCTCCCTGCCTCCCTCCCTCTCCCCCTTCTGGATATTTGTGTGTATGTATATGTGTGTGTGTGTCTGTGCATGCACCCACAGAAGCCAAAAAGGGGAGTCAGATCCCCGAGAGCTGAAGTAACAAGTTCATGAGCCACCTAACATAGGTACTGGGAATAGAACTCTGGCACTCTGTAAGAGCAGCATGCTCTTGACCACCAAGCCATCGCTCGAGCCTGTGAGTCTTAAACACACTGGAAATGTACTTCTCACTGGTATGGAGGCTGGAAGTCCAGGCCAAGGTGTTAGCAGTGCTGTTTTTCCTCTGAGATATCTGTCCATGGCTTGTGGACGATCACTTCCTGCTGTGGGGACAGTCTCAGTGCTTGTGGTCCTGAAGAAGAGTTCATACCAGGGTTCACACCAGGGGCAGGGAGATCGAGAGAGAGAGACGGCAAGGTTTACTTTCAGCAGCTGAGAAAGCAGAAGTGAAATGGTCTTCCAGAGCAGAGGAAAGTCAAGCAGAGCCAGCTGTGAAGTGCTGCCTCTGGGATCTGGACTTAAATCTTCAACTACCATTTCTCTATCTCTGGGCTGGTTTCCTTCTTGAATTATTAGAAGACTTGCTAGATACTTACCCACAATTCAGCCTGTTACAATTAGATACATCAGATACAGGAAAACGTAGAAAGTCGTGACTGCCCATACATTTGAGAAGTATACTAGAGAGAAGGGCAAGGATGACTTGATTGTATTCCTGGGAAGGAGGACATTTCACAGGCGCTGGCCAGAGCCTGCGGAGACGGACTTTGCTCCCCTCCCACCCCCCACCCCCCAAATTCACTTTCCTTCTATGTGGTCCACTTGGCTATCTCATGCCCAGCTGCAAGCCCTTCTTCGGTGTTTCCCACCTCCCTCCTTCACCCCTAACAACCAGAACCTAGAAGAGCAGTTTTTACAGATGGAGATCCAGCCATCTCTGCTTTAGTTTCCAGTCACCGCCTCTTCACAGCCAGCCTTTCTATACAAGGAGCTGTTAGGGACTGTCACTTCCGACTATGTGAGCTCCCCCAGCGAAGGAGGCTGGTGTTGGGATGAAAGTGTCTATGCCTGGCGGGCTTCTTGCTTGTGTTTCCCTTCTGGGACCCCAGGAGTCTGCACCAGGTCCCGAGAGGTGGTACCAGGAGCTTCAAATCTCAGGATGAGGCAAGTGTAAGTTCACAGGTGGGCTGCTCAGCCTGCCTGTGACCACATGTGCTATGTGTTACTTAGCGGGTTTTTCTTAACCCACAGTGGTATTTTAATTGCTGGAGGGGGGGCAGACTTGCTTCCTAGATGAAGGGCTCACAAAGGCCCTCAGAGGCCTAGCCATGATTGATTGCTGCTTATGTAGAAGTTCCAGAAGGTTCCTGTAGCCGCCATTTTAACTCAAAGGGAAGAGGCCTGTAGGTAAGACTAATCCAGTTGTCAGGCATTGTATCAGCCACTAACTGCTGATACATTTCTCTCCAGAGAACCTTAAAACATGTGTAAATACTTCCCTGGAATTGAGCAGTCATAATGGCTACCTTTGATGAAATTCTTATGTTCTAAATTTTGACATAGCTAGTTCACTTCCCCACCTCGATGGGGATGCTTTTGTTTTAGCTTTGGATGCCCAGCTATTAAGTAACCTACTAAAAGCCACACTGCAAGGAAGACATCAGGCTGAGTGTTGAACCTGAGGAGTCTGGCTCCAGAGTGTATTTTGTGTGACTCGTAATCCTTTCCAATGATCATCGTGACTTTCCACATCATCATCACAGTCTTGTGTGGGTGAAAAAGTCCCAACAAGACTCTTAAAAATGACAAACTTTCCCAGCACCACAGATTGGGTTCAAATCTCAACAGATCCACATTCTGGTCCTTAGACAAGAGAGGAGCACAAGATAGGACAGTGGCTCAGATGTGAGAGAAGACAGTGTGATGAGAGGCCCCTGCCACTCTTCTAGTCCACAAGGTAACCTCAGAAAAGGGGCTGCTCTTCCACAGCTCCATGGGGAGGGAGGCTGTGGTAGTTTCAATGTGGTTGACCCCCATAATCTCAAAGGGAATGGCACTATTAGAAGGTGTGGCTTTGTTGGAGTGGGTATGGCCTTGTTGGAGGAAGCATGTCACTGTGTGGGGAGGTGGGCTTTGAGGTTTCCTATGCTAAGGATACCAGCCAGTGTCTCAGTCAACTTCCTGTTGCCTGTGAGATACAGGACTCTGAGTTACTTCTCTACCACCATGTCTGCCTGCATGCCACCATGCTCCTGTCATAATGATAATGGACTGAACCTCTGCACTGTCAGTGAGCCACCCCAATTAAATGTCTTCCTTTATAAGACTTATTGTGGTCATGGTGTCTCTTCACAGTAATAGAAACCCTAACTAAGACAGGGACAAAAGAAAAACAATTGTATTTGAATCCATCCAGAGAATCTGTATCTCTTAGATCCAGAAAGTGGAGAGGGATAGGGATGGAGGAAGTTCAAGAAGTTTGAGCAGTCTACTTCCAGGGCTCTCCAGTTGTGAAGACCCAACTTTTCTTGCATTCACATCTCTCAGCTATGCCCACTTTCATCCTACATAAATTGTTTTCTACTGCTGCTGCTGTTTCCAAATTCGATAAAGAAAGATCTGACTGGCTCAGCAGAGAGCCTGCATCCCTGTTTGTGCTCCACTTTCAAGGCAGAACCCAGTTTCTGTGTCACATGTTCATCTCAGGCACAACTGTTGGACTGGAGGAGCAGGGCAGACCAAGGATGAGGTGTCTGGGTTCTATAGACCCATCCATCTGTAGCAATGCCTCAGCAGAATGGGCTGAGAGGCAGGCATTGCCGTTAGTGTAAGGATTTCAAAGGGAGGCCTCAAGTTTACACAATCAAGATTTCAAGCCCTCCTGTCTAGTGGGTGTTTGTATCCGGAAAGGTAATTTCTTAGTCTTTTTTCCAGGTTGCATAGTTCTTTCTACAGTGAATCAACCCAAAGTACTTGTGCTGTCTAGTTTTATGTCAGTTTGACACAAACTAGGGTCATTTTGGAAGAGGGAACTTTGATTGAGGAAATGCCCTCACCAGATTGACCTGTGGGCAAGACATGATGGATTTTCTTGATTGATTATTGATATGTGAGGGCCCAGGTCTCTGTGAGTGATGTCATCCCTGGGCTGTAAGAAGACAGGCTGAGCAAGTCATGAGGAACAGGCAACAGTAAACAGTGTCCCTCCATGATCTCTGCTTCAGTTCCTGTGTCAAGTTCCTGCCCTGACTTCCTTCTATGATGGACCATGATGTGGAACTAGAAACTGAAATAAACCCTTTCCTCCCCAAGTTGCTTTTGGTTATGGTATTTTATAATAGAAAGCCCAACTGAGATAGTAGTATTCGATAATATTTGATAGAAGGCTCTGCACTTGGTCCTGGAACCTGCCCTAGGCCACACAGACCAAACCAACAGAGTCCAGCCCTAGTGACTGAGCTTTGGTGGTGTTCAGAAAGCAGTGTAACTAGCTAATTATGCTGTAGACAACTAGTTAAACTTCAACTCATTGACTAGTTGCCTGGGCTTCAAGCCAGATAAACTGTCTTCAATGGCTCACCTTTGTGACATTTCTGACAAATTGGTGACATTTCTGACAAATTTCTACAACTTCTGCCAGACCCATTCACTAGTTGGAGCTGGCAGAACTTGCCTTAACAGCAGTTAAATCTCCTAAATTTTGCTTTTATTATACTTTATTCCAATTCTACCCCATTTAATTGGTCAAAGGGATTTTCCTTTTAGTGGCACCACCACCTGTGCCCTAGTTGGTTTTTGTCAGCTTGATACAAACCTAGACATATATGAGAAGAGAACTTGAATTATTTTAATCAAGCAATGTAGCTCTTTGAAGCAGAAAAAAATGAAGACATCTCAATGGAGCCATGAAAGATTACTTATATCAGGTTAATCTCTGGGAATAAAGCCCAGATGCTGTGAATTTGAATTTCTCTCTTTTTGCCCCAGATTGAATAGTGGTTGATCCCAACCCCCTCCTGGGTTTTGAAAAGTCTGGCAGTTTGAGTAATAGCAACAGTGCCAAAATAGTCTTACTAGTCTGACCCAGGAAGATACAGTCTTACCAGCCTGACCCAGGAAGATACAGTCTTACCAGCACTACCCAGAAAAATACAGTTTTACTAGTCTGACCCAGCAAGATACAATCTTACTAGTCCGACCCAGAAAGATACAGTCTTACCAGCCTGACCCAGGAAGATACAGTCTTACCACACTGACCCTGGGCTGATCTACTAAAGAATCTCAGGAAACTGAGACAAACAGACTTACCCTCCAACAAAGAATCAGAAACTTTGGTGATACATGAGTTTGCAAATATCTCTTCTCCTTGGCAGGCTACAACACATCCCTTTGTTACCATTCTGGGTGTGTGGCTCCTGTTCCATACTCACTCTTATTGAAGTTTTAAATTTAGCAAATGTTTCCATAATTTCAATGTGAAAAAAACTGTATGTAATTTATTATTTAATCTTTTTTACCTGTGAAGATGACACATGATGTATGAGCTAGTACATCACAAAATTAACAATAAGGGCTCTTCAAGAATGCACCTTGTAGAAATGAATGTATGCTAAGTTTTTAATGTTGAAGACAAGTATCCAAATGCAGTCGTGCACCCAGATGAAGTTTATACCAGCTAGCAGTGGGTCTGAAGTTCAAGACTGAGGTGCTGGTCAGGTCCTAGGAAACTGCACCCACCTAGTGGTCATCATCTTGACTTCTCAGGTACCCAGCTATATTTAATGTGAAGTAAAAGCATATCTCATGTCCTAATACCTAAATACAGGCTCGGAATTAGAACTAGGATTTTAAATATCTCTTTAAACAAAGTAGGAGGGGGCAAGTTAAGTTTTAAACACAGTAGCACTTATTTTGGCAAATCTAAAGCATGAGCAATCATGTCCAAGTGTAAAAGGCATCAAAGAACTAACTATAATATCGGGGGAAAGGAGAACATTTTAAACATAAGACACAGTTATCTAAACATCCTGAAATGATATTTCAGTGTAAAAGTTGGGAAACTATGCTCAACTTTAACTAGAGATTAGCGGTATCCTTTTCTGTTTCTCCCATATAGAGTCAGAGTTTCCCATTTAATCACATCTCAAAGCTGTTCTCTCAGTACAAAGCAGCCACTAGATACACAGGAAATGCTTTTGTTAATAATTGGCTCATCCAGTGTGCAATGCATGAAGACAACAGTTTGGGGTGAGTGTACAGGAACTGAAAACCGCAGCTCCCCGGTGCACAGGTGAAGTTTAGGGAAGAAGAAATAATAATTGAGAAAATATCGCCATAAGATTGGCCCATAGGCAAGACTGTAGGATATTGTCTTGTTAATGACTGACGAGGAGGGCCCAGCCTACTGGGCAGGTGGTCCAACAATGTATAAGAACGCAGGCTGAGCAAGCCATAGGGAGCAAGCCAGTAAGCAGCGTTCTTCCATGGGCTCTGCTTCAGTTCTGTCTCAAGTTCCTGCCCTGGCTTCCTTCAGAGATGAAGAACGACCTGAGGTGTGAACTGAAATAAACCCTTTCCTCCCCAAGTTGCTTTTGGTCATGAGATTTATCATAGCAATAGAAACCCGAAGGCACCCTTTGTGATGGTTTTACACAAAGTCTGTCTTTGTGTGACTTCAGAACCAAGGTATTCTTGGTTGTCAATTTGACTACATCTGTAACATCTGTAATTAACTAAAATTAAGAAATGGAGGGCACACCAGTGAGGTTTCTTTTTCTTAATTTGAAGTAGGAAGATTCATTTCTAATCTGGATCTTGAGGTGGGAAGACACACATTTGACCTGGGCCACACTTTCTGCTGGAAACCTATATATAAGGACATGGAAGAAGGAAGCTCTTTGCTCTTTGCTTGCTTGCCGTCATCTTGTTGGCAAGTGCATTCCTCCACTGGCATTAGAGCCTACTTCATTAGGATTTCAGTGTATACAGAAGACCAGCTCAGACATCCAGCCTTGTGGACTGAGCAACTTCTGGATTCTTGGACTTTTTGTTTATAGCCAGCCATTGCTGGGTTAGTTAGACCATAGCCTGTAAGTCATTCTAATAAATCGCATATATATACACACAACATATATACAAATATATATATCATATAGCCCATGCATATATACACACATATATCATACATATATATGTGGAATTTATTAGATATATACACATATATAGAGAATTTATAATACACATACATATTCATTTTATAAATTCTTATAAGTTCTGTTATTTTAGAGAACTCTAGCTAATATACCCTTGCATTGCAAATCAGATTTAGGTAAATTCTTTTTCTGCTCCCATAGTAAAAACATTTTTTGGAACTTTCTGAGAATCAGAATTACCCTAAAATGGTGTTCAGCTTCTGAAACCCACCTGGGGTTTTGATTGAGTCTGATTCAGAAAAATTTAGTCCTAGTATGTGAGGAAAGATAGAGGGACTGAAAGACCAAGTCCAGGTTCACTGGTTTAAGTGAGTCAGGCACATTCCTGAAGCTAGGGAGGGCCTAGTTGGGGGAAGCTCCATAGACCATCTAATGGTTTGCTAGGGAACTCTGCAGGAAAACTGCTGAAGGTTATCCTGAGGCAATCATAGCAGTTAGGTGTCAAGATGGTTATAGTAAAGTCAAGCTGGGTTCACATGGAGCTTTTAATGCATAGTTGTTCTTTTCTGCCATATAGGCATTTTCTCGTGAATTAGGAGTTGCTGGTGTGTTTCCTGTTGGCATAGTCACTACCTAGTGGTTTGGCGATGCAGTAGGATCACCTGGGAGCTTTCAAAGTATACTGCTGCCATGGTATGCCTCGCAAATTCTGATTTGATTGTTCTGAAAGGCCCGGTCATTGTTTTTTTTTTTTTTTTTTGTTTTTTTGGTTTTTCGTGACAGGGTTTCTCTGTGGCTTTGGAGCCTGTCCTGGAACTAGCTCTGTAGACCAGGCTGGTCTCGAACTCACAGAGATCCGCCTGCCTCTGCCTCCCGAGTGCTGGGATTAAAGGCGTGCGCCACCATCGCCCGGCTCTCGGTCATTGTTTTAAAAGCTCTCTAGGTGAGGTTCCTGGAAAGTCGGGGTCTGTAACCGCAGTCCTCAAGGAATGGCCCCTGGCCAGCAGCAGCAGATCCACGTGGGAACCCATTAGAAATGTGTGTCTGGAGTGGTGGGGTGGGGATGGACAACGGACTCATCCCAGAATTGCTGTTTTAGGAACTCTGGAGGTGGGCCTAGAGGTTCATGTTATTCAAGCCTATCAGTGGATTCAGGAGTAAACTCAAGTCTCAGTAGCACTGGCCCACCTGTAACGTACATTATTAGTGACATACTATAATATTGGAGCTCACTGAGACCCCGGCCCCAGAAGTGGGGCTGTGTTGCTAAAATTCCTTTCTGAGAGGGGAGGGATATCACCAATGTCTCTCCCTCCTTCTAAGGTTCCAGTGACAAATGAAGGCACCCTTCCTCCCACCATTCACTCTGGGGGAACCAGGGAGTTTACTAGACTTCCTCACAGCCAAGGAGAGGGATCATTTCCAGAGGTGTGGGTGCTGCTCCCCCTACGGGGCACCTGGAAAGCCTCTACCCAGCTGTGAGGAGAGCCTGCAGACAGAGCCTCCTCCTGGCCCCAGTCATCCCCAGGCCACAAACCATTAAGGCAGAGTTGCATATGACAGGTGGTAGGGAGCAGCTGTGTACTCAGGTGAGCATCTCTTGACTGCCCCCCAACCCATTCATGAGGGATTTAAACAGTGAACAGGCCCAGCTGGGATAATCCTTTAGCAAGGGGTATAGCTGAATTCTCCAAGATGGGGGTTGCTAGGTTGGGGATAGTAACCTCCCCCTGTAAATCCAAGCAGCCTGTATGTCAAGTATTTCCCAAGATTCCTTGCTGGGGGAGGCCGGCCCTCCTAACGCTGTGACAGGAAAGGAAGAGAAGAGCAAAACAGTTTGAGAGTAAGTCTCGTGTCCTTGAGAGCATCCAGAAGCCAGAGTGTTTCCAGTAGAGGTTAGTATTGTTTATTCTGTGATATGATGTCATCAGTGAAACAGACGCTGGAAGTTCAGCTCCGGAAGTTCATCCGTGGAGAGAAAGCTCGGTCAGAACTCCAGCTCACTGCTCTAGCTTCCCACGTCAGCTTCTGAGTGCCCATTTGATGAGCTCTAGCACAGGCCTTTAATCTGGGCACCCGGGAAGCAGAGTTAGGAGGAGCTCTGTAAGTCTGAGGCCAGCCTGGTCTACAGAGCAAGTTCCAGGACAGCTAGGGCTACACAGAGAAACCATCCTGAAAGAAAGAAAAAAAAATCTATCCATCAACTCCTTGCTATTTATTCTTTTATTTTGGCATGCTCTACCACTTGATAACCTCACTCACCCAAGACGGAGAGTATGGCTGTCCTAGATCATTCTCTGGACTGTTCAGAAATGCGCTGAGCTGGTGAATCTGTTAAAGCTTTTCATAGAACCTTATTACTCCAGACAACATCTGTGGAGGTGGCTTCTTGAGTTACATTTGTCGCAGCTTGGCTGACCTCAGAGCTGAACTGGGCTGTCTACCGTTTACTAGGTGAATTATTTTGATAATTTTGACAGTCTTCAACTCACTTGTTTTTGATTATTAATTACTTAAGTAAAACTGCTACTCTGGCCCCCTCTGTGGGTTCCCCATTATTGTTTATATTTTTTCTTTTTTTTTTTTTTAAAGATGAATGTTCCACTAATTGCTTTAGACAAGCACGTCGTCCTCCACAGCTGTTCCATGACATGATAGATTGGCCAGGTGTTAAGTGGCTGATCGCTCTGGCTTCAGCTGCCAAACCAGTTTCAAGGCTTGTTTGTTTTCGCAGAAAATACCCAACAATTTTTCTAAAATCAAGGTTTCTGATAATAAATAGTTCTACAAACCCTTTCATAAAATGCAGCCTACTTGCCAGAAAAGCAAATTTGAACTGCAATCCACTTCAACAGAAGCTTGATGCAAAGTATCAGAACAAAATCCAGGAGGTGGTCCTACTGCCAAGGTCCCTGTGTTCTAATGATCTGCTTAGGAGTCTGCTCCCAAGCTGCTGGATAGGTAGTGCATGGATTATTCTTTTCTAGCTGGCAGAGAGGATGACAGAGGGTAAACACTGAAGACGTTGTGGGATTCTCATCTGTATGCTGTGAATACCATTGGTTAATAAAGAAACTGTCTTAGGTCTGTGCAGGGCATAATATAGGTAGGCAGGAGGAAAACTGAATGTTGGAAGAAAGATGTCAGAGTCAAGGAGAAGACATGTAGCCCTGCTGGAGACAGATGTGGGAACTTTACCCAGTAACCCACAGCTACGTGGCAATACACAGATTAATAGAAATGGGTTAAATTAATATGTAAGAGCTAGCCAACAAGAAGCTAGAGTTAATGGGCCAAACAGTATTGCAAATGATATGGTTTCTGTAAGATTAATCTGGGGCTGAGCAGCCAGGAACAAACAAGTAGCCTCCTACAACAGGCATGTTTGATGAATGAATACAAAAAAAGAATGAATGATGGCTTCATGTGCAATATACAAAGTCACACTTTCAGTGATTTAATCCCAAAGTAATAATCAGATTTAAATATTAGAATCCTCAAGGCAATATAAGACATCAGGATGGGGAAGGGAAATTATTGCATGGTTCTGGAGTAAATCCTTTGTGGAGATGGAGGGATGCTTCCCATCTCCTGTGGGAGACTGAGGTGATCCAGGCTGTAGTGAGTGGGTGGAGGATGGGGCTCACGGCTTCAGCCTGAAACTGCAATCACTACAGCAACTAAGAAGTGTAGCAAGTCTTTCTCTGTCCTGCCTGCCAGCTCCCAAATAACCACATGGAGACGTATTAATTATGAAAGCTTGGCTGATATCTTAGGCTTGTTTCTAACTAGCTCTTATAACTTAAATTAACCAATTTCTATTAACCTGCATGCTGCCACATGGCTCATGGATTGTTACCTCATCTCCTACATGTCATGCTTCCTCTGTGTTTAGATGGTGACTCATTCCTTCTTCTCGTTAGCATTCTCTGTACCTCAAAATTTCTACCTAGCCATTGGCCATTTAGCTTTTTATTAAATCAGAGAGACACCATCTTCACAGTGTATAAAATTATTTCACAACATTTTTCCCTTTTTGTCTAAATAAAAAGGAAGGGTTTTATTCCTAACATTGTAAAACTGTACACAATAAGAACAATTATCAGTTAGTGTCTAAATAGAAAGGAAAGGTATTAACCTTAACAAATTAATTATATACAATAAGAATAATTATCAATTAAAAATATATTTACAATGTCTATTCCATTTGCATTTGGCAAATTCAGAGAAAATATTCCATTATCTATCCTATTTTGGTGAGTCCAAAGTTTTGTACCTAATTCATTTTCTTTACTAACTTGTATTACCAACCCAAAACTATTTTTTTAGTCTTGAAACATTTTCTTAGATAAACAATTTAAGTCTATATGTCTTTCAACCTTATACACTTTACACCTTTTTCATGAGTTTTTTTCCTGAATTTGATAACAAGAAAATTGTAGCTATAACTATGTAGTCTTCACCTACATCAGAGACCCAAGAAGGATATAATGTTACCCAAGTAAACAGGAAGTGCAGAGCAAACAACTTCCAAAACTATAGAAATGACAGAAACATCTGACTGTCTGGATAGTCACCCAAGGTTTCTCTGTAACATTGGGGCATCTATCTTTGGCTTACAGGCCTAGAATATCTGACAGATGGGAGCTACTAGGAAGAGACATGTATCATTATCATGAAAAGTCTTATGTTATCAAAATACCTTAAGTGTCACATTTTGTACATCTCTGAAGTGTTTGAAGACCACCTGTCTATCTAAAATATATCTGCTTGACATGGAAAATATACTTAACATGTTTGATTGTTATAGGTGATCAACTACTAACCTGAATTTCTCTATTATTCGAAGTAGTTTTTAATAATAACTTTCAAGGACTAGAAATTTATATTACATTGTTAAATGCACTGCATAGGTATAATACCCTAAACAAGAGTAGAAATGTGTGTATAGTATGTTCTAACAAAAATAACCTTAAATTTGTATCAGTATAAAAAAAAGCCTTAAACCAAGAGTAGAAACACATATACAGTATAACAAAAATAAGCTTAAATTTGTACCAATATAAAAAAATCCATACCAATTTAAAATATTTTAAAAAGAGTAGTAGTTTAGTTTAAATATAAATACAATAATCTATCCTTTTATCCTATTATTTATACATCCCCTCTTTTCAGAATGAGATCTCTGGCTCTAATCTCCTTTGTTCAGCTTTTTCCTGACCATTACCAATAACAACTTGCCACCAACCACCTAAACAATGACAAATATTCCTAACCCATTGAATGACCAAAAAACACCCACCCACCTGCTTACTGTTGTCTGGGGGCACTGGTGTCTTTAGGGACTCTGAGAAAATTGGGGTAATGGTCAAGTCCTAGGAGAGCTAGCTGTATCACTTGTTGTCCAGTCTCTGTGTAATGGGAAAGTGAAAGGTTTATCTGAAGTCCTGGCTGGAGTAGTCTGTGAGGCTGGACCATTTCAGCCAGCAGCCTTGACACTGTTCTGGATGTAGAACTCTGAGGAAACTGTAACAGAGACATTCTGAGAGGCTGATTCACCTGGGCTACTTGTCTTCATTCGTTTCTGGTCCCCT
Organism: Neodon shergylaensis; assembly: GCA_025134845.1. NCBI lineage: Eukaryota > Metazoa > Chordata > Mammalia > Rodentia > Cricetidae > Neodon > Neodon shergylaensis. The sequence goes on along the minus strand of JABTXL010012687.1, from coordinate 4,823,054 downwards.
TGCTCTGAAAACACCCTAACTTTTAAAGGTAACATAATATCTGCTTTAACACAAGTATGCCAGGTGTGGTGTGTACAAGTCAGTTAAGAATTTTTTTGTTTTATGTTTGAGGAGGTGAAAAGGCATCTGTCAATTTTATGAGTCTCTTTGGACTGCATAACCAATATAAATAACTGTAATATAAATCTCTATCCATGCCATATGAAAGGATGGTATGTAATAATAAATCATGAAGACTCTGTAGCCAACAAGATTTATCATGTCTCATCTTGTCTCTGAACTATTCCCATGCAGAAGGATCAGCTTACACATCACTTGTCCTGTAGTCTTTCTTGGCTTCCACCCCCATGTTTGTAGCCAAGATACTCAGGAGGTCCCCTCAATCAAATCTGATCTCTATTTACCTGGAAGGAATCCACACTCTTTTCATTTCCTATGGAAACCAAAACATAACCTCTTCTCCAGTGCAACACATTTTTTGAGTTCCATTTTGAAGTTAAGACATTTTTAAAATATAAAGGTTGGTTTAATTTAGCTGTCTCCACAATCCAATGTCTCCCAACAGCTATTGTTTATCAAAAAATTGAAAGACAACACGATGACAACCAGGCTCTCTGCATTTCCCCAATCAGAAAGTCCCAATGGTCCACGGAAGGAAAGGGAAAGGAGGCGTCTGGTGGTAGCCACCTGTGTACATTCATAATAACAAGACAGTCTTCATCTGGGCCATTGCCATGATGTTGGTGTACAGTTGGAGCTTTAGTGTGGGCAAACAAATAAAGCTATATTACTGGCTAGTTTTATGTCAACTTGACACAAGCTAGAGTCACCAGAGAAGAGGAGCCTCAATTGAGAAATGTCTCTATAAGATCCAGCTTATAGGGCATTTTCTTTTTTTTTTTCCTTTCTTTTTTTGTTTTTTGTTTTTTTTTTTCAAGACAGGGTTTCTCTGTATATCAGTCTTAGCTGTTCTGGAACTAACTCTTGTAGACCAGGCTGGCAGAATCTGGTGACTAAGAATACATTCCAAAGGTTTTATCTGTGCGTCCAAAGGATGCGAGGTCCAACACAGAGGTGAGCATTGAATAGCTGCTGTCAAGGGAACTAATGATGGCTCAAGATAATTAGGTTCTGGATCCATAACATTCCATTTCTCTCCAATCAGGAAATCCCAATCAATCCCTCACAGAATCTTCAACATGGTGTGGCTACCCTGACTCCAGGAACCTCATCCCACAGTTCAAATGTAATAACTACAACAGATGGATGAAATAGCAATTCTGACACAGCAGTGGCAGCATTTGTTTCAATCCCTAACACCATTGTTTATTTTTCAGAAAACATCAGCTTAGCATAGTGGCTAAACACATGGACTGATGACCAAAAGTCTATCTTGTAGCCTCAACTCCTGCCATTTATCGCTGTGTGACCTTGTTCAAGTTTCTTAACCTCTCTGAGTCCCCAGTACCATTTGTAATTAGAGAAAGTACTAGTGGCCACTTCATAGGGTTGCTGTAAGCATCAAATGAGTTATAGCTACTTCAGTAATTCATTTGATTGAAAATGGAAAGTTAATATTTAATACATTTTTAATATAAATATATATAAACCTATTACTAAAGTGAAATGAAAATATTAATCTATGGAATAGCCATTAAGGAAAGATTATCTTTTGTGAATTATTTGAAGATATACTTGATAGAAATAAAATATTGTAATAGCCAACTTAGTGTTAGATAAAATTGACTAAAACTGAACAGTAAAAGATTGAACATGCAACAGTTTTTGATCCTTTAAAGATACCGTGGACTTAAAAAGTTCCAAAATGACAATAATGTGATTTTCTTTGACATTTCAGAGTTAGGTTTGCAGAAAAATCCATTCATTGGACTCTCCTGGTTCTTGAATGGCAAGATGGGATTAAAATCTAACGCTATATCCTTCTTTTTGATTCCTCTCACTTCAAGAAGTTTGCTCACTGTCATTTTGCTGGGCCAAATGCAGCCAGCCTGCCTGTCTCTACAAATAAAGTTTTATTGGAACACACCCACACTCCTTCATTTACATATCACCTATGGCCGCTCTAAAACACAATGGCAGAGTGAATAGTGGCAGCAGAGACTGTTTAATCCTGATTTCACATCATAAATAAAGACAAATATGCTTAGAGTCATTGTGAAAAATGTTTGGCAATTATTAAGTCTCAGATGTGGGTTTCCAGGGGATGCTGAGATGGATTGTTGGAGGTAAGAAGGTCATTGGAAGAGTTATAAATATTGTGAACAATCAAATAGCAATGTCTTCAAAAATTTAACATATTCATGGTAATCGCTCACACTTGAAGATTAAGCTCCACGTTGTGTAACTTTTCTTTGGAATACATGAACCAAATATTTATTCAGAGCAGGGACAAATGTCAGGTCAAAGTAATGATTCCACTTAGGTTTAGCTTGGCGAAGCAGTGAGTTTATTAGCCTGACTTCTAGGAGCAAGGGTGAGGGATTATCTACAGAGTGCGGGTGACCCCAAAGAGCTCTTACCACTGAAAATTCCTAATCCAGCATGAGGTTACCTCCCCATGGCTGTGTAAGTGGAGCTCCCCAACTTCAGTCAGCCTCTCCCTTTCTACATGTTCCAGTATCTCCTGAGACCACATGTAGGTAAGGCAGAGTTACCTATAGCTAGAAAAAGTGTATGTAGGTAGTAGGGAGCAGCCATAGCTAATGCCTCTCTTTACAACCCCTTAACTTTGTGTGTGTGTAAAGTGTGTGTGTGTGTGTGTGTGTATGTGTTAGACCACATGTGTCACAGCATGTGTGGAGGTCAAAGGGCAACTCTCGGCATTCATGGGGATTGAATTCACACCATCAGGCTTAGTAACAAGTACCTCCATCCGCTGGGTGATTTTGCCTACCTCCCTTTTCTGATGTAATGTCTGTAGGTCTAGTCTCAAGGGTCTCTGACAGGTCAGGTCACCAGAGCCATTCTGGTGGAGATGGTCATGCTGTTATATGCAGAGAACAGCATCCCACAGCATTCCAGGAAGACAGAGCAATGTCTGTCATTCTCACTACCATATTCCAGCGTTTGACAGAATGCTGGCACATGGGAAGTGCGAAGTAAATGTTCTGGTTCCAGATTCCCAAGACAAGGTCCCATTGGACTGTGTTGGGAGCTTGCTGTTTCCCACCATGTGGGCTGCTTTGAGTGAGTCTTTTCCCACTATAAGCAGCGAAAACAGCAAGGAACACACTTTAGCAATTAACCCTTATCTAAAAATAGTTTAATTTTTATTCTAAAGTTGTGTGGCAGCTCTCCTTGGCTCCCTTTGGTTTTTATCCTCTCTATATACCCACAGATCTACGTACAAGCATCTTCATCATCTGTATCATTTTAGGGAAAATTGTCCTTGAGACTGCGTGCCTCTGACATCTACTCTTCTGAGTCGAGTCTATGTGCCACAAAGCAATATCCATACAGCTATATTTGTACTCGATCAACTCCCAGAGTCCTTTAAAACAACTCACTCATTACTCCATGAGGTTTGCAAATATCCAAATTATCGCAGTGGTTCTTACTGTCCCCTTGCAGGGTCAAGTGCAAGCAGGGATAGGGTGGCTTAAGTCATTGGGTCTTTTTGTTTTCTTTCTTCTTCTGCCTTTTCCTTCCTCTCTTCCTCCCTTCCCCCTCTTCCTCCCATTTCCTCTTTCTCCTCCATGTTCTTTTTCTTCTACAAAGTCTCTTGTAGTCCAGGCTGGCCTGCAACTCTCTATGTCCCTAAGACTGGTGTTGAACCCCTGACTGGCCTACTTCTACCTCCCAAGTGCTGGGATTAGAGGCTTGTACCACCACACCCAGATGACCCGCAGTTGGAACAGCTATTTGGATCACCCCAACTTCTCACTGCCCTCACTCATCCAAAGTGAGGTTCTTTCCATGCCTTGGCCCTCACTCCACCAATCCACAAGGATGTAGAGATGGCAGGGGGTACTAGGAATCAAGGAAGAGAGGATTCGTTGAGGTAGGATGTGTTCAGAGCTGTTCATTCCTGATAAACTCAGACTCTAGGTTCTGGACAACACACAGAGGCAATTAAACCTAAGTGTATGTCATTGTCCTTGTAGGTGAGTAGAAATTGCCGAAACAGAGTTGAGACACTATGCTTCAGCCAAAACTAGGGCACACTGTGCCTCTCCCCTCAAATCATATAACATAAGCACAGAGCAGCCTGCAGGATTAAGTCTGCAGTTGACGCTTTCAAAGAGAAGCTGGCAGAGGAAAAGTACCCCAATCCACTGCTTCCCTAAATAGCAGCCTCACCCTGGTCCAGGCACCATCCCCACGGAAGCCTGTGCTGAGTCTTGATATCAAAGATTTCCTGAAGACACGAGACAGCCTTCATTATGCAAGAAAGCGTATCCTTGCTTTTCTCAACTGTGAAGTTCAATTAATGTTTTATTATGTGAAGTCAAACAGGCGCCCACTTCTTAAACTCCCAGCTTTATCGCCAGTCTGCTTTGATGCCTGCTTATCTCTAGCAGGGAGAGACTGAACGAAGACGGCCGCAGTTCTGCCTTGGTTATGTAATTGTGGAGGTCATCATCTCTGTCCTTTCCAAGGTCTTGGGGATTCTGATCTGACATTTCCCAACCCAGACATCCGAGCGCAGCTGCTTAAAGACTGTAGCTTGTGCCTTACTTCATTTTTCTCTTCCTAGAAAACTTTACACGAGTGCTTCTCCCACACCTTCCCACTGTTTATGTGTATATAAGTCAGGGATTGGTGTTGACTATGTTCCTCAGCCACTCTTCTACCTTATGAACCAGAAGCTCCCTAGATTGGCAGGTCAGCATCCCCGGGATCTGTCTGTTCTCCCCCCCCCCATCAAGCACTGATGCTACCGTTGGCTGCTGCCCTGCCCAGCTTTTCTATGGATGCTGGGGACCCAACCTTAGGTCCTCACTCTTGCACAGCAAGCATCACCCCCCCCCGAATTGTCTCCCCAGTCCTCTGTGAGTTTTCGATGTGTCTGATCTTTCACCAGAGGGATTTATTAGGCTCATAGAGATAGGAGGTGGGGTGGGGAGGGCACTGTGGCCCAGTCAGCAGGGATTGATCGTCCAGTCCCACACGCATTAATTGTACAGGTTCCCAATACACAGGTGCTTCTGACTCACTAGTCAAACAGAGATAACGAGAAAAGTAAAGTATTTCTGCCCCTCTTCTGGGGGAATCAATTCATAATCAATAGGAAAATCCCGAATGTGGAAGTCCCCATTAAAACAAACTACCTTTCTCAATGCTTTGAGAATTTCATACAATTACTTTGATCATTTTCACCTCCAACTCCCCCCCTTAACTCCTTTTAGATTTACCCCACCTCCCTACACTCCCAACTTCATTTCATGTCTTTTGTAAAATCCCCCAAACCCCATTGACTCTAATGTGTGCTATCCATACATTGGAGGCTGGCCAACCTACCGGGGCACACCACTAAAGAAAACTGACTCTTCTTCCCCCAGAAGCCATTATCTGTCAGTGGTTCCTCAGTTAGGAGTAAGGGGCTCGTGAGCACCCCCAATGCTAGCATGTTGACTGGCTCTATCCTGTGCAGGTCTTCTGTAGGCGACCACAGCTGCCGTGAGCTCATGCGTGCAAACGTCCGTCATATCCAAAAAACACTGTTTCTCTCTGATCCTCCCTGACCTCTGGCTTTCCCTGACCCCCTCTCCTGTGACGGCCCTTGAGCTTTACAGAGGAAGGTGACATAGATGTTCCATCTGTGACTGAGAGCATCCTCTTCTCTGCACTGGGACCAGTTGTGAGTGTCTGTGTTGGTGAGCATCCAGCGCATCTCTCATGAGGTCTAAGTTGCTCAGGACGAGTCTGACCAGGGGTAGGCACCAACTGCTGGAGCTGCTGGGATATACGGCGCTTTCCTCATGCCTATGGACTAACCCGGAGCCACATCTGGTCCCCACCTTGGGTCTGCAGCTTCCTCTGATGCTACTGCAAGATGCCAGATGTCCTAAGATATCAGAAGTCCTAATTTATTGAGCACTTACCATGCTACCAAGGCCAGAGTATGAAGTGTTTGAGAAAATATAGATATGATCTTCCACCGTATGGGTTTACACTAAGCTTTAAATGTGACACAAACCCAAACTCTAAGTATCTCAAGGTGGGGACACACAGCACAATGAGAGGACGACTTATGGAATCTGATCTAGGTAGCAGGTCAGGGGAGGCTTCTCTGCTGTTGTAACAACTGAGCTGGAGTCTGAAGGAAAAATGGAGTTGTCTGGGGACCAAGAGAAGAGGAAATATTTCAGGCAGTGGGTGTGAGATCTGCAGGTGAAGAAGAGATGTGGAATAATACAAAGACCTGATATTCTTACCTATATAATGATCTTTGCAGAGGTGACGATCGAGAGGAAGTTCTGAGTTTAAAACGAGGCAAACAATAATTGGATTGATTATGCAACCCCTGTTCTAATCTTCCGAAGGCTGGATTCTCTTTCAGATAAGGCAAAGAATACCTATTGCGTTTAAATCTGCTTCTGCGAGGCATCACTGGGAGCCTGTTGGTACTGCAGATGCTCAGCTCCCACCCAGAGCTGTGGTCAGACACTGGGAGTGTGAGGGAGAGGCACAGTGCCACTTCTCCAGGTCACTCTGATGCTCCTGTGTCGGGAGCTCAGCAGTGCTTGGAGTGGATGGGTGTGATTTCACTCTTACTGGCAAGCAACTCTGAGAATTGATTCACTTGGAGACTTAACGGTGGCAACGTGTGAAACTGAGCCAAGGGTCCAGGGTTTTTCTGGAGCCTCTCATGCACCACAGCCTTCTCAGCTGAACTGGTGGAAAGGCTTGAGGCAGGTATGCATTTTGTTGGTGGATGAAGATGTGAAGGTGCCTTTGGGAAAGGTGGTTAAAGAGTGCAACTTATACCAAATAAGAATATCCTAGTGACTGTCTTCTGCCTAAGCGGAGTGCTAGCTCTGGCTGGTAAAAGCTCATGTGGCTCTGTAGCACTGTCAGATCGTAACAAAGGCAAGGAGGTGGACAGTCACTATGACCAAGGCAAAACGGTGCTAGCTATCACAACACCAGTGTTAGTCCTGTGGCTAAGCCCTAAGCTAACTAGTGGCAGATGACCTGGAACTGTAGACTTCTACCTGAGCCCATGTCAGGATGGGAAACATTTACAGAATGGGCTTAAATCTGAGGCACAATAAAAAGGTGTCAAAGTTTTAGTTTCTAGCTTCCACTAACTCTGAAAAGCAAGCACCCCAGGCAAACTGCAGAGAGAATTCAGCTAATTCTCCTGGTGCTGGCTTTGTGCTGCTCCTAACTTTCGAACAAAATGATAACAAGTGTTATCAGTAGGACCCACAGACTCTGGTAAGAAACTTCGATCATAGTCAAGTTCTGTGGAGCACTGCAGGGAGAGCTCAAGTTGAATAAAATTGCATAATATTCTATATTCACAATTGATAATATAACATATTCATAATATTCTATATTTACCCAGCAAGGTGAAGTGCACAGTATCTGGAGATGAGAGAGTTCCAGAAGATTCCAACAGGTTGATTTCAGCTCCCAATAAGCTCCAGAAGCCTGACCCTAGGGAAATCACAGAAACAGTTATAGAAATTTGAAGATGAGAGTTTTAAAGCCCAAGGAGTGTCAGTTACTGGCCCAGATACACCAACTTCTCACTGGTTGGCATGCCTTCCTCCATCAGCTAACAAAGCTCACTGCTGGTTTCCTACTACAGGGGACATAGTAGGATTCAGAGGGAAGAAGAGATGTATGTGCCATAAGGTCTGTACTTTTCTATGAAGTCCTTGTACCTCAAGGTGACTTCACGCTTTCATTTCATCATATAAGTTCTGCCTTCATAACCTGGGCTGTCTTAGGATTTCTATTGCCGTGAAGAGACACCATGACCATGGCAACTCTTATAAAGGAGAAACATTTCATTGGGTTACTTACAAAGAGGTTCAGTCCATTATCACCATGGTGGCACATGACGGCATGCAGGAAGACATGGTGCTGAGAAGCAGCCAAGAGCCCTACACCTTGACTGGAAGGCACCAGGAAGTGGTCTTGTCTCACTGGGTGTGGCTTGAGCATATATGAGATCTCAAAGCCCGCCTCCACAGTGAGAGACTTCCTCCAATAAGACCACACCTTCTAATAGTGCTACTCTCTTTGGGGGGCCATTTCTTTCAAATCACCACATAGGCCCTTTAACAATCCTCTGTAATTTTATTTTATAGACACTGCAATTTGTGGTGGTGGTGGTGGTTATAGTTATTGAACCCTGTCATTAGTAAGCTCCATCAGGACCTGGATTATGTCAGTCACATTGCTCATTACTTATTAGTGTCCCCAGTGGGTAGGAGTATCTACCCTGGGTCAGAGTAAGTACATACAGAAGTCACTCGAGAAATGTTTTGAATGCTGAGAGTGAGGGAAATAGTCTTCCCCAGGGAAGAGTACACTGATTGCTTATCCAATACCAGAAGGGTAGTCCTGAAAATATACATACAAGTAACATTATACAGACTGTGCAGGTTATATTTAGTAATGTGTGTGTGTGTACATACATATATACACACATACATTCATATATACATATATACATACATGAATTTGAAAGAGAACAAGACCCAGCCAGGACCTAAAAAATCATAACTCTGGGCTGGGAGTGGAGGACTTTTTAGACAAGCATCCAAGGTATTTCTGCTGGTGCAAAGGTTTTAGGAGTATTGTGATGAAACTGGAGGAATTGGGAGATACCGTGTCCCAGGCTTTGTAGGGCATTGATAACCAGTGCCACCCTTGATCCTCCCTCCAGCTGTCTTCCAAGGCCTCCCATGTGCCCCCAGAAAATCAAAGAGCTCGAAGGAAACATTCCGACCTTGATCTCCAAGAATAGTTCTTCCATCACATTGTGGTCTGTGCCTTTAGATGAGATGAGAATGTTGGCGTGTACCACTGAGATGGATGTCTTCACTCGGCAGTCCCTAGCAAGGCTTCTGAGAATATCCTTTTTAAACAAGCAGGCTGCATTAGGCACCCAACACCGTGAACATCATAAATCGGATACGGGAGTGCTGGATGGTTAGAAAGGTTGGTGCCACCTTGTCTTGCTATGCGTGCCAGCTCCCACTCTTGGCAACTGCCAGCAGCTTTTATATCTTGCTCTCTGGGACTGCCAGGAATTCTTGAAGGGAAGCTCAAAGCCTTGCTGCTCTGATCCCAGGGCATGTTGTCCAGCATTGCTCAGGCTATCCCTGCTGCTACTGTGTGCCTCTTCTTCATTCCCGACCAACTTCTCTTACTAGGAACACCACTCTGGCCATTTTTCCTCTCAGCAGTGGCCCTGACACTTCTCTTAGAAGGCTGAGAAGTCCCAAACAGTCGCTCACCTCACTCTTTCCAGTGATCTTCTAGGGTCTCCATTTTTTTCTTTCCCTTATGCTGCATTTTGTTTACATGTGATTTATTAAGAATCTGTGAGTGACAGGCATATTACAGCCCATAACTGTGCTCTCGGGGTAGAGTCAGGATGGAGACCGATCTGTGTTTGTATACCTGGGATTGCAATTGAGGCTTAGCAACTGGTAGGCAAGTGGTATTTGGACAAAAGAGCAAGTGTGTGGTGATGGTCAGTCTTGATGATCAATGTGATTGGATTGGGAGACACTTGGGAGATCTGAATGTCCCTAACAAAGGCGATGCCTCTGAATTTTCAGAAGCAGGTAGACCACAACGACTCTAATCTAGTGAATGATTTCATCCATTGATGGATTCAAAATCTTTGTAGACTATTTGGAGGTGACAGAATTGTGGAACTAAATGGTGCCTGGGTGGAGGAAGTGGTCTCCTGGTTGTGGCTTTCAAGGACGTATCTTGTCTTTGACTGCATTCTGTTACCCTGCTCTGATTTCTGGCCACCATGAGGCATTCTCATACTTGATAGTCTGTCTTACCTCAAACTTAAAGAAATGGTGCAACTGATCTTGACGTAAAACCTTTGAAACAGTGACCTAAATGCATTTTTCATCCTTTTAAATGGTTTCTTACAGGTATGTATCACAATGGCAAAAAAATAAGACAACAAAAAACTAACAAAAAACTCCCCAAAGTAATACATTTTTGTGTAGTCTGTCTCACTTCCTGCTTATGATATCCATGGAGAAGGCACATCATGGGATGTTGGAGATATAGAACTATGGGGATATAGAGAGAATATATCTATCTTAAAAATTCTTGAGGATACTTACATTAAATGATAGGAATAAAATATATCTCATAAGCAGGCTTTTCTATTTGTTGGAGGCTACCACATCCCAGGAGCGTCCCTTGTGACATTGTGTGACCCTGTTCTTCTCTCTTTAAAAACATAGATCTGTCTGCTCTCAGATTTAAATTATTCCAAATTTAGGAAGTGCTCACACTTAGAGAAAAAGGAGACATGATAGAGTTCAGACATATCATAAGTTGCTAAACACAAGGCAGTCAAATAATTTTACATTTTTGTTATGAATGAGAATATTTGTGTACACTTTTATTTACTTTTCTTTTTCCTTCGTTCCTTCAAGCCTGCCTTCCTCCCTCCCCCCCTCTCTTTCTCTCTCTCCCTCCCTCCCTCCCTCTTTTTTCTCTGTGTAACAATCCTAGTTGTCCTGAAACTAGCTCTTGTAGACCAGGATGGCCTCCAACTCACAGAGATCCGCCTGCCTCTGCCTCTCGAGTGCTGGGATTAAAGGCATGTGCCACCACTGCCCGGCCTTATATATTTTTCTTAATAACTCAGCAAGACCGATGCTGTAATTATTTTGATATGACAAAAGAGAAGCTGACATAGAAATTCAGGGAAGCTTTGGGGAGAATTGAGGATGCTTCTGTAAATTCTGCAGCATGCTAGAACATGAATATAATGTTGCTATTACATCTCTCATCCATATCCTGTGAGAGTTCTAATTGTGCCACATTTTGATGCACAATTGTTTCTTTTAGTCTAGTGTCAGAATATTAGCTTTAATTTGTATTTCCATAATGGTGTTAAACATCTTCCCATGAGCCTATTTGACAACTTATTTCCTCTTTAGAGAAATCTCTAAACTCTGCCTGTTAAAAAAAAATTGAGTTGTATCCTTATTGGAAAGTTTCGAGGGTTCTTTGTATATTTTGGATTCCAATATTTTTAGATAGGTGAGTTTTTTGACATTATTTTTTGTCAAGAATCAAATAGCCCTATTTGACTATTTCTGAACTCCCTTAGAGTTCCATTCCACTGATCTGTGTTCCTGTCCTTTTGTCAAAATATACTGTGCTGATTTCGCAACTTTCCAGTAATTCTTGATATTGGATAATGCAATTCTTCCAACTTTCTTTGTCTTTATTAACTTTTCTCAGCTCTTCTGCCTCTTGAACCTTTCTATATAAAATTTAATGTCTATTGTCTTCTTGAGATGATTTTGACTTTTTCTGTAATTCTGAGAAACAGCAGGGGATCTCCTATAGTTTTAAACCTAGAAAATGTTAGTGCTAGGAACTGCCAATAGCCATGCTGAAGCCACAGACGAGAAGATTCCTTGAACTGTGCCCTTACGCAATGCAGAGGGCAGAGGAAAAGCAAGGAAGATGGTATTCTGAATCATCATGGGAACTCTGGATCAAATGTTAAAGGAAACCAATTCAATCTTCTTGTCCAATATCTTGAGGGCTGTACCAGTCATTTCTTTCTGTTGTGGTGATAAAACACCTTAACCATAAACAACTTGCAGAAGGAAGCCTTTGTTTGGCTTACTGTTCTAGAGGGTAAGGGTTCGTCATGGCCGGAAGCACGGCAGCAAGCCCCAGCCATGGTGGCAGAAGTGGGAATCTGAGAGCTCCTGTTCTCATATGCAAACACAAAGCAAAGGAGCAAACTAGAATTACGGTCAGAAGATACTGTCTTAAAGCCTGTCCAAGTAATGTACTTCCGCCACCAGGCTGCACCTCCTACATGTCCTCAGAGTCCTCAATAAGGACAAAGCACTGAGCCCGTGGGTCACACTCCTCATTCAAACCCCGCAGAGCCTTCGATTCCATTTACTGTTTACTAGTGAAGCCTGTTTTCGTGCACTGAGATGGAAATATCTCTCACAATATTGGTCTTATTGTTCCACACTTCCTCACATGTTAAAGAATGCTAACTTATTATAATCCATATTTCCCCTTTAAGTGTTTTGCCTTGTATCTGTTCCCATCAGCTACTGGCAGAAGCCCCTCTGATGGCAGCTGAGCAAGGAGCGAGGTACCAATCCTACGAGTAGAGCATAATACATTAGGAATTATTCCATTGACTTTAACCCTAGATGGAGCCCAGGGAACTCCGAAGAAGAGGGTATAAGGGATTGTAGAAGCGAGAGAGTTCGAGGATACCAGGAGAACATGGCCTAGCAAACTGGGTTTACAGGGTCTTGTGGAGACTGAACCGGCAACTCCAGAGCCTGCCTGGGTCTGCACCAGGTCCTCTGCATACATGCTATGGTTCTTTAGCTTGGGGATTTTGTTGGACTCCTAACAATGGGAGTTGTAGGGGGTGTCTCTGATTCTTTCATCTGCTTGTGCTATTTCCTCCTACTGGGTTTCCTTGTGCAGCCTTGATATAAGGGTGTATTCCTGGTCTTATCACATCTTGTTATGCCGAGTTCGGTTGATATCACTGGGAGGCCTGCTTTTTTCTGAAGAGAAATGGAGGAGCAGTGGATCTCCGGGAGAGGGGAGTGTTGGAGGAAGGGAGACAGGGGAGGCTGTGGTTGGGATATATTGCACGAGAGAAGAATAAATAGAATAAAATAAAACAAGTTTTACCTTTACCTTCGTTCTCCCAATGAATCTATAAAACCTTGTCCCCCTATCCATTGGATATGAAGAGATGACAATAAACCCAGAATTTTCTGGAAACCTTACTGGTTTTGACAGGTATTAGGTATAATCCACTGTTGATGGCTAACGGTGCATCTCACCTGCTGGATATTCAACTGTTTCTGATGGAACTTGAGTTGTAATGAAATAGAAGGGGGGAAATGTCAGAACAGAGATGAACATATAGAGTTGTGAGGCTAGCTTATGAACTTGTTAAACGTTCCAGAGAGGTTTATAACCTCTCTCTTGAGGAACTTAGGCTCATGGAATGACTCTAATTTCTTTAAATTCTGTAAAATTGGCTGCTATCTCTCATCTGTGTGTTTTTATGGAGTTTAAGGAATGTTGGACCCTCCCAGGTAGGGGGGATGACCCAACAAAATGTTTAAAGTGATTCAAAGGGTCAGTGGCAGAACTGGGATTTGAACTCAGAGCTGCTTGATGCCAATGCCCCTCCGTTCAATTCAAGGCCGTGTGACGCTTGAAGCACTCAGAGGCATCCATCCACCAGGGCAAACAAGAGACATACCATTCAGTGGACAGCCTGTTGTCCTTGCTCTCACCTTCTCTGTGACAGATGGTTGTATCAACATCACTGAGACCCTAACAAACTCCATAGCGGCTCCTCTGACCTTAGACATCTAAACCCGGCTGGATATTCTCTGCTGGTTCATCAAATGAGAGGCAGAATCTGATTCCCATCCCCAACTCTTCCAGGCTGAGTATAAGTCTCAATCAGGAAACGTCTTTTTGAAAAAGAAGACACGAGAAATGTTTTTTTTTCTTTTTTTTTTTTTTTTTTTTTTTTTAAGGCTTTTCTGATTCTGGGGTCTGTGATTACAGAGTCCTGACCCACATAAGCTCGATACAACCTCCTCATGTGTACCCCACTAGGGGTAAAAGATTCTGACTTAGATATTAAAAGGATAGAAGCCAAACTTCTCAGAAAGGACTCTACAAACCTCAACTAGGGAAAACTGCCCAATCAAACCCAATTAGTCCATCTCAGAAAACTAAGATATCATTAGTTTAAAATAGTTACATATTCACCTATATGTACAGTTAGTTATACATGAAGTGTTTTTGGAAATTGTATTTCTAGAGTTGCTAAAAATGAAATATTTGGCCCACAAGACATCCATTCAGGGACAGCTTGACAACCTACCACTATTTACAGGGATTTTTTTTCTAATAGGCTCTCTCTACACAAATGTTTTAAGGGTTCTCAGAAGAAAGTTGGTATCTGAGATGAATTTTGAGTCATATATAGGGAAGAAAGTGGCTATTACCATGGTAATACTAGCCATTTTTCAGTGGTGGTAACTGATTTGAGCAAGTCTATAGATTTTCAACATTTCTTTTAGGAGTTAAGCAGAGGTATCTCAAAAAAATTCATTTTGATTTCTGATTATAAAAATTAACCCCATCATGATAGAAAGTTAAGACATACAAGAATGGATAAACTACAAATGAGTCATGTTTCGACCACCTAGATATAGTTGCGGTTAATATTTCACAGTTTTTGTTCAGCTAAATAAAATTTATTTTTAAAAGGTTGGATAATTTTGTATATTTGCATGTCTTTTTAGGTACACACACACACACACACACACACACACATGGGGGGGGGGAGAGAGAGAATTAGTTTTGGATCTAAAGAGAGGACTTTCCAAAAACTAATTAAACCTTTGCCTTATTTCTTATGCAGCACAACAAACGAGAAGATTAAATTCTATCTAATACATCTTCCAGTCAGTATTATTTTTAAACTACAAAGAAGCATGCAGAATTGGACAGTAACACCAATAAATAAGCAAGTCCATTTTTAGACCTTTCGGGCTTCACATGGACTGATCAAGGCTTGTAGCTCCAGCTTAAAACCATACAAACAGTAATTTCCTTCCTGGAAGAAATTAAAAATTGCCTTAGGAACTGGAGAGATGTCTCCATGGTCAGGAGTGCACATAGCTCTTACAAAGGACTTCCGTTCAACTGTATCCCTGTTGGTTGGCTCACAACCTCCAGTCATTCCAGCACTTGGGAAATCCAGCGCCCTCTTCTGGCCTTTGTGTGCAACTGCACCCACATACACACACCTTCCACAAACACAATGCAAAATTACAAAGAAATCTTTGAAAAATCAGAAAAATGTCTTGAGCATAATGATTAGCACACCTCAGATGATCTAAGCAGTATAAAATGTGTTTAGGTTCAAAGAGGTGTGGTCTTAAGGGTCATAAGTATTTCAAAGGTTCTCAGAAAAACATGGGTATTTGAGAAGAATCTTGAGTTTTAAATAAGAAAAAGGGGGGGCAGTTCCCTTCTAGCTGTAGGATGGAGCACTCAGAAGCAGGAATAAACCTGACATAACACAAAAGGCAAGGCTATGATTCAGGCAGTCTTGAGCCTCAGTCTCTCCTTGCTTGGGATCTGCTAATGGCCTTGGGGAGTCTCAAAGGCTTGTTCCAGACAGTAACTTTGTGGACCACAAGATAATATTGACAGTTCTAGTTACAAATGTATCAACAGCCCCTTAAGTAGATTTATTTTTTTTATTACCTGAGTGAAAAAATTTTCAAGGACTTCCCAGATGCATGCCTCCTATTATCTTGGCCAGAACAGGGTCTTGTGACAAGTGCCAGTCCTGGGCAGTGAAACGGATGGAGACAGCTGCTTAGAGCAACCGTGATGTAAGCTTTAGGCTTACCACAGAGCTTGTGAGCTTTGGAAGGAAGGAGAGGAATGAGAACGTCATCTTCTGCCCGTTGTTCACTTTTGGTTATAAAGAACGAGTGTCAAGGATTTGTGAAAATCCCAAATGAAGGCATTTCCAGTTTACTGTTCAAAAATTCCAAGAAAGTAAAGTGATTTTCAATCATAATAAAATTCTTGAGAATCAAAAATGGTAGATATGTTTAGGAAGTTACAAAATCACATGAGCAGCCCCAAGGGACACCTATCAGGATGTCTATCACCTGTAGGAGGCCCCCAGGGTGCGCTTCAGCAACCAGCGGATCATGGACCAACAGTGACTGTGTCTGATTCTAAAGCCTAATACAAGCCTGAGAAGCCAGATGCATGCACAGTGCATGATCCAACGTGTTTAAAGTTCAACGATGGACAAGTTTGAGGCAGATTATTAAAAGCCTGTTTAGTGGCCACCCTACGGGAGCTAGGAGCTGTGGCCTGGAGGTGCACATGATGCGATTTTGAGATTTGGGTCTTCTAGATTTTGACTCTGGGTCTGTTTGCATCAGCGTGCTGTTTATAAGAACCCAATGAGCTCAGCACACTCAACATGATCACTCTTCTGTAGGTATAAAAAACACACGATCAAGGAGACGAGCCTTGGGGTCAGAAAGAATGCCAAGAGTCACAGACTTCTGGTGTTAAAACCAAGGGTCCTTACTTAGGGGAAAACCGTGTGGCCAGAGAATCCAGGGAATCAGCCACACTCATGCGAGAGAGACCAGATACACATGACCCTCAAGGCTGGTTTCAGGCAGGGCTCTCTATTGAATGTGCATATAGGAGCTTAGATCGTGGCTCAACTTTAATCTCTTGCTCTTACCCTGTGAATTTCTATTCCTAATCATCAGGTTTACTTGGAGCATAGCGTTTGGGGAAAATGATCATATAGATTTATTTCTAATGACAGTTTAGCTGCCTAACTGAAGTCTACAGAGATTAGCCCAGATGAACAGGACTGGCAGACGCTCAGGGCCTGTGCCTCACACAAGGCTCTGTCTAGGTTAACGCTCTGCTATCACTACCTGAAATTTTTGTTAATTTTCAAGCCAGAACCTGGCATTTTTATTTTGTATTGGGTACCGCCAGTCATGTGACTTGTCACGAAAATAAGTGTTGCTTTGTATAAAAAGGTCAGGTATGCAAGTCAAGTACTGTAATCAAATCTATTTCAAAGAAGGTAGGGGGTTGAAATAGAGGTAAATCCTATAAAGCAAAAAAGGATTAGTTTCGAACAAAGAATAATCCCCAAATTAATTTATTTTGCCAGTTTTTCAGTTCCACCCATTGACTTTTCAAGGGATCAGGTATAAAACAGAATGAAGAGTCCCGCAACATTAGACTCTAAGGGCAGGAAAGATATCTTGGAGATAACCTAATCCATCCTCAGTGTGCAGAGGGAAGGAATAAGGGAGGATGTACCAGGGAACTGAGCTGGCTGGGGAGATGGGAGCCAATGGAAACTGCCCAACATCGTGTGGTGATACCTGGAGATTTCTGGCAAGGTCTCTAGACCATTTCTTTTGCCGTCCTGGAAAAAGGCATCTTGTCAAGCTGAAGCACTCAGCTTTGCTTTGCATAGAACCATTTTCTGGAAAGAAAGCAGGCAGAGAAATCGATTACATTTGTATAAGATAATTACCCTAATGCAGCGTCTGCCATAGACAGTTTTCACTTGGAAAGAGATGCCTGTCAAAACGGCTCAGCCTCAAAGGCAGTGTCAACATCAGGTTGGCTGTCCCAGTTCAGCGTCGGCCACATACAGCTGCAGCCCAAAGCCCTAGTGTGTGTCAGGGCATGGGGCTTCCATCTCTGCCTGCCTCTGTTTGTCTTCATCAAATAGATTTAGATGTCTGGTCATGTTCTGTTCTAGATCGATGCTATTTCTGGAGCTGAGGAAATATGAAGGAATTGAAGTTTGTGAGCCCACAGTTCTGCTAGGTGGTAGATACAGGAAGTACCCGATCCCAGTCTCTTTTTTCCCTGCCTCCCTTGCCCTCTCCTTCCCTCCACTTCTATTCTACTCTCGTCTCTTCTTCTTACGGTGCTAGGGACCGAACCCACGACCTTATGCATGCCAGGAAAACACCCTACCATTGAGCCTCACGCCAGTTCCACACCTTCTCTCAGGTAAACAGTCTACACACTGGCCCTGGTAGTAGATTCGGTTTAAAAGAGCGAGTGCTTACAGCATGGAGGTGCGGACCGGTGAAGCTCCTGAAGCTGCCTGCTTACCAGGAGATGCGGAGGCTGGAAGTGTTTTATACAGGAAGTGTCTTACAGGTCAGGTAGATTTTACCTGGCAAAGGATTCTAAGCGATGGCATGGGGGAAAGAACTCCAGGAAGAACACGCTTACTGAAGGTATTTGAACACGCAGCGACCGTTCTCTAGAAAGACTCCTGTAAACAATGGATGGGAAAGGGAAGAGTCAGACTGCAGACAGGGGTCAGGTAAGCAAAGATGAGAGTCTGGGCTACCAATGCCCCTACACCTTCCCATAAAAGGAGTCTGGGTGGTGATGAGGTCAGTTAACCATCCTTGGGAGTGGCGATGATGACAGACGATCAAGAGGCTGCATTTTATAGCCATGGTGATTTGAGTCCAGTGGTGTCCTGACCAGGCATTGAATGCAGAAGGTCAGAGGTCAAATAAAGGCTAATAAGATCTTAAAGATGCTAAGGTTGAAAAGCCTGAGGAATATCTAGAAGGCAGCTCTCGACATGTTTAGCATGAGCATTCACTAGTGTCTGAATGTTTGTGGCAGGTGAATTCAAGCTCATGTGTGTATCATATATATATCACTCCACACCTCACTTCCATCAAAGTGCTTTGCAAGGGGCCTATGCTCATACACAATGCATTCATGCTGCGGTGTGTCCCCACTGCAGTCTGTGGTGGACCCCCACTGCCGTCTTACGCTGAAGGAGGGTTTTAAAATCTGCCTTCCGTTCTCTAATCTGGCCTGCCTCCTAAGCATGCTTTTATTTCTTCCTCCAACTGTAATCTCTCACCTCTGTCTTTGGCATTTCCCCTGCTTGCTGTGAAGTATCTTTAGGACAACATTTGAGGAGGTTGCTAGGAGATGGTGGTTAGTTCCATGTTGCCAGGGACACTGGAGGCCTGCTGCGCACCATAGGCAAGGAGCTGTAAGGATGCCTCCCTCCACTGACTCTCAGGTTGAGCAGGATCCTGGATGGAGGTGCGGGAGGAGGTTAGCACAAGGAAGCAACTGCATCGGATTTCCTTTCCCAAGCCAGGGGAGAACCACGGAGGGTTAGCGTCTGAGTCAAGGATGGGCTCAGCATCTACAAGAAGGGCTTTCGAAGCAAAGAACTCATCTTTGAGCGATTCTACCTGGATCTTTTGAATCGCATTCCATCATAAATTCTGAGAAGCAGGACTATCATTTTGCATTGTGTACTTGATGATTAGAACTAACGCTTACTTTTCTATCAGTCTCGTATAAACGAGAGGCCCCAATACCTTTCATGGCACAGCACAATAGCGTATGAAGTATTGACAAGGGCACAGATGGAAACATTTGTACCTACTCTCTACCTTCTGAAGGTCTGACATTTGTCTTTTGTGACACTGGACACCCCCATCACCAGACTGGGCATGTGCTGCTTCCCCATGCAGAGGAGCAGGGTCCCATTCACATCTGTGACTTGATGGGATTGACCATGATGTAGGGATGTTGAGTACCTGGTCAGGTATGCAGAATAACAACGAGAATTTACACTGTCTTTTACTGATCGTCACCATGTGCTGACCCCGACCATAGGATCACCAAGCCAGACCAGAAACCGGGTCTCAGGGCTGCTATTTGGAGCCGCTCCCACTGTGCTCTCTTGACCTGTGTTTGTAGTTAAGTATGGAGTTGCAAGTGTCCTTGATATGGAAAAGCTTTCTAACTCCACCCCCTCCACCCCAAACGAATCTTGAAAGATTTTAGTTAGGTGCAAAGAGTGGAGGCTTTTGTCTTGCTTTCTTTTCTGCAGCTAGGAGGTCACCCTGCCCGGGTCAAGGATGTGCTGTAGGATGGTATTGTCGGAAAGGTTTCAGACAACAAATGGCAAGGGACCTGACAAGTGCTGATTAAGAGATCAGATAAATGAACTCCAGAAAGTCTCACACTACATATTCGAAGCACTGCTCCTAAGAATCATGTTAGACGTCAGAGAGTTCATCTTCCCCTAGAATCCTGAAGGTTATCCTGTTTGGAGCGGGGTCTATTTGGGGCTGGTTCTGACAGTCCCAAAGCTCTCAACACATAGATCCTAGGGGATGTGGCTCGGGGCTAGGTTCTGCTTTTATTCTGTGATGTTCTACACAGGGCCTGGGAACAGAAAGCCTACTGCCAAGATGCCATTTTCACTTCCAGATCACAGGGCAGATGGGCTCATCCAACTTCAGCTTTTTTCAGCCAGAGTCTGACTCTGGCTGCCTGCCTCTCTTCCTGCTTAGGCAACAAAGAACTAGAGCCTAGCAGGGACCTGGACCTCACAGACAGAGACTTCTCGGCTTCACTTCCTATCTCCCGTGCTACTGCAGTCCTCTTTGCTTCTGTGTCTTTGGCCTGTGAGTTTTCCTTCCCCACTGAAGAGTGTTAAAGAGCAACATGCTACGTTTCGGGCCCTTGGGTATCTACTGACTGATCCAGGCCTCACTCCAAAATGGACAATCGGGTTCTAGACTGGTTTGAAATCAGGCTCCCTATGCCACAAGGCAAGGACAGAAAAAGGTCACATTGTTTCTTGGGACAGCCAGAGATCTGAACTCAGACTCATACAATTTACTGGTGTAAATCATTCAGTTTCTGCTTGAGTAGACCTATAGAGCTCCCGCATATGCTCAGAGACTCGGTGAAGCTTTTCCTCTCCAGGGAAGCAACAATTCTGGCTTCATTTTTAACTCTGCTGGCCATATTTGATTTTTGTTGCCCAAGGCATATTTCATATTGCATATGCATGCTACATTATATATGACTACATGTAAGTTTGCTAGTATATACAATAACAAATGTTTTTGCTAGTTATAGTGCCTCATACCTGTAATCCCACCCACTTGAAAGGTTGAAGCAGAAGATCAGTGCAAACCTAAAGCCAGCCTGGGCTACATAGGAACAACCTACCCCCCACAAACCCAATATATGTATTTTTATATGGTGTACTTGTCTTTCTAGCCGTTTGGTTATTTGAAGCATAATTTGAAGGGAAGTTGCTTTACATATCTGTTACGTCTTCCTTCTTATCTCAACGTCTAGATGACTTCTGCCATGTTTATAAGCTGGTTCACATTGTGCTTATGCCACAGAGTTCTCTGGCTCAGGAGGGTGTGAATAAAAGGAACAGTAGGAGAGAAAGCCACGTGTCTTCTCCTTGTGATGTGGGAAGGTCCTCAGCTGCCTTGGCCAAGGGCACAGCTTTTCTTTCCAACCCCAAACTGCAGAGCAGAGGGCCCCTTTCTGTGTAGTCAGGGGTCTGGGTTCTCACCCCAGTGATCATATGGATGTAGGGACATTCATCACCCAGAGAAGCTGCTGATTTGGAAAAAGAAAGTTTTCACAAGACAGCTTATAATACTTTCTAAAACTAATGGAAAACTGGTAGTGACTCTTCGTGTGCCAAGTGCTGACAGGCAGTTTTGTTTAAGGGCATTCCAGGTGGAAAAGGAGCAGGTTGTTTGGAGGAGGATTCCAGTGTATGGTTGGCTATTTCTGTGGGCACCTTGCGGGAAGGTCACGCTCAGTGGGACGAACTAGCTCAGAGGTCACCTAGGGAAGGTGAACCAGGGCCCACGTCTGGATTCTACTCATGGAGAACCTGGAGTCTATTCCCTGGGACATATTGGCTCCTTTGTGCCTTGTTTTCCACATCTGTAAAATGAAGATGACAGCTGGAGCTAGGCATAGAGAGGCGATTTGATGCGGGGAGAGATTAGGAATCTGAAGCAGTAGTAAGCATGAGACAAGCTGAGCTGTTGTCATCATCATATAGATTAGGGTGTTGGGGCTGTTCACCTGTAAGCCAAAAACTGAGTCAAGAGCCCCATATCCTTCCTAACAGGAGTTCTGATACTAGCCAGGGCAGACCACCTGTGTTGCAAAAGGAGGCGGCAAGAGATGGGTTCTGTTAGACGCAGGAAGGCTGAAAATCAAATGAGGGGCATCAAAGATTTTAGAAAGAACTGTCACAGGACTGCAGTGCCTCTGCTTCTTTTGACTGTGACAAAACATAAGAATAATGGTCTAGTAATTTACCCAGAGAGCTTAGCCTGTGCCCTCTGAGAAAAGACACTTCACACATATTTGGGAAAACCTATAGGAGAGTGCTGGAGTCAAAGAGATCAAACCAGACTAAATAGAAGGGAAACACAGAAAGGGAAGCCACTGTGTGGAGTTGGAGGGAGGAGGCATAGAACTCTCAGAAGGAATGCTTCCCACCAGAGTAACAGCATTCTTCCTAGGAAGAGGAGACCTGGGCAGAAAGGAACTGGGTACCACTACCCATAGGAGCTGAGAGTGGGGTAGTGGTTATGGACAGGAGTGTCAGCACATAAAGGGACAACAATTGAAGACACTCTATTCTCTTTCGCCCTTAACTCCTGGTGTGTGTGTGTGTCTACATGTCTGTGGTGGTTAGTTTTGTCAACTTGACACAATGTAGAATCAGTTGAGAAGAAGTCTCAATGATGAATTGTCTAGATTAGGAAGACCCATAAGTTTGCCTGTGAGGGATTTTCTTATTGGGCTAAGCCTTCTTCCCAAATGCTGGGCTCTGGGATGAATAAAGAGGGGAAAGGGAACTGAACACACACACATTCATGCATGAATTCATTGCTCCCTGTTCTTAATTATGGGTGGATTATGACTAGTTCTTGCTCCCCTCACTTCTCCACAATGATTGACCTAACCTGGAATCGTGTGCCAAAGCCAAATTCATCCTCTCTCTATTCAGTAACTTTTTGGAAGGATGTTTTATCACAACAACAGAAGCAAAAACCAAGACAGTGTCACTAGGAGAGTCAACTCTTAGATACCCTTCCCATCCAGAGACAGTGGAGTCGAACCACAATTAAACCCATGAAGGGGCAGGCTTTGCTGTTCTTTATCTAGGTCCATCCCACTCCATGGGGAGCCTGGAACAGGACTGTGGGTGGAAGAAAAGATGAGGAGAAATGATGAAATCCACCTTCCTTCTGCTTCCTTCCACATTGCAGGGGCTTCGGCATGCATTGCACCTAGTGGAGAAGTTTTAAATTCAGAGTGTGAAATCACCAAAATAGACGTCCGATGTAGATATGGAAGAACTCACTCGTATCTTGTACCTTACTAAACCTAATGGTCTTGTCAGTTGTCAGGAATTCAGGTGTCCAGATGCACTGAATGTACCATGAGGAAAAATCCATAGGGAAGAGAGGGAGTCAGGGTGGGTCAGGGGAAGAATTCAGCAAAGATGTGGTCTCTGGTGAAGAGCAGTCTTGTTCTTACCCACAGGGGACTGTGCAGCACAACACTGCACAGATGTCCCACCTCCAGAGGAGAGGACCGCGCTTCATCTGCCTATAGGGTGGAATAGGGGTGGAGAGTAGCCTTTTGGGGGAGTTAAATCTTGTAAGCCATGGGCAATGCTTTGGAGAAGGGAACAGGCTTTGTCCCTGTCAGTCAACAGCCAATACTCAGAGAGCCTGGGACATCAAAACACCACTTCAGTAAGAGGAACCCATCTGGATGACCGACAGGGATCACCATAATTCTCTATCCCAAAGTGCCTCCTGTACAATTTTTTCAATAATGTTGTAGTCTCTTGAAAATGATTTTTTCCATTTTGTGAAGCAAAAGTTAAACTATAATAATTTTGAAGTAGAGTAGTTACTCTAATACATATATACTATGTGCACGCGTGTTTAACTAGCTATGGATTCTTAGTCTTGGGAAATGTCCTATGAAATACACATATAGACAGAGCACATCCTAAAAGCCACCACCATGGGCCTTCACCCATCCTTTTCAGCGTCAGTGTTTGTATTATAATCAATTATAATGCAACATAATACACAATTAAATGTCCCTCTTCCCCAGAATCGGGAACTAAAGTCTTGTGCATACCTAATATTTCCTAGGCAAGGATACAGATGGAGGTCTATGGAACCACATACCTAACTATTCAAAAGCTGTAAATAAAGATAACAAATGTCTAGGTAAAATACGCTGTATGTACCACAGTAACACACAGATCAGCTCTGCCTGAGTGGGTGGTCTGGATTTTCTCAGAAAGAGCAAGCTCATTAATATAAAACCAGAAACTGGAACAGATGGGGGTTTGGAGATCAGGGCGTTTTCTGCCATAAGAACCCCTGCTTTGCTGTAACAAGTAGATTAGACAAGACCGTGGACTTGCTTGCTTGCTTAAACACATCAACACACACTCACACATCTTGGCATACAGTAGTCGCTGTGGAAAGTGATTTATTTAAGGCAACGATGCTGTCACTTTTCAAAAGTGCTCTTTCAGAATTAGCCACAATGTTGGATTAGGAGCCGTCCATGAAACTAGACTCATCACTCAAACTGAGACTTAGCGCGTGACTCCCGACAGCGTTTCTCAGCTTGATCACCCAACCTGCTCAGCAGACTGGGCTCCGAATGCCTGAGAATCCTTCTCAGAGCCCACATCCCCCCTTCTGAGGATACATGCTGTCAGAGTTACCATTCTAAAACACATTTCCAATCATGCTTCTGTGGCTCCAAGCTGCATAGAGAATTAAGCCCCTGCTCCTCTGCCTGGTTCTCCAAACTTTTACGTCGCCTCTTCCCCACCCAGAGTGCCAATCCCATCATCCACTAGGACTGTTCCAGGAATTGCATTCACCAATGCAAAGTTACCACCCTGTGCCCTTAGTGCATACTGAGAATTTCCCCATAGTATCACATTTCGTCTTTATAAGACTTTATACAATAAATAATAAGAACAGGGTACTGGCAAGATGGCTAAATGGGTAAAAGTACTTTCTGTGCAAATCTGATGCCCTGAGTGGAATCCTTGAATCTCCTGTAATAGGTGGAAGGAGATAATTAATTCCAGAAAGTTGTCCTCTGACTGCCAAACGGATGCCTGACACACCCATCCCCATGCACACAAATCATAATACAATAAAAATAAGAAATAAAACACATTGAAGCAAATATCAATAATAATATAAATGTTGTTTACATTTTATATCATACTTGAAATATAATAAACTATTGTCCAGATAGGATATGTGTGACATATGTCTAATTTTAGATTTTAAATAACCACGTTAAAAGGGGAAACAGAGGCAACTGATTTTAATAACCTATTTTTCCAGTGAGTATATAACTAATATACAATTATTACTAAGATATTTTATTCCTCTTTCTAATATCAAGTCATTTGAAGTAATAGGTATCGTATACCTACAGCACACCTCAATTTAGATGCTAATTTTCTTTGAAAATATGTGATCAGCATCTTAGCTTCCATAAAATGCACAGTAAGAGTAGTAGATAATTTACACAAGTTGTTATTCCAAACACACTTAGAATTTCAATACATGAATTGATGCAAAAAACAATTTCCTTTTCATAGGTGAGTATTTTCTCCAGAAAACACAGGTTATTAAATGAAAACTTTGGTGCCAGGTGTGGGAACTTTCTTACTGAATTGCTGGTTAGGAAGGCCGCAGGCACTCCCGGACAAAGGCTATTTCTATTGCTTTAGACTTTACACCGTAGCTATATGGTAAGACTCCAAGTGGTGAAGACAAACACGCTTTTGTTGTAGACAAAGAGAAGTTGATCTGGAGCTGACCCAAAGCTTCTCTGATGGCTAGCTTCGGTAGTGCCAGAAGGTGCAAACTGCAAGCACCTGTGGGAGAAAAGCCACTGATGATATTGCTAAGTGGCAAACTATGAATGATATAGCACAAACCTTCCAGGTGAGCTGATCCAGAGGTGCAACGGTGGCATGAAGGTTATGGGAGTAACCAAACACTTTCTGATGGGATCTGAGGCCAGTTCCAAAGGCAGAGAATTCACACTTGATACTGTAAACCCATTCAAAAGCCCATGACTAAGGAGATCATAGGCCTTGCAAGGGTAATGACCCACTACTGTTGTCTCCTAAATGGGCACATTATCAAACTACCTTCTAAATATTTATGTTT
Organism: Neodon shergylaensis; assembly: GCA_025134845.1. NCBI lineage: Eukaryota > Metazoa > Chordata > Mammalia > Rodentia > Cricetidae > Neodon > Neodon shergylaensis. The sequence goes on along the minus strand of JABTXL010012687.1, from coordinate 4,797,186 downwards.
ATACCCATGGATTAGGATGGCTTTTAGCCTTGACCAGAGAAGCTTCTGAAATGGGCAACAGTTAATGTAGAGACCTGTAACTAGTTGAAGTGCTAAGAATAAATAAATGTAGAGTTCTGTTGTAATACGAGTGGCGGGGCTGCGTCCCCAGCACCCCGGCCGCCTGGCTAGCTTATGCCCCGAAATAACAACACACAAACTGTATTCATTTAAACACTGCTTGGCCCATTTCTATCTAGCCTCTTCTAGGCTAATTCTCTCATATTAATTTAGCCCATTTATAATCATCTGTGTAGCACCGCTAGGTGCGCTTACCGGGAAGATTCTAGCCTACGTCCATCCTGGGTCGGAGCTTCATCGCGTGTCTCCGAGAGGAGATATGGAGTCTGTCTGAGGAGTCTTACCTCACTTCCTCTTCCTCCCAGCATTCTGTTTACTCCTCCCACCTATGTTTTAACCTATCAGGGCCAAGCAGTTTCTTTATTGCTTAACCAATGAAATCAACAGATTGGTATATGACACTCCCACATCAGAGTTCTCTTAACAAAATTGGGACATTGATACCAACACACACAGGCTCAAGGAACATTACGGAAGAGGGGATAGAATGTAAGAGCCGTGGTCCAAGCGCTCATGAATTCACAGCAGCTATGGTCCCCTGGGCAGTAAGATCAGCCAAGAACCCCACAGGCAGCACTATTGGAGTCAATGGGTTGCAAAATGAAAGGGAAAGAAAGAGAGGAATAAAGAAAGAGAAAAAGAAAGTAAAGCAGAAGACATGAAGGTGGACGTTTGTATTGGGGGCGTTCGGAGGAGTGGGAAGGAGGTGTTGAAGGTGGATGTGATCAGTGTATGGAACTGTCAAAGAATAAATTAAAACTTTCCAAAATTTTATTTTCTAGTCTCACGCCAATTTAAAACAGGAAGCGTTGTTTCAATCAATTAAGATTAAATACAATTTTAATTTCTCAGTCAGCCTACCATGTGTGGCTGCCATGGACAATGGTGTAGCTCTTAGCACTTGACTATTTGGAGCTAACTAGAGGCACAGAGAGGTAGCAACTTGTACCAATTCACACAGTTCATCAGCTAAAGCTCAGAGTAGCTGATTTGCCCAGAGTGACGTTGCCAACAAGGATTGGAGCCAGAATTTTCTGAACTCAGAACTGTTTGTTTCCCTAGCCTATGCCTTAGCCACTGTGCTGTTTGCCACACGAAATCACTCAAAATTCTCCTGATATCCTTCCTTCATGCTGACCCAGTGACCCCATCTGTTTTTTGTTGTTTTGTTTTTAAATCAGCTTTTTACTTCTGTCTGGAATGCCTTGTGAGGTTCAGGTTAAATGTCATTCTCTCTCTCTCTCTCTCTCTCTCTCTCTCTCTCTCTCTCTCTCTCTCATTAATTCAGTCACCTCCATTAGAGGAAATATATTTAGTGGCCAAAGCAAACCCAGCTCTGCCCTGACAAAGTTGAGTCTCGAGTGGGACTCCTCTGTCTTCTTTTAGTCTTATGATCCTGTAACACTGCCACAGAGAACCTTTGCTTATATGAGTTGTAACTATCTATTTTCATTTTATTACAAATAAAAACTTGGGAAATGGTGAGGTGGTTCAATAAGGAAAGACCCCTGCAGCCAAGACTGAAGACTTAAGTGTGATCCTCAGGATCCACGTGATGCAAGGAGAGAACAGACATCTTCAAGTCGTCCTCTGACACATTCACAGAAAAGGCATGTAAAAAATTAAAGAAATTACAACTTGAAATTAGAGTATTATTCATCCACTCTTCTTAAACTTGTGTAATGAGATACAAAGAATGCATTCTTATCTTACATTTCCCCAAAGAGGAAGTTGTTAGGAAGAATGGCATTGCTCCATGCTTGCTGACCTCTGTAGGGCATAGCTTAATAAAAAAACAAGGTGGGGGATCCTGAGAGAGAGAGAGAGAGAGAGAGAGAGTTTGTTGTTGTTCTGGATGAGGTAGGTGAAGGATATCTGGTCTCCCCCAGATGTGTGATTGGAAAAGAGAGAAGTCTCTTAAAAGCCAATTCAGACAATTGAAAATTCTTTCTCTTGTATTTCTGAAGTCCAGTGGGCGAGCACTTCATAAAGATTGGCTGCAAACCTCAGCAATATGTTTTTCCTATTTAAAAATTACATTAACATTCATTATGTCACCTTGTGCTTTCAATGCGCTTTACATGTGATTTCTGTCACAACACCCATTGTTCATTTAGAAAATATTGATTCACTGAGCTGTAAGAACTTTCCAATGTTGACACATTTCATTATACCATATTTTAAAATCATACTCAATACCAACACTGACTGATTTAGAAAGTCCATCAAGTACCAGGAAACTGTGAAGCCAGTTGTGATAGAGACAATCTTTTTTAGAACCCTAGTTCTTATTTGATGCATGAATTTTACCAGCGATGATACACTACAGATTGACTCTTTCCTTTATATCATCCTTTCTTTCACTCTGCATGGGCATGCATATGTGCATGTTTGTGTGTGCGTGCACGTGTATGTGTGTGTGGTGTGTACATGCATGTGCATGTGTGCATGCACACACACATGTGTGTGTGGTGTATGTATGCATGTATACATATAGGCATGTGCATGTGGAGGCCGGAAGTTGGCATCACATGTCTTCCTCTATTGCTTTCCTCCTGTTCCCGAGACAGGCTCTCTCACTGAACCAGGAACTCATGGGCTAACCAGTGGTTCCAGGGTTCCTCCTGTTTCTGCCCTCCAGCTCTGGGATTCAGTAGTCAACCACAGCTGCCGTTTTATATGTATGTCGAGGATCTGAACCCAGGTCTCATACCAACTGAGCATCTCTAGGACATGTGAGTTGTGTGTCTTGATACAACAGGCTCTGATGTGGGAGGTCGTTCTGTATATGTGGTTCTTTTATTGGTTGATGAATAAAGCTGTTTGGACCAATGGATTAGCAGAGTAAAGCCAGGTGGAAAATCAGAACAGAGATATATACAGAGAGACCCTATGTAGTTGCTGAAGGAGAAAATGCCAGCTGCTAGCCAGAACTTTACTGGTAGGCCACAGCCTCTTGGCGATGCACAGATGAATGGAAATGGGTTAATTAAATATGTAAGAACTAGCTAGGAATTCACTAGAGTCATTGGCTAAACAGCGTTGTAATTAATATAGTTTCTGTGTGATTATGGGTCTGAACAGTTGGGAAAGAAAAGAGCTGTCTTTGTCTGCAAGGCTCAGTTAATTTTTGAGAAAATATTTGCCAAATCAATAACTGTAGCTTAACTGCCTCTTATCCCTTCAGCTAACAATGATACTCCACGAAAAGAGTCCTTGGTTCAGCTCAAAATCCAAACAGACACAGTGTTCTTTGGGATCACCACTGACCTCACCATCCACTTCAGCAGCGAAAGAGCTCAGTTAAAACTTTCCATTTTGTCATGCAGAATATGAAAAAACGATCTCTACAGTAAAAGAAATAGCATGCGAGTATTATCATGAAAATAGGTTTGAATTCATGAGCCCCATGAAGTAGCCTTCAGATCCGAAAGATCTAAGGATCAGGCTTTGAAGATCAACAGAACAAAGGAAAGGTAGTTAAACATGTATATGGGTAGGCTGGTCCACACATCAAGGAAGGACTCCCGGGTAAAGTGCTGTTTAAGGCTACATACATATAACACGCATGTATGCTCACCAAACTGAGCAGAGGGCAGGGGAGGGGAAGGGCATGGCAGGCAGGTGGTGGTGCAGAAGATGAGAGAGAGGCAGCTTGAGCATATAGGATACTTTGACGAGGCCTTCAAAGGTGGGGAACAGAAAGTAATAAAGGGGTGGGGAGGGGACTTGACAGCTGGACAGTGTCTGGCTTGCAAGAAACCTTGAGAATGCAGAGGCGATCTCATTCTTTCAGCCTCTTCCTGAACACACGGACCCGAATCTAATTATGAGGAGACAGCCAGACAAATCCGTTTTGAGGGGGAATTCTGCTAATCCACTCACCTAGACTCTCAAAAATGCCAAGGTATTAGAAAGGCAGAAAAAGAATGAAGAACAGGAGATTAAAGAGACAGGACAACTCGTACACCGCACCATCCTTGGTTGGATGTTGCACAACAAAACAAAACACAACAGTGTCTCAGTCTTCTTGGTCTATTGCAACAGAACCCCTTAGACTATGTAAGCAATAATCCACAGAGATTCGTTGCTTACAGTTCTGGGGGCTGAGGAGACCAACATGAAGGCCCAGCAGGTTGTGTCTGGTGAAAGTTTACTCCCAGTTTCAGTGATGGTCCCTTCTTCATCTCCGTGTGGTAAAGGGCAAGGCAGCTCCCTTCAGTGTCCTTTAGAAGAACCCATTCAGGAGGGTTCTGTTGGTAGACTTAATCATCTCCTAAAGACTTTACCTGTTAACATCATCACTGGTGATTGTTTGGACACAAGAATGTGGGAGAGATATTCAGACCTAAACATCTACCACCATTTTACACACTCGGAAACCACTAGGAAGAGGGAATGTCAACTGAGAAAATGCCTCCATCAGACTGGCCTGTCGGCTAGTCTGTAGAACGTTTTCTCAATTACCAAGTAACCTCTTGGAGGTGGTACCACTCCTGGTGACCCTGGGCGGTATAAGAAAGCAGGATGAAAGAGCCAGCCTGCTTCAATCCCTGCCTCTAGGTTCCAGCTTTCAGTTCCTGTCCTGACTTCTCTTCATGATGGACAATGACTGTGAGCTGAAATAACCCCTTTCCTCCCTGAGTTGCTTTCGGGCATGGTGTTTATCATAGCAATAGAAACCAAACTAGGTCAACCACTAACCATAAAGGACAGTAATGGCACAACTGTGGAAATCTGAATGTGGATATAGGCTAAATAACAAACTGATGTTCTGTTTTCTAAACACGGCGTTGCATTGGGGTTACATTGAAGAGTGTCTATTCTGGATGGATATATGCTGAGATATTTATGAATATGACTAGTTCAGTTCCCAATGATGCATCAAAACTATTTTCACAAACAGGGAAAGAAAGATAAGACATGTAGCAATTGATGTCTAGATGAAGGGTGTAAGATCATTTTGGCAAATTCTCAGTGAATAGGGAAATTTTTCAAAATAAATATTAGATTTTATGAAATAAAAAAAAATGTTTGTCACAACCAAGGAAACACATAGTTGAGTGAAGAGGCAGCCTCCAGTATGAGAAAATTCTTTGCCAGATGCACATCTGACAGAGGAGCATTATCCAAACATATACAAAACTAAAACCAAAATAAAACAGCCCAGTCAGTAAGGAGACCAGGAGAGCGAACAGATGATCTTCACAAAGTGAAGCACAGACAGCCAGTGGAAATATAAAAATAATCTTCAGCATTTTTAGCTAACAGGGAAATGAAAATTAAGGCTACATTGGAATTTCATCTCACTCCAGTCAGAGTGTTCTTCATAAAGAGAACAAATAAGAAAGCTAGCAGGGATGCTGTGGAAACAGGACCCGTGTGCACTGCTCGGGGAATGTGAAGTAGTCCAGCCACTGTGGAAATCTCTATGGAGGGAGGCTCCTACAAAACCAGACAGCAGAACTGCCATATGGCCTAGCTAACATTGCTGGGTGCACACCCAAAGGAGAGTAAGTCAGCCTACCGCAGAAGTCCCTTCGTATCTGTGTTTATCATACTATTCACAGTGGCCAAGTTATGGAATCGACCTAGGGTGAGGGGAGGGATAAAAGATATGTGCTATATAGACCCATGACCTTTCCTTTTTCTTTGGTAATTTTAGTCATTTTGATCATACCCATCCCTCACTTAATCCCACTAAACCCTTCTGGATTTTCCCCTCCATCCTCTCAACTATGTCTTTTTCTTCTACTTAAAAATTATATATATATTCCTGTGCCAAATTAGTGTTGCCCATATGTACATAGGTGTAAGGTTGGCCACTGGACATGGGCTACATCCATGAAGAAAATCGATTCTTCTCCAGCAGTCAAGCAGTCATTGACTGCCTGTAGCTTCCTGGTTAAGGGTGGGGGCCTGTAAGCTCTTTCCCCACCAGGCAGAAATGTTGACCTCTGGGGTTTGGAACAGGTCATGTGAAGGCAACTACAGCTGCAAAGAGTTCACAGTCCAATGTTCCTGTCCTTTCCAGAGGATACTACCTCATGGAAGTCCTCAGAGGCCTCTGGATCTTACAATCTCTCCACCCCTTCTTCTGCAGTGTTCCCTGAGCCTTGAGGGGAAGGGATACACAGAGGACATTTGTTCAGCCATAAAAAGAATGGCCTCGTATACTTTGTTAAGAATGGACACAGCTAGAAGTGATTTTAAGTGAAACATACCAATTCAGAAAGACAAATATGAAATATTTCCTAACATTTGTGGAACTTATATTTTTTTATCAAAACATAAAAAGACTTATAAAATATGACACAAAAGCAGAAGGGAGACTGAGGGAAGAAAAGCAACTAGCAGGAAGTGGGGGAACATGTATGGCAGTGCATATGGTCATGATGTCTTGAAAGAAATTATCTTTGTGAAATTAAACCCCATGTATGCTGAATCTATATTTTTTAAAGTTGAAATACAGGGCATTTGCGCTCCCTGCTAGAGTCAATGGGAGCTGTGGGAAGATGTTTACTAAAGGAGTAAGATGAATTTTGAAAAGAGGTTAAAATAATTCAAATGGGAAAATTCACTGATTTGTGTCATCAGGTAGGAAGAGTGGATGCCAATCTTCAGAATCCAGCTCTACATATCCACATGACCTACCATACTATCCCTACTTTTCCCTCATTCTCCTTTCTCTTTATCTCTTGACCTTGCTCTTTCTAGTTGGAAGAGTTGTTTACCAGAAAATACGGTCTCTGGTGCACTTGCTTCCTCACTTTTTCTAAATACCACTGTTACTAAGAGATTCTGTTTGAGGTTGACTAACTCTCGGGGAAGAATTCTGATTGGTTCTAAGGGTCAGGTCTTTCAGCCAATCACTGAGGTCATTAATGGCAGAAATGATAATTGGTTCTTGCTTGCCCTGCACTCGACTTCAAGAGCATATTTCTCTGAGAAGCAAATGTGAAGATAGAATTGAGTTTTCTGAGAGATTTATTGGGAGAAATGCCAGTGGAAAAAAATGGATCGAAAGCAGACAGGGAAAGCCTACAGACCATGGTGCAGTCATGACAGTTGTCCAAGGAGAGCAGAGACTGAGGAGGGAAAGATTTATCCTTCCATAGATATTATACATATGTTGTTGGAGCTATTGCTTTTGAGACAGAATGGCCTGAAACTCATTATGTAGCTCCAACTGGCCTCAAAGTATCAACACTCCTCCTTCCTCTACCTCATGAGTGCTAGTACTAGAGAAATGGTCTGCCATGTTTGCCTGACCAGGAACATCAGGGAGGAGCATTTTGGACACTATCGTTTCCAGGCATTGTCAGGGAGTCATGTAGAAGGACAGTCTTGGTGTGGACAGCATGGTACATCCAGAGGAGACAACTGGAACCTGTCAGTCACCTGTTTTCATTCTCTCAGGAAGTATTTTAGAAGAAAATCTGAACCACCCACCTCATGATGATCGCACCTCGCTGCTTAGACGTGGAATGAGAAGGAATAAACACAACAGCTGCCACGCTTTGTTTTCCCTTCAACAGAAGAGTCCTTCTTCCCTTGGTTCTTTGAATCTCCATGTCCTTGCACAGTCATGGGTGTGTGACATCCAAGTTACGAGTCCGGAGAGGACAAGGTAAGAGGTATACAGTAGACTATGGTTCTGGTTGAGCAATGTGACTCAGTCTAGCTGGATTAAATGCTGAGGAACGTAAGAACACATTCTGAATACCTGGGTTAAAGAAAGGGGTTTGCCTGTCTTACCCTAACTTCACAATGCCCGGGCATGCTTTTGTTTTATATTTAACATGGTGTGAGTGGGAGCAGAACTAGAAGGTCCTTCCTCCATGGATAGCCTTGGTTTCCTTTCTCAGCCATGATGTACAGACAGCCAGGGATGGCACATGCAGAGTCTGAGGAATGGATGGGACGTTGACCTGGTCTTAGACAGCTGTGAAAATGAAGACGGATGATGAAGAAGCTAAACAAATCTGTCTGGGGCTGGGAGACTGCTCAGTGCTTAGGAGCATTTGCTGCTCTTCCAGAGGACCTGGACTCAGTTCCCAGTTGGTGGCTCACAACCATCTGTAACTCCAGTTCTAGGGAACTAATGCCCTCTTCTGGTATCCATGGGTGGACATTGCATGCATGTGTGCAGAAAAGTACCAGCAGGCACAACACCCATACACACAAAATCAAAAGAAACAAATCTTTAAAAACAGAGAACAATATGGAAGTTACTTTGGAAGGTTAAGAATACCACCCACCCCCCAAATGATGCCACAGTTCCAATTCTGTGTATGTAGTTAGAATCAAAAGCCATGGTTTGCACATTTCTGTGCTTGAACTCATGGTAGCATTTACTATAGCCAAGAGTGGAAGCAACTGATGTGTCCACTGGTGAATGGATGGATGGATTACAAAATAGTGGTGTATACATTCAGTAGAAAATTATTCAACCTTGAAAAGAGAAGAAATTGAAACACAAGTTACAATATGGGTGGAGGAGTCCATTGTGATAAGTGAAATAAGCCAGGTGCAAAGGCACACATACCGTATGACTCTACTTGCATGTGGTACTTACGATGTCAGACTCAGAGAGAGAGAGCTGATGGAGCATTACGGTTCGAGGAAATGAGATCTGCCTTGGAATGCAAAGGGCCAGTATCAATTAAAGACATACACAAGTATGTGTCTCCTCCAACCCAGGTTCTACTCATTAGTGATCGCCTAAGATAACCGAGGGCATATGTCCATCATGAGGCTCATAGGATGGATGCACAAACCGTGTGGGGTGCAACAGACTACTATCCAGCAGCAGCAATGAACAGATAATTGCTTTACACAGGGATAAATCTCTCATATGCAATTTAATTCCATGACTTAGGAAAATGAAAACCAACTTCAGGCGTTAAAAACCAGAGGGACGCTTGCCTGTCAGTAGTAACAGGGGTAGGACCAGATGGGAGTGACAGGAGCCAAATTGCTCCTAGGAACCCTACTAGGGAGCCATGCTTCAATCTGGACGATGACCACATGGGTGTCTTCACCTTGCAAAATATCATTGAATTTTACCTTTATCATTTAAAACACTGTTCTTCTGCACATGCAATTCAATTTTTTCTGTGTTTTTTTTTTTCTGCTTGCTGTGACAGAGTTTCAGGAAGCCCAGGGTGGCCTCACACTTGCTAGATAGCCAAGGATAGACTTGAATTTCTAATCCTCCTACCTTTGCTTCTCAAGCACCGGATTACAGGTGGTGCCACTGTGCCTGGCTATACTTCCGTTTTCAGGAGCTCGTGAAAAGTGTGGCTCGGGAGTGATCAGGATTCTAGAGTGACTGCAGGGTTAGAGAAATTAGTTTTTATGTGATTGGCACTTAGGACTGATGTCACAGGAAGTCTTAGGCCCAGCAATAGGCAAAGGGAGACGTTGTCTTCACGAAGATGCGTTGGTAGCTAGAAGGTAGGAATGACAGTCACAGATCTAGAACCATCTGAAAATGTTAAAAAGCTCTTTCCTGCACATTCGCTTACTTGGCTCCCCAACCTTGATAGTGGTCACTCATCACCTCTGCCTTTGGGTGAGGAAACCGGCACTCAGGACAGCAAGTCGCCGAGGTGTGGCATCTCCTAGTAAGTTCTAGATTCCCAACTAAAGCCCAGGGAGGCTGGCCCCAGCCTGTGGTGGCTCAGTCCCCTGAAGTCTTCCTCCAGAGCCAGTGACCTTCTCTCAGTCCTGAGATGCCATGTCCAGACCGCTGGCTTTTGTGTTTGTTTCGTTGTAGATATGCTAGTGTTACAGAGAAAAGAATTTCACATCCCCCATTCCCTGCACAAGGTGCTCACTCTGTTTACGAATTAAATTTTTATACTTTAAAATTTTAATTTACTGCTTCTACAGACTACATGAAAGGTTTATTTTTGTTTGAGCTTTTACATTATAGAAGAAGCATCCTGACATCAAAATAAATTGAGAAGTTAAAACAGCGTCTCTCCCTCTGAATCCAATCAGCACTTGTTTTTCATCAAAGTTCTTTCTGAAAAGTCATTTTACTGAAGTGTATTTGACATACAGACAGCTGCCCACATATTTAATGTCTAAAAATAATTGACTTTAGAGACCGATTAATTGCCATTGAAGTTGTAGTGCACTTTCCAAGTCTTGTCTAACACGTTCATTTGTTTCTGCTCACCAACTTCCTAATGATGAATTCCCCATAGCTTTGTGATTCTTGTTTTGCCTCTGATTCTAGGGTGCCTGAACTCACGGCCTCACACAGACCATCGCAAACTCTCTCTCACCGAGTCACATGTCCCACCTGCTCTAGAGTTTTCTGTCTTTAAAGCTGTATGGATAGAAATAACTTTTCTCATTAAGAGAGCAGGACCCATTTATCACTTTAAAAATCGAAAACTGAAAAAGCAAAGAAGAAATGAAATATCCTTTTTACCTGTATTAACTGAGCAAGGATTATTATTAGCTACTTGCTGTTTCCTTTCTGGTGCCCTTTTCTCTGTACATAAATACTCACTTGGAAACTTAAATCAATACATACAGACATTTTACTGTGCTTTAAAAAATTATCACATTTTCAAACATTATATATTCTTGGAAGCCATAGTTTTAATAGGCACATTACAGTTATTAGGACAATATATTTAAAAAAACAATTTCTCCATACAACTTTTAAATTCTTCCTCGTTTGCTCCTATTCTTTATATATATATTTGAAGTTTTTGGCATGATTCTAAAGACTGTAAACTACACTCAGAATAAGATATAGATTCTATCAAGTCAAAACTCACACAGCGTCAGGAGTGTTTTCCAAAGTGGGAGATGGATAGCCTATCAGAAATTTTAGCTTGGGATTATTTATTATTTATAGATTAAGGAAAGATAAAATAATGGATAATGCATTATTTATTCACAACAATAAATATTACCTGTAAGACACACTTACATGTTAGGGCCTGGAATAATGATGTCAGATTAGCTAGACCTTAGATCATAGGGCTGCTGCCTGCTTTCTAAAAGTCTGTCCACCAGCAAGGCTTTCCCAGCACTCTGCTTAGCCATTTCTCCTGGTGTTTCACGGGTCTGGGCTGCCAGGGGGCTCTCTGTATTCTGCTCTTTCCTGGTCTACCCTCTCCAGTATTACTGATTTAGGATCCACTAAAGCTTGGGCCAAGGCCCTAGAAAAAAAAAAGTTGCCTCCTTCTCCCATTCCAAAAGCCATCAAATCTCCTTCCAGCTTTGCCAGATCCCAGGACTAACTGATAGGAGATTCTCTTTAGGGAAATCCTTAGTCCTCTCATAGGGAAAGGGTGTGCTCTTGCTCAGTCTTGGCTTGGTCTCACATGGCCTGATTCATTCTTTCTTACCAAGGGTTTTAGGAGCGACAGATGTCCCATGAATATAAATAGGTCAACGTGATCTCACCTAAAGTTAAAAAGACAGCAATGTGTTAGCACAAAGAGCTACAGATTGTGTCCCAAAGGGTCTGGGTTGCACACAGAGAAACAGAGGGAGACAACAATTATAGTATCAGATTATGCACAATGTTCACATAACAGTTCCCTCGCCAGCCTCCATGCCTTTAATCGGCTGTAATAAGAAATATTCTCTGACTTGAATGCAAAAATGCCATAGGAATGGCTGGTTATGCTGTGGTTTTCCAATCAGACGTGTTCATGAAACACTGAGAGGATTAGCATTCAGCTTCATGGACATGTATTTTCATACCCAATAACGCAGCCAAGTGTTCAGAAACAGGAAAACCCCGGGGTTTGCATTCTATGTTCACCCCGTGTTTAGCCAATTATAGGGGTTACATTTGTGACACTACAACTATTTGTCCCTGTTGTCAGGCTTTATTAAACTTGTATGTTGTTTCAAAACTCTGAAATTTATTATTTGAAAATTTCACACATGTATATAATGTAGTATGCTTTCCCACCATTGCCTATACCTCTTTCCTCCCAAGTCCCCTTCCTTCTTCTCTTTCGTATTTGTATATGTGTGGTGTGCATGCGTGTGACTATTCAAGGACACACCGTGCACACTCCTGTGGAGGCCAGAGGAGGATGGGGGTATCTCCCTCGATGTCTGATGTCTTGAGACACAGTCTTTAAGTGAATGAAAGCTGGTTCTTTTGGACAGTCTGGATGACCAGTGAGCTCTCAGGATTCACCTGTCTCTATCTCCCCAACGCTGGGGTTATGTCATGTTCAGGTTTTTAAGTAAGTGCTGAGCATTCTAACTAAGATCCTCATGTATTCCCCTGTTAGCTGGGTATGCTAGCTCAGAGCCTCATGACTCCCACTGAGTCATCTCCCCATCTCCTTGTGCCTTTTTGTTTTTATTTTGTGACTCACTGAGTTTAACAAGGACCAAGCAACATGAGCGTGGAACATTCCCCTGGAGTATGGGAAACTCACCAGTGGTTAGATCACTGTGTGGCGAATCTTTCTCTGTCCCACCAGCCAGCTCCAAATAATGAAGCAGAGACTTATTAATAATTATGAAAGCTTGGCCTATAGCTTAGGCTTGTTCTTAACTAGGTCTTATGATTTAAATTAACCCATATTTTTATTAATCTACATTCCACCATGTGACATTTTACCTCACTTTTATTCTGTATATTCAACTCCTTCCTTGTCTCGTTGGCGTCTCCTCTGGGCCTCGATTATCTCCTCCTCCTTCCTCTCTCTACCAAGAAGTCCCATCTATGCCTCCCGCTTAGCTCTTGGTTGCTTAGCTTTTTATTGCAACAATCAGAACAACACACCTTCACATGGTGTACGAATATCCCATAATAGCACTGAAAGACCACGATACCCCCACCCTTCAGTAGCTATTAACAGCTAAATAGCTCTCCCCAAAGGGGCGGGGCTCTAGGAGTCCTTCCTCCATAGTGACTGGATGTTGACTGGCAGTCTTGCGCAGGGCAGGTGCAGGCAGCCATAGCTGCTACAAGCTCAGGATTGCCTATTATTTCTGATGCTGTAAGCATACATAAAGTTCTGGGTAGCCATGCATGCCCCTAAAACTCACCCAGAAACTCAGACCTTAGAATGCTTGAGGATGATGAAAGGAAACTTAATTGGGGATGGATTCTGCTGGAAGAGCAGCCCGATGCTGGTCATCACCTACCTGGATATTCTTCAAGGTTCTCTCAGTGGTCGGCTCCTCTTAGGGCTCACTACACTCGTAATATTTCTAAGACCGTGGAACTTGGTGCAGAACAGAATGACAGAGAACAACTGAGAGCTGGAGAGAAACACAAGGAATGTGGACAAACGTTCCAGGGAGCAAGGCAGGATTGTTCTGCAGACTTTAATGTGGCCAAGTAAAGGAGGAGCCTGCTTGGTGGTGTTTAATAGTCAGGAAGCCTAATTTAATTTAAAAGAGATTAGTGCCATTGCCAGAATGACCACATGTTTATATTATACATCTGTCCTCAAATGAAAAAGAATAAATGATTTACTCTTCTCTGGGTCAAAAATGATTTCTGATTAGACTCCTGCTGGGCTCCCTGACAGCTATGCCCAGAAAAGATGCCCAGTGAATTTGGAGTCTGGTTGAGTTTCAGATTGGATTTATTCTTAGAGAGGTTGTGTTGTTTTTTGCCGTCTTTTATTTAATGTGTAACAGCCGCTGTGGACTGAACCCTGTGGTATAAATAGTGGGAAGTTCCACAGTGAGGCTTTCCTGTTGGGCAAGGAGATCCCTAAGTCTTTGGGCAGAATAGAAATCGCTTCAGAGTAACAGAGTGGGTGATGCCAGTTTTAATATTAACCAACTGCCAAGATTCTGAGATGAAAGCTTTCCTAAGGTAAGCCATTGGGAATCTGCCCTGCGTGTCTACTATTTTAGAAGTCTGGCTACCCACCTCTACCTCTGGGAACAGATCCCCTCATCCATACCCATGGTGACAACCATCAGTGAGTGGGTGGGGATGCTTGATCCAAATGGGAACTGAGGCTCAGAGTAAGCAGGAATAAGGTCGAGAAAGCCACTGATGTAAGAACCTGTTTGTAAATATTATTTTAAGGTATGCTGCTTTTGTTTGTGCTACATTTGTTTAACTCTGTGAAGCTGTGATTCTTTGCCTGTCTAAAACACCTGATAAAGAGCTGAAAGGCCAACAGCAAGGCAGGAGCAAGGATAGGCGGGACAGGCAGGGAGAGTATTGTAGTAGGAGGCTGCTTGTTTGTTTCTGGCTGCCCAGACTATGAACTAATCACTCAGAAACTATATTATTTGCAATACTTTTTGGCCAGTAGCTTAAGCATATTTCTAGCTAGCTCTTATTTCTTAAATTAACCCATTTCCATTATTCTATATTTTACCATGAGGTGCGTGGCCTACTGGCAAGATTCCAGTACATCTGTCTCTGGTGGCAGCTCCATGGCTTCTCTTCGACTCCACCTTCTTTCTTCCAGCATTCAGAACAGCTTTATTAATTAACCAATAAAAGCAACACATATACAGAAGGACTTCCCACGCCAGAGTATAAATATGAGAAATGAGGAAGAAGAGCAAGGGAACAACAAGGACAGGAGGACATCAGGGGCCAGTCACACAGCTACACAGAAAGCCACAGAGAAAGAAGTAAAGAAAGGTATACAGAAATAGAGAAAGATAAATGCTGAGGGGCAAAAGGTACCCAGGATAATTTAAGAAAAGCTGGCAAGAAGCAAGCCAAGCTAAGACCAGACATTCATAACTAAGAATAAGCCTCAGTGTGTGATTTATCTGGGAGCTGGGTGATGGGCCCCTCAAAAAGCCAAAAGAATAAAATACCACACAACAAGAACCTGAATGCCTCAGTGGTGGACTCCAGATGGGGCAGGCAAGGGACAAGCTCCGGAGTTTGACCAAGACAATGTGCAACAGCATCTGTGTCTCAAGTGTTTCTGATTTCAGCTATCCCTCTGCCTCTGGCTTCCACAAAGCCATCCTTACAACCTACCTTCACAATAAATAAACCTTCAGCCAAAATTAAATCCCATTATTTTTTCTTACGTTCTGCCTGGAAAGTTCTGGATAATACCTTTGGAAATTAACTTTTATAGCTGTTTTCTTAGAGCTAAAATCCTTCTTATTTTAATAATTAAGTTCAGACTAGCCTAATATGTGAGTATTACTATTAATTTTTTAGGGGTTGTTAAAATTGTGGTAGATGATATTACAAAATCTATCATCTTGTCATTCTGAGTCAATGTATTCTCTAGCAAAATTAAATAAGAGAATAACAGAATTAAAGAATTAAAAATAAGGAAGAAGACCCTTGCATCTCTTGAGAGACAAGGGGTATAATAGGACACAAAATGGGGGGGACAGAATTCACATCCATGAGTCTTTCCTGCTGTCTTAAAGTGGATTTAACTATTCCATAATTTGCGACTCTGCAAAAAATTCTACCATAGCCTAGGGAAACGAGCCAAGAGTTTCTAAACTTTACTGCCACTTTATTCTGTACTGGACATTAGGAACACAAAGTTGAGAAGGATGCACATTTGAGAGACAAATTCATGTCCCAACCTGTGAAGTAGGCTCTTCCCTGCCCCCTCAGTGGTTGACAAGTGGCTTCATATTTTACAGAGGGCAAGGAGCATGTCTACAGAGAAGGGGGCGTTGTGGAAACCTGAGGGTGTCTGGGCTTTGGGAAGGTGAAGCCTTCACCTTCACTGAATTCAAGTAGCAGCAAATGGGCACTTGTCAGGAAGAGAACACACGTGTGGAGGTGAAGGGCACTGTGACCAAGGAGAGGCATGGGGCCATTTCTAGAGGCAACAGAAACCATGGCCAGCCTTAGGCATTACAACTCAGAGTGTGGGGGTGTTACTAGCTGAAGGAGGAAGAATGCAAGCCACGGAGATTGAGTGCAATCCTGGAATTCCGGAGCATCCGGGTGATTCGGGCAGGAAGTGACATCTTGAGATGGACCCGCTTTTGCTGCCATGTTCTAGCGGGCTGCATTTAGATCACAGTAGTGCGTGACTGCCCTTTGAGCCTAGCAACCACCATCTTAGAGAGTTCAGCTGTTTCCCCTTTGTAAAAGGATCAATCCAGCGGGGCTTATTGACTGTTTACATCCCCTCACAGAGAGGTAGGGAGGGTCGCAAGACCCTTACCTGTGTATGCTCACCTGAGTACGTAGCTGCTCTCTCCTGCCTGTAGGCAACACTGCCTTAATTGTAGGTAGCCCCAGAGAGTTTCTAGTGTATATCGGCTGGGGAGGGCTAGAGGCAGGAGGCTCCCTCTCTATAGCTCTGTGGAGGTTATCATCCCTGGTGGTGAAAGGCTTTCCAGGTGTAACCTTTCATAGAAGGAGCATTCATTGTGAGTAACCCCTCAACTATGCTCTATAAGGAAGCCCAAGAAATTCTTCAGTTCCCCAGAGTGAATATTGGTAGAACCACGCCTTGGTTTGTCATTAGGACCTTAGGAGGAGAGTTAGGCCCATGTTCATGTGTCCCAGAGCTGGGAAGGGACTTTAGGAACAGCCATGTTGCTAAGGAGCGGTGACAACATGAGAGAGAGATATTAGTAGTCTGAGTTAAATTAGTGACAGTGAGAGTGGAGAGGTGACAGATGACCTTTCCAGGAGGTGACATTCCTTCTCAGACCACCGAAGGTTAAAAAGCTCACTATGTGTGGTGTTCATGACTACTGCAGAGGACTTCCTGCTAGAACTGTAAAGAGTGTGATAACTGGGCATCAGTGCAGGAAGATATGCCGTAAATACTGTGATTGTGTTGACCTCCAAACCCACTTCTAAAATTTATCCTAAACACTTGGAATCCATGAATAGCGTGTTGTTATTCACAAGGGACAGTATATGAACACAATCTAGATGCCTGTCTATCAACAGATGAGCAAATAGCAAAAACCTGAGCATTATTCAACCACAGAGAAAAATAAATTATGTCAGGAAAATGAAGTAAAGTCAGGCATGTCAGCATATACATGTAATATCAACACTGGGAATCGGGCACAGAAGGACTCCTGGGCTCACCGGCCAGCTGGTATAGCTGAATTGGTGAGCGCCATATGGTGGAGAGCGGTCAAGGAAGGCATCCAGTTTTAACCTCTGTCCTTCATCACCATATACACATAAGTACACTTCCCTCTCCAACATACACACAAAGGTCCGCCACCGCTGACCTGTTGACATGTGGAGGCATCCCCACCTAACGTGAACACACTAGGTGTCGCTTTAGAGAGGGACTTCCGGTCTAGTCAGCAGTGCACCGTTGGCTGGTGTGGGAATCAAGGATCTTCATCCGTTCATCTTACAAAGCCAGCTTGCTGCCTACAAACTCTGCACCAGATTCACAAGCCCGGGCCACAGGCATCTCTCTGCTTTGGATGTGAGATGTATGTACTTGATCTAAAATGTTTTGCTCATGAGCCTGTCCGCACACAGGGTTCCAAAAGGCTAGTTTAGTCACGTGTGCCCCACTTACCAGAATAAACAGATTGTTACCACAATGTTTGTGTACAAGGTATTGACAAATGTTGATTCTGGGCCCAAATTGATAGAAAGATGTGTAGGGATTATTCTGGGAAGCTGGGCTTGGCTCGGTTGGAAAGGGCTGGATCAGACATATTGATGAGTGAACCATGGAATTTAGAAATGAAAACAGTTTTAGAAATTTCTGCCCAAACCTCCATTTACCTTCACAGTTTTTAAAACACAAGGGGTAGTCATGATAATTTGTACAAATACCTTGTACAGATTATAGAAACATAGTGTGATGTCTTAATTTTATATTACATGATCCATTATACTATCTTGTTAATGTAATCCTACTTCCTCATAAGATTTTTTTCTGATTTGTTTTTAATGCAAATTGTTAAGTCATCAAAATTTATATTTCAAGGACTTCATTTTCAGTTGGTATAACTGAAAGTTACGTTAGTCACTCTTGTCAAATACAAGACTACAGATAATTTTTGATAATTTCTTATTTTGAGAAGGATCATCTGAAGGAGCCGTAACTCAAGTTGAGTGATTTTACAGCTATGACAGCATTAGGACAAATGTCTAATAAATTAGTTCAAAATACACATTTCAGTACATCTAGAGTTCACATTCTTGGAGAACAACTTCTCTAGAGAGATTCAACTGTGGCACTGAGAGATGGCTCAGTGATTAAGAACATAGGCTGCTGTTCTTCCAGAAACTGGGCAATTGTCTGTATTTGCTGCCCCCTTCAGGCTTTCATGGACACTGCATGCATGTGGTATACAGACATACATGCTTGCAAACACACAAACACACACATACATACACACACAATAATGACTTTAAATCTTTAGAATCAGTTATTTATATATATGAGTTTTTTACCCTAAGTATGAAATTGATTTTAAATATGAATTTATAGCATGCATTTTTGTGTCTCCTTATACATGTGGAGCCAAAAGCAGCTATACTGGTATAAATAGTTCAAAATACATCCCATCACAGTTGACTAAATTACAAGCGAATGTTACTTTTAAAGATATCTTCATTTAACAAAAACAAAAGAAGTCTTTCTCATTAAAAACTGAGGCACCTTGACACTGAGGAGATGGCTCAGTGGGGAAAGCACTTGGCTGTGGAAGAGTTAGGATTGGGGTTCAAATCCCCAGCTCCCACATGAATGCCAGGCAGATAAGATGGTCTACCTGTAACCCCAGTTGCCCAGGAGACAGAGACAGGGGAGTCCCAAAGCAAGCTGGGACTAACCACATTGGCAGACTCTCACTCAAGAGACTCTGTATTAATATATAAGGTGAATAGAATAGTGGAAAGCACTCACACATAGATGGGTGCCCACACATGGGAACATGAATATACACACGCACACACAGTTCACACATAAGGTTCGGCTCATCTACGTTTCACATAAAAATCTGTTATATTTTCTCCTGATATAACACATTTAAAATTTGATATTTATATTGAAGCCCACACACACTTATTTTTCAAGGTTGCTGCAGTGCTACGGTTTTTCAAAACAACATTCTAAACCCTTCAAAGTCAATACTTCCAGGGAAGGACTCATGACTGTAGCCACTTCAATGCTTTTGTCTTCTAATAATTTACTGAAAAAGTTTTACCGCCGGAGCACTAGCAGTTTTCTGTCCTGATATTTGGACTATGAATTTAACATTTGTGCAGATAATGCAAGGTTGGGCTCTGGGGACAAGCAAGCTGTTCATCCCCTGTGGGTTCTAGGACTGTCCCACATGAAATCCTTCCAGTCTCCTGGGGCCTGGTCACTGCTGCCATCTGCTGCTTCTGTTGCCATTATCCTGTACCTGGCATCCTCTTTGGGTTACTATAACACTTCAGAATACCATAGGTGTACCTCTGGGCACTGGCTAGAGTTCCTATTACTTGCTACTGACCAGGTCTGTGTCTGAGCCAACACACAAGGCCAAAGTCTTCTGGTATCTCTCCACTGCTCATGTGCATGTCCAACGATCTCTTTATAATTTATTTACAAAATATAAGTTTAGGGCTGGAGAGATGCCTCGGCAGTTAGGAGAAAGTACTCTTGCAGAGGACCCAGGTTTAGGTCCTAGCATTAACATTGTATGGCTTTGCAACCATTTATATCTCAAACTCCAGGGCATCTACTGCCTCTGGCTTCTAAGGACAGCTACACTCATCTACATATATCCATATAATTAAAAATGAGTCTTTTAAAATGTATTCAAGGAGCAAATTGCTAGCAGATTCAAGATGGTTGTAGTGGAGAGAAGCATAGGGTTCTTCAAAAAACCTGAGTATTCTGATACAACCAGGGTAGCCTGTATACCACAAAAACTGATTAAATTAAAAAGATCAGTAATAATGAATGTCAGAACCTCCTGGAAGGCTAACACTGCCTGATTTAGAATCCCATATAAAAAGAATCACAATATACAATCTGGATCATTCTTTAAAGGCCAGAATCGCCAAAATACAGTTTGTATATAGTGAAACCCAGTCCTTTGAGTGAATGCAAAGATCTATGAGCCTTAACATAGGCATAGAGTTTGGAAACCAAGGCAACACCACCAGAAACAATGCATCATATATAGAAGAGTGCCAGTGACAACCCCCCTTCCCCACCGCTGCTGCAAAATCTATCGTAGGTGAGCGAGAAGTTGACAGGACACAGACTGTTTCATATTAGTAAGAGATTCTTAGTATGACATGAGGTTGACTTGATTTGAGAGATAAGGGAAAATATATTAGCTAAACTGGTGTCATCTGCCATGTAAAGATTGTGTCTGTCTTTCTAGGAAGACATTTATGAGAAAAAAGTCAATTAGGAATATTTAAGGGTCTAGAAATTTTGGAAACTATAGAGCTATTTATCATTCCTTGTTGTCTTCGGAATCTTGAACAAACTTTTGATTTTTTCGCTTCTGAAATGTCTTCTTTCTGCGTAGCTACAATAAAAAGCACAAGATAAAGATCCATGGACAGAATACACACACACACACACACACACACACGAGCACACAATGGTGCAAACACACACAATATGTCATAGTCTGATTTAGTCCCTTCTACCTGGGAAGATTTCTTGAGGCAATACAGATTGATTAGTTGTCTTGGAAAGTTTGAGCGCTCACAGGGGCATTTTTGACGGGAACACATCACACAGTCTAGCTGATAAAAGAAAGAAAAGAAGTGAAAGATCGTAATTCCACATTTCACAAGAAATAAATCAATGCAGGGACTTCATTTAGGGCAGCAGCTTCGGTGCTTGATTGCATGAAATGACAGGTGGCAAAAGGCAGCCATGAATGCCCAGACCAATTCTTTCTATTATTCTGCTGTGTAAGCCAACTGAATGGGACCCAAATTTTACACAGCTGAAACTGAGCTCGGGCTGTCCACGCAGCTTAATTGGAGTTTGCATCAGCTCCCTGAATTCCCAGAACTTAACCTACTCAGGAAATAAAACCCGTGTATCTCTGTTCGTGCACGAACAGGCCACCTGTGGGCTTCGATGGGCTGTTCACGAAATAGTATGGCAGTGAACATTAAACATGCGTGTGCTGCTGCTTTATGAACCTCAGACTTGATTAACTAGTGAAGTGTTGGCTGATTGAGCCATGATGTTGTCCTTCTGTTCTTTGATGCTTACATTCTGGGTTGCCAACTGGAATGAGGCAATTTCCAATGGAGAGAATGTTTGCTCCAAGGTATAATGGGTTTAGCATAAGGGAGAGAATTGTAGAAGAAAAGGAAGGCAACAGGGGGCTCGAGGCTTGGAGAGCCAGCTAAGGAAGGCATCCAGAGGCTGGGTGAGTATTGAATAAATATTTATGTATGATGGCAGGCTAATGATAACAATTGCAGGAATATTTCTTGGACATTGCCTTGCATATGGAAGAATTAAGATAGATTTCAGCTAATTTGATATTCTGCTCAACTGGCCTATATTTTGGTGCATGCACATATATATGTATGTGTTCAAACTGGTAATTTGATTGCTGAAAGTAACTGAAGTATAGCCTCCCGGTGCTAGCCTTTCCCTTTGTGATCCATGAATAACAAGAGCTGTGAATCACGCCTAGAGGCCCCTACCATGGCTTCACCAAGTAATAACATGTCAACTTTAACTTGGGCTTTTATGGCCGATTTTATAGCAAGGAATAAAATAACTGGATTTATCAAATTGACAGTGACATCACTGCCTGTGCTTCTTGAAATGCAAATATTGCCACCATTTTAACACATGTGCATTTTGCATGTGGTTCTTTTGTCTTGATATTAGAAGCACTGTTCATCTCTATCATTCTTTTCTGGTTCTGTTAAAATCCATAGAATGTATGGCAGCATCCAGTCTAAAATTAGTCTCAGTTGAAAGGACAACACACACCAGGCCAAACTGGGTTTTTCACAAGGTCTAGTCCAGTCTTAAATGGTCTGTTAGATATATGTGGGGAGAGAGAGGGGGAGGAAAGATGAAAGAGCAGAGTGGCATTAAAAAACACTCGAGTCTGGCTTTTGTCACAAAAGTCATCTCAGAGACAGTAGAATGACATCTACCCTTGGTTGGATCCATCACCACAAGTGACAGTAAAAAAGACAGCCCTGTGTGTCTGGAAAATTAGGAAACACTCAAAATCCCCATGACAACCCTTCACCACTCACCTCCAGGACTTACCAGCATATAGTGATGGCATATTTTAGGGAATTATGTGTGCTGTACACCTTCTTTTGGACCAAGATGGGGGTGGTGAATAGAAAAGAACATTTTTAAAGAAGCATGACAGACAAGCACTGTCAGGGCACAGAAAGAACCATGTCAACAAACTAGAACCCAGCAGACGACAAAGACGTAGGTAGAAGTGGGGAGAGATGCATCACTAGGCCCACCAAGTGTGGTAAATTTGACTACATGTCACCTCACTATATTTGTTCAAGGTCTTGCCTCTCCAGCTGTAGCCCAAACTCAGTGTTAGACTAAGGCAGAAACACAAAGGCCTGGTGACCTCAGCTTGACATGAGACAATTCTGATGAGTAGATGTGCCAGAGTACAGGGCTTTGCCCAGTCAACCTTACCTTCCAACCACTTCCTCTGTCCCTTACTGCTTCCTCCCCCAGTCCTTTTCTTAGGTCAATTCCAAAGAAACAAAATGTACCTCAAATTGTTTTAGCAGTTACCCCAACAGGATGTCTTGGAAAAGAGATTCTTCTCAGAATATCTCATACCAGAGCCACCTGCTTTGCACAAAACAGCACTCAAATGATACCCACAGTTCTAATTTTCTTCTGTTTGGTTGACATGTGGTTTGTCTAAAAGGAAACTGTGTACCAGTCAGACCAGCTTAAATGACAGACACACCTGACATTTGCATTTTCTATTCCTTGAGTAAATTAGGCCTCTGCAAATGTTAAAATGGGTTTATTCTTAGGCAATGGGCTCATTCTCGGGTTGGCTACAAATTTATTAACTTGGCCCTGGGTGTTAGAGTGTGAAATGTCTCTCAGAGGGACATATGTTTGGATACTTCGTTCCTAGTCAGCGAAGCTGTTATGGAAGGTTGTGGAACATTTAGGATGTGGAGTTCATAGGAAGAAGTAGATAGGGTGTCTAAGGGTATCTATTGCTGTGAAGAGACACCATGACCATGACAACTCTTATAAAAGGAAACATTTAATTGGGGCTGGCTTACAGTTTCAGAGGTTTAGTCCATTATCATTATGGTGGGAAACATGGCAGCATGCAGACATGATGCTGGGGAAGAGTTCTACATTTTAATTCACAGCAACAGGAAGTAAACTATGTGTCACACTGAGCACAGCTTGAGCAAAGGAGACCTTAAAGCCCACCCCTACAGTGACACACTTTCTCCAATGAGGCTACACCTACTCCAACAAAGCCATGCCTCCTAATAGTGCCACTCCCTTTGGGGGACATATCTTTCAAACCAACACAGAGGGTTTCAAGGTTTTATAGCCAGGAGACTCACTTTCTGTTGACTCTCTTTTCTGACCATGGATGAATTATGGCTAATTGCTTCACTTTTCTGTCTACTAATGTCTTCCCCGCAATGATAGGATGTATCTCTTCAAACTCTTCCTCTCATAACTTGCTTCTCTGCAGGTATTTAATCAGACCAATGAGAAAAGTAATACAGAGAATTGGAACCAAGAGTGGAATCACTGCTGTGAGAAACCTGACTATGTGATTCTTAGGCTTTGGAATTGGTTTGTGTGAGGAATGTCAAGAAGTTTGGAGCTGTGGGCTAGAGAATCCCCAGAATGCTGTAAGCAGAGATCAGTGGGTTATTCTGGTTAAGTATTTGTATGTTCAGAATTCTGAGACAAAGCAGACAGTGGAGGTTTAGGTCCTGAAGTTTCAGAGGGGAATAAACACTCTTTTTGAGAACTGGATTAGAAGCCATTTATGTCACAATTCCACAAGGATATGGCTTCATTTCACTCTTGTTCTGAGGACTTGAGTGAGATGGAGCTGGAAAGCAACGAGCTAATTTGTTTGGTAGAGAAAACTTTAAGAAAAGACAGCCTTCAGGCTGTGTCATGGCTACTTCTCACTGTTCTTATTCAGGTTTGTGTTCTGTGTGTGTGGGGGGGGAATAGGGTAAAAAGATGAAAAATGTACAGTTTGGTGAAGAAAGAAGCATGGAAAAGCAGCTGTGATCGTTGAGACACTGGTAGCATTGAAAAGAATATTGTGCTCTGCATTGGAATGGTAGAAACGTGCAGCAAGGGCAAGGCTCCGCCCATCCAAAGTTCCAAATTGTGAAAATACAAGTTCATTTGAACTAAGAGAGCCCTAAAAGCACATCACTGAAAGTGTTCCCTGCTCCAAATACGCTACGTGGGAACGTATTTTTTCAGATTCAGCCACCAAGGCAAACAAAGGTCACTGTAGATATAAGAGGAGTTAGGCTCTTTCTCAAGCTGGCAGTATAAGTTGGCAGTTGGCTACATGATGCTGGTTATATGGGCATGCTAAGCAGAAGAATGAAGAGGTTATAGAGGCTATTTCCATGGCTCCAGACAGCAGCTGAGCCAGCAATGTGTGGAAGATCAGATTCCCTGAAAGGCCATCACAGGAGGCTGTGAAGGTGATGCTGATGTTGCAGGAGGTCCCAGGATACAGGAGATGTAAGAACTCTGGGACCTCTGCCAAGGAAAGCTGCAGATGCAAAATGGAGCTAGCCCAAGAGAGGTCACATGTGCAGCCAGCAGAGTGGGAAGGGCAGAGCTTCCCAAGGTCATTGGAGTTCAGATGAATTCATCAAGAGCCCCAGATTTTGGATACAGAGCTGCACGGTTTCATGATTACCTAGCTGGGTTTGGGGCTTGCTTTGTCTGATCTATCCTTGCTATCTCCCTGCATTTCACTTTTGGATATTGTACATCAAAACTACATAAATTGTATTTTAATTTTATAGGGTTCATAGTTAAGAGATTGTACTGAGTCTTTTGACTTTGGATAGTGTTGGGACTGTTAAAGATTATGAGAACTTTTGAAATTGGACTAGGTACTGTGGGATAATGCTCTTGTACACTGTAAAGATTTGTCATTTGTATTGGTTTAATAAAACACTGATTGGCCAATAGCCAGACAAAAAGTATAGGCAGGGTGATTAGAATTCACCAAAGAGGAAAGGCAGAGACACAATGGACAGCCAGACACAGAGAAAGCACTATGAGAATACATTACTGAGAAAAGGTATCTAGCCATATGGCTAAACACAGACAAGAATAATGGATTAACATCAGTTGTAAGAGCTAGTTAATAATAAGTCTGAACTAATAGTACAAACAGTTTTTATTATTAATATAAGCCTCTGTGTGTTTCTTTGGTACTTAATGTCTGCAGGATAGGGCAGAACAGAAACTTCTGTCTACAACTAAGTACATTTTACATCATGAGATGGTCATGCATGTAGGGGAACATGACAGAAGGTAGTGGTTAAATGTGAAATGTCCTCATAGGCTCATGTGTTTGAACAGTTGATCTTAGCTCTTATGTTTTTCGATGCCCAACTTGTGTGATGTACTCAGCTGTGCCATGCTTATTGTTGCCATGCCCTCCTCATCATAATGGGTGTGTCCTCTAAAACTGTAAAGACAGAACCAACCCTTCAACCCTTAGGTTGCTGCTTGTCAAATATTTGGTCACAGCAATGAAAAGGTTGCTGATACAAGCCTATAAACATCAAGGATAACATCTGACAATAGCAAGGTCAACTCTTAGTGGAGGACACTACTTTGTCTAGTCTCATCCCATCCTTGATGAACCCTTGTCATCTTTGGGACTCTTTATACTCTCACCTGTGACTTACAGGCTAGGTCTGTGACCCATCCCCGACCAGTACCTCTCCTCTGAGGATCTGAATGTCTAGTGACGATGTCCACAGGCAGGAGGTTGGTGCTGACTCATAGGATGGCAGCACTTAAAAGATTTCTGAATTCTTCATACTTTTTTTGTAGAATCTACCTGGTTCCTCTGCAGGTCTAATTACGAACACAGAAACTCATAAGATTTTGTGCCAGATTCTGGGAATTATAATGAAATGATGGAAGATCTATGACACCAACCCCACACTGTGCAGCAACTTAGAGATTGGCCACAGTGGCAAACTACTCTCATTTTTTAAAAATAATTTCTTTATTTTTATTTTATGTGCATTGATGTTTTGCCTGCATGTATGTCTGTGTGAGGGTGTCAGATCTTGGAGTTACAGACAGTTGTTTGCTGCCATGTGGATGCTGGGAGTTGAACCTGGGTCCTCTGAGCCATCTCTCCAGTGCCCTGTCATTCTTTCGCTGGAGTGATAAAAGGTGAAGGACCAAGAGGCCAGGAGGGGTCATATAGCAGTGTATAGAACAACCAAAATAACTAGCAAGAGAAGCTGCTAGAAGCAGAGCAGTGAAGGGGACACCGGGTCAGACCAGCTCTGTTACAGAGGTCAGTGCCAGCACTGCCAGAATAGGTTCTGCCACAATAGCCTTCCCTTGGGAACCTGCAGGAGCAAGTACCCTGTGCTACTTAGTTGATCATTTGGACCAAGAATTAATACTTTATTGTAATGACAATGATGTGATCCAAGCATGGTGCCAGACATGTCTACATTCCTCCTTATAAAGTAGAACTAAATGCTCATATAAATGCAAATGTCTGTAGAAATTGACAATAAGCTGAGATGACTCAAAATCATATCAAGGGTTGGATATGAGATGACTCGGTGGCTAAAGCACTTGCTGCAAAAGAATCAGGGACCTGAATTCAAATGCCCAGAACCCCTGGAAAGCCAGACACAGTAGCATATACCTTCAGCACCAGTGAGCCCATAGTGAGATGGAAGGAGGCAGAGACAGGAGAATCTCCAAAACTCACAGCCCAGCTGGCTTAGTACACGAGGAGGCAACAAGACGATATCCTGTCTCAGGCAAGGTAGAAGGCAAAGACTGGCACCAAGGCCGATCTCTGGCCCCTACACATGCTCTGTGGCACACACACAAAATAGACAAACATAATGATATCCAGGACCTTTTATATACTACCCAATTTAACCCTATTCTCTTCATAATTCCAAACTTAAATACATGTCTCCATGAACGAAAAATAATACATAATTAACTGAGTTTTAGGGATTGAAGAATAAAGAATCAACAGTTACAGGAATGCACTGTGTACTGTGTTTATAAGGCAAAAACCAAACAAAACTGGAAGATTCCAGAATACACACTCAGTTTTCTAATAGTATGTTATTATGACTGTCAATTACTCCACATGAATTCCTGCATCAAATGAACTGAAATTTCCCTCTTCTCTGTCACTTGACTTCTGATACTTTTCTTTTGTGTGTGCATAAAATGCGGTAGTCTCGCTGTAGGTTGTGTATTTGTTTCCATAAATATCCAGCATAAAAACCATCCATATTATGGGAAACTATATTTTCAGCAGGTGTCTTAAAGCAAGCTTCGTGTGAGGTCTCCTTGGCATCTTGGTAGAAGTGTGTGATGGCAGAAGCTGCTAGGACTAAAGGTATTTGATTTTATCCTTGACTGTGGAGATTTAGAAATAAAAACAGATCCTAAACAAATGAAAAACTAGAGGTCAAAGCAACGGTTCCATAGTTAAGAGCCCTGGCTGCTCTTACAGAGAATGTGGGCTTGGTTCCCAGCACCCACATCTGTAACTCCAGGTCCAGGGGACCCAATGCCCTCTTCTGGCTCCACTAGCACATGCGTGCATGTAGTACACATACAGATAAGCATGAACACACAGAGGAACACATGCAAGTGCATACACACACACAATATATACACGCACTCACAATAAATAAAATAAATGAATGGTTAAAAAAAACTGACTACCAGTTTTCATTTGTAGAGAAAAATAGAACAAATTCTGAAACAGTAATAGAGATTTAAATACTCCCCCAAAAAGAAGCTGAGCTCAAATGTCAACTTTGAGCCTAACCTTTAGTCCTGAAGGGAACAACATAGCAAAGCCTCCACCCTCCTTCAAAGAGATGCATTTTTTTTGGTTACTGGTAATTTGTTATAAATGATAAAACTTAACTTGGAAACAATGATTTAAAAAAAAATACCTGATGACAACTGAGCCAAAATGAAGGTAGTTGAGTTTGGCACGCACAAAGATTCCAACAGTCTGTCCCCACAGGCTTGACTTCTGATTTTAATGAAGGACTGTCTGGGCAGGCCTAGAGGTCTCTTTTCCAGGTTGGGAGATGACTCAGTTGGGAAGGCACTTGGTCAAGCCTTAGGACTTAAGTTCTGTCCCCAGAAGCCACACTAACAACAGCAAAGTCTGGGCACACACTGTACACACAATCCCCTCACTGGGAAGGCTGAGCACTGTACTTGTAATTCCAACACTGCAAAGTGGAAGACAGGAGGCTCCCTGGACCTCACTAGCCAGCCAACCTGGACAATGGTGAGCCCTGGGCTAAGAGATTCTGCCTCAAAATACAAAAGAGGGGCTCGAGAAAAGACTCCTAAGAGTGCTTGCTGCTCTTGAAAAGGACCGGGTTCAGTTCCCAGTACCCACAGGGTGAATTACAGACAGGGTGGATTCCAGGGGATCCAGCACCCTCTTTTTGACCTCCATGGTACATGGACCTACATGTACATACCTACATGCAGATAAAACACTCATACACAAAAATATCTAAAAAACAATTTTAAAACAATACCAAGGTTCCTAGAGTATAACACCAGAAGTTGACCTCTGGCCTCCACATGCATGTCCATATACATGTACTCATCCCCCACATACATGCAAACACACATACACACAGTGCTTCAGCATAAATGTGCCAGGAGGTTTTACACTCAGTGGTTCTCATGTCCTTCCTTTCTTGTGGGTTGAAGGTTCGAACCCTGGCTCTCCAAAGAATATCATTCAACATTGCTTGCAGGGTGGGTTCACAGATGCCTCAATCTCTGGGTTTCTCTTTGCCCAAGAATCCTCATTTCAGCCTCTTATTTTAAAGGTTCATTTCCTGGGGGTAGAATCTAGACTGGGTGACTATTTCTTCTCTCAATCCTTATTATTCTGACCCTCTTCTAGCTTACATAGTTCCTCAGAGCTCAGTCTTCCTTAAGTCCTCTAGGTAAGGATTCCACGGCCCCACCCTTTGCCCTCCGCCCTCACTCAGCCTCCTTGGATTTTCACTTTTCCCATGGCTTAAATACATCTAGGAGTAAAATTTTGACACTTCTCCTGCTTGATGTACTCTGATTGTTTTTCACAGTTTGGTATCTGTTATAAATTTTGGACAATTCCTAGCCACCGATCACTTCAAGTATTTCTGCTCTCGTTCATCTTTCTTGTCCTTCTCAAAATCATATAACATTTAAAAACGTGTTCCACAGCTCTTGGGCATTTTGCTTGTTGGCTTTCATTCCTGGATCCCCTTTGCCTTCCAGCCTGGGGACGTTTTCAGGGCACATCCTCATGTTCGGTCTTCACTGTCTGTGGACAGTCTGCTGCTGAGCCGCGGGCATCCTTCCTGGCGACAGCGTTTGTGGTCCCTGGCATTGCCTCTTGAAGCTTCCTTAGCTCTCTTTGCTCATATGGCCCATCTGCTTGTCCATGCTGCTGACTTCTCCCCTACTAACCAGAGTTCTTTTACATTCCTTGTCAAAGGATGCAAAAGCTTAGCAGTGTGTTTAGTGAGCCCGTGTCCCTGGGATTGTGACTCTTGGTTTTCCCCCCTGAGCTGAGACAGGATGGCTAGCGAATATGCTAGGTGGTGATTTCCCTACTCCACATATGACGTAAAATCTTTCTCCTAGTGCAGAAGCATCAGTATGGACGATGCCTGGAGACTCTTTTCCTCTCCCGCCAGAGAAATAAGATTTTCTTAAGACTCTACCCTAAAAACATGCTAAGAGCCCCAGGAGTAAAATATTTAAATTTTGCTGTGTGGAGACCCTGTGAGACTATGCTACATGGTTGCTCACTTTCACGCTAGCTCACACTGGGCCTCCAGCAGGCCACCAGTGTTACCTGCTGTGTGTCCCCACCAGTGTGGGCTTCTGGCACCTGGTATTGGGGTAAGAAATATCAAGTATAATTCCCTTTAAAGTTTTTCTTTTTTATTATTCTAAGAATGGGATAATTTATAAGCTATACACATGTCGTACTTGAAATTGGAAGCCCTTTATGTAAGTATATATTTTTAAATTTTTCTTTATTCTTGAGCAACTAAATGTGATTATATCTACTCCCCATTTCCTCCCTTCTAATGCCCCCATGTCCTCCCTCAACACATTCCCCTTATCACTTCCTCCCTTCCTTCCTTTTTTAAGGAACTGTCTATATAACTCTAGCTGTCAAAAATCCTATTATGTACACCAAACTGGCCTCAAACTCACAGAAATATGCTTGTCCCTGCTTCCTGAGTGTTGAGATTAAAGGCCTATGCCACCATACCTAGCTATTTATTTATTTTTGATAGCCCACTAAGACGAGTCAGTGCTGTTCATTCCTGCATGGGTGTGGGGCCACCTGGAACACTGACATCCCAGCAGTAGCCACAGCCTCAAGAATGAGTGACTCTCCTGCCCCCAGCAACTCCCAACTGCCAGTTGCTCCTCAGGAAGGGGTGGGGTCTGGAGATCACCCACCCCATCTGTGCTGGAATTTTGACGGACTCCCTTCGCTATTTCAAGAAGGGACTTACCACTAAGCGGGGGAGTTGGTTGTCGTCAAGAATCCCAAATGTCTGTGTTATCTACCAATCCATAGTCTTAGACTTTGTTGTGTATTGATTATGTATAACACATCTATCAGTTGTTTTTTGATGTTCAATGAATTACCCTCAGATTTGATGGTTTAAAACAATAAACATTTTTCACACGTCCATAGTTGGGGGGGGGGGCAATTCTAAGTTATCGATAGGGACTATCTCTCTACCTTAGCCTTACAAATATATTAGCAGTTTGCTGAATGTTAGCAGGGGTGACATGACAATTGTCTATTATCATCAACAGACTGGTACAGATACACACTATTACACACTATATAGTCACAGAGATTCCCCAAACTTCAGGAAGGACTCAGCTGTGGCACCTGGGAACTTTCCAGGGCTCTGGTTGGGGCAAATGTTCTGTTATTCTGATACCACTTCTTTCTCAGTGCTGGGATCCATATCTAATGACAATAACCTAGGAAGGAGGGGCTCAGTCCATAGTCTTTTGGGGCCATGGTAGTAAGTGCCTGTAATTGAGATGCTTCCTGGTCTCAGAGAAGTAGGGCATAGAGGGGTAACCCAAGAAGGAACCCATTAGAACCTTCAAATATTTGTACCACTTAGCCTACTCCTCCAGGTAGGCTGCACCCCTAAATCTTCCACAGCTCTCCAGGCAACACTACCAGTTGAAGATCAGGCCTTCAACGCATGAGTTTGTGGTCACATCTCTCTTCTGCCCTGTTTTAAGGAGTTCCTTGTCTTTGGAATTCTGCAGTTGTGATGTTAGTGGTCTAGGCAGTATTCACATTCTTCTTCAGATGGTTGACCAACATAATCCTCTGAGGATTCCCGAAAGTTCCTAGGGAGAAGAATGTGGCAAAGAGGCGTGTGTACTGTCAGGTGAGTTAGAGATTTAAGCTATAGTGACTGGTGCACTCGAACACTACACCCTAGTGCAGACTGCAGGAAAAGAGAATAATCTGGAAGGTAGTGTTGGATCTTGAAGCCAGACATGATAGGAGCCCCAAGTCAACAAAGATACCAGCATAAGCAGCGCACATTCCAGGAGTGGCTTTGTATGTCAGATATGTGTTCACACACTTATGCATGTGTATTGCAAATATGTATGTTTTCATTTCCATGAAGGAAGAAACTAACACTCATTATTAAAAGTACGGACAGGTTCTTTTGCATACACCTGCTTGCTCCCTCAGGCATCCCCTTCTACGTGATGCCGGAAGCTGAACAGGTGTCAGCACCATGTCTGTGGGCCTCCAGAACTGTGAGCTAAATACACAAGCCCCTTCACCTTAGAAAAATACTTCTTAAAAAAGATACATGTAAAAATAAAACTTATTTGTTAGATTTGACTAGTCACCACCATTAATAGCTGGGCTGGACATCGAAGATCCCTTTCTCCCATGAAATTATTGGATTTCAGTGCTTTTGTGTGTGTGTGTGTGTGTTCTCTCTCTGTGTTCTCTCTCTCTCCCTCTCTCTCTCTCTCTCTCTCTGTGTGTGTGTGTGTGTTTCCATGTCTTTTTAAAATTTATTTCTGGAGTTCTTATCTCTATTTCAGCATCTTCTCTTGATATTGTTCTCTGCCTATGTGGAAATGATTTCACTGACTAAGTTCTGTAGACAGAATAGATCACTCCACTTATAGGCTTGATATATATTCTTGGTCCTAACTCAGGCAACACATTGGTGTGTATGTCCCTACACTTCCTTCCCATCAGCTCTTGCAAAATGACTGGATATGTAAGGGAATAATTATACCCCCCAATCAACCCATTTTTACGTATCAGTTGTGGTGTCTCTTTATAAGGAAGGGCTGTGAATATAACAGATACTGATGTATTTATATACTGACTTACTAAAGAGGAATGATCAATACTGGCTTGCTCAGTTTGCTTTCTTAAACCTCTCAGGATCACTTGTCCAGGGGTAGCACCACGCACAATGGACCCTTCCACATCAATCATTAATCAAGACAATGCGCCATAGCCTTGTTGCCTGCAGGCCGTTCTTACGGAGGCATTTTTTCAACTAAGATTCCCTCTTTCCAGATATGTCTAGGTTTGTGTCAAATTGACACAATCAACCAGTACAGACTCTGAGAGCTCTGAAGCTGAGATGGCCCTTGAGAGTTATTCCAAGTTGTTCAACCACTGTTCAGATGAAAACTGCCCCCGGAAAAGAAGGTGTGGCCTTGGGGGCTGGAGAGATGGCTCAGCGGTTAAGAGCATTGCCTGCCCTTCCAAAGGCCCTGAGTTCAATTCCCGGCAACCACATGGTGGCTCACAACCATCTGTAATGAGGTCTGGCGCCCTCTTCTGGCCTGCAGACATACGCACAGACAGAATATTGTATACATAATAAATAAATATTAAAAAAAAAGAAGGTGTGGCCTTCACAAAGCATCTTCCAGAGAAAGGCAACAGTACCAGGATCTGTTACATGGGAGCCTATGAAGCAATGAAGAATTTCCTTACCATGCAAATATCAATTTAATGAGCTAAGGGGAGGCTAACACCGTTAGTGTGTGGTAGCAAGGTCCTGGTCATACAGCCGAAGAGCTACAGATTTAAGACCAGAACAGAGGCCATAACAGAGCCTCCAGCCTTACTGCTCTGCCGCTCTCTTAACAGATCTACTGGAATTTTAATTCTACAGAGCTAACTTAAGGATTGGTGAGATGACTCAGCTGCTAAGACTGCTTGCCACACAAGCATGAGGACCAGAGTTCAAATCCCCAGATCCCCTGTAAAAAGCTGCTCCTTTGCACAGCCACATGAATCATGCCTGAGATCCCAGCACTGTAGAGGACAGAGACAGGAAGACCTGCTGAGGCTTCCTGTCTGCCATTTTAACGCCAGGTTTAGTGAGCAGACCTCTCCAGGGAATAAAGTAGAGGGGAATACAGCAGGACACCAAATACATTCCTCTGGCCTTTGCTTATGTACACTCACACAAGTCTGCCCACACGCATGCACACACAACATACCAAAGAAAAATTAACTTGATGTATGATGGCATACCGATTAGACTTAAAGAATTATTCAGCTTTCCTGGAGACAGATAAAGGGAACCCAACTCCAGTGAGCCCATGGGATAGAGCTTGCAGGGTCATTTAGAATTTACTTAGAACTTGTACAACCTGTTTCACATAGCCCTTATGGAGGCTACACATTCAGGAACTCGGGAGGTCAGCTCCGTACATTGTATAATTTTCTCTATCTAGTGTTCACGGAAGCCGTTGTTGGTTGTTGACTGCCAGTCCTTGGAACAGCCAGGGAAGCAAGGAGGAGCCTGCCAACTGCTAACAGGGGTCACATCGCTCTATTCCCTGACATCTTTGCTTATTCATAGAAAAATGAACACCAGGAGTGCTTAAAATATAAATTTAAACTAGTAGTGATTTAGAAGAGATTTTTAGCAGGACTTTAACCCCACCCAATAATCCTTCTTTTGGTGCTTTAATCACCATTCACTATTGCTTCCTTAACACTCAGGGCTACTGTTCATCACCGTTGGTTTTGTAGTTCTCTCTCTATTTCGGAAAATGGAAGAGGACTTGCGTTTTAAGCCTCTTACCTCCCCACAAGGTGCCTTGGATCTAATCAACTAAACGAATTTTCCAGCATGCAGTGCAAGTCTTTCTGAGGTTCTCCCTCAGGAGGCTTCTTAAAGCCAGCCTCCCACTTGGCTTTTCATTATGACTCGTAAGCAAGCATATCAAATGCAGAATGACCCTGGTGACTACTTTGTATTCATAATTTGTGGCACATGTTGGATGGTCTTATTTTTATTGGAAAATTAACAATTTTCCTTAAACAGTTTTATCACATTTTTAGGTATGAGTTTTTGTTATGTGTCCAAGTCAATTTTTATCTGAAGGATCCTATATTAACTTCATAATTTGAACCAGTGAGGGAATTGGACTTGACATTCAGCTTCACTTATATCTAATTTTGCTTTTTTTTAAAAGCATTATATTCTATAAAGTCAAAGCTGTACCTATAGTTTGCTGGGCTGCGGTACCCTGACATTTATATGGTGACTCATCTCTTACTGTACATGTCTTCATCAGCTCCAAGAGCAGCAGATGAGCATCCATGCAGTGAACCCCCACGCATTCTTTTGCTTTTTTAGGATTCCTTGAGAATTTCATGCATGCGTACAATGCATTTAATCACGTATGTCTCTACTCCCCCTTCTCCTCCTCTCAATCTCCCATATCCCCTTCCCGACTTTGTCCTTCTTAATTTAAAAAAAAAATGAAACGCACTGGATCCAAACTTGGTGTCATCTGAAGGCACATGAGTGTGAAGCCCTTTAGCTGTTTGTCGTGTAGAAACAAGTGTGTGGATATACGTATACACAGAGATCGATGCAGTCACGCCTTGCTTACCACAGGGACAGCTTCTGGGAGGTGCTTTAAGATGACGTGATGTGTGCTTGCATCACAGGTGCGCTCATATGAACCAAGATGGCTAAGATATCAGTAAGTGATGTCATTCCATGGAGTCACTGTGCTTGTTAGTTTTTGACCCAAACTTAGGAGAGGGATGCACTGTTGGGGAATTGCCTCCATCAGATTGGCCTGTGGGCAAGTCTGGGGGGCGGGGCTTTTTTTAAGTTCCAAATGATGTAGGAGCAACCAGTCACTGTGGGCACTGCTCTTCCTAGGCAGGTGGTCCTAGATGGTCTAAGAAAGCAGACTGAGCAAGCTATGAGGGAGCAAGCCAGTAAGCAGCACCCCTCCACAGACACTGCTTCAGTTCCGGCCTCCAGGTTCTTGCCTTGAGTTCCTGTCTTGGTTTCCCCCAATGATGGACGGTAATCTGTAAGCGAAATCAACCCTTTTCTCCCTACATTGGTTTTGGTTTTGTTTGTCACAGAAACAAAAAGGAAAAGAGAGGAATCTACATTATGTATTTAGTTTGCTATTGACCAAAATGTTATATAGTATGAGAACTCAGTGTGTCTCTGTGCATGTGTTTATGTGTGTGTCTATATGTTTATCTCTGTGTGTATCTATGTGTGAGTTTATGTGTATTTTTTGTATCTGTGTATATATGTTTCTGTATATGTGAGTCTCTGTGTATCTTTGTGTGTCTGTGTGTGCCTCTGTGTGTGTATATATACATATCTGTGTATATCTATGTGTATCTTTGTGTGTGTCTGTGAGTGTATGTGCCTTTGTATGCATCTGTGTGTCTACATGTACCAATCAATGTGTGTGTGTGTGTGTGTTTGTGTATGGTGCATTCCTGTCTCTCTCTCTGTGTTTCTTAGATCAGGTTACAGAGATATAGAGAACACAAACAACTTGCTTGAAGACATTTCTTATATTAAGGAAGTAAAATTTTGAAGGGGATAACACTCCAGTTAAGAAAGTCCTCTGGCTAAGTCTGTTTCCTAGGCAACAAAAGTCAGTACAAAAAACCAAAAACCCGAAGAGGCTAACATCGGTCGGGGTTGAGTTTTCAGAGGTAGTCTTCATTCAGGAATTGAACAATGGAAACTGATTTGTTTGATTGCAGCTATCAATGATGTCTCCATCAGAATCTGGGTCACCAGGTAGAGTAGCTGCACTTCTTGAATGATGTCCTCAGAATATAGTCCCTAGGTCAGCAGCAACAGCAGCAGCACCTGTGGCCTTGTAGGAAAGGTGAATCCTCTTGTCCAGACCAGGTCTGCTGACTGGAAACTGCAAAAAACAGGGGAGGCAGGATTTTATTGTATAGCCTTAGGATGGGGGGGGAGCAGGGTTCTATTGTATAGCCTTAGGATAGGGAGGGGAAGATGGGAGGCAGGGTTCTATTGTATAGCCTTAGGATAGGGAGGAGAAGAGGGGAGGTAGGGTTCTATTGTATAGCCCTTCAAGTGGTCCTTGATGCCTGCAAAAGTGTGAGAAACACCATACTGTGTTTAGAGTTTCTTCTGTTCCTGAGTCCTTTAAAATGCGTGTAGAGACACATGCATGGATGCAGAATCTTTATGTCAGAGTTGTGAAAGAATGTGGGTTAAAGCAATTATGTCAGAAACAAATTCTTTACCTGGGAGGGTTGAGTTAGAGCAGGTGCTGTCTAAAGTTGTCATTTGCTACCCCTGCTGTGTGACTTATGCCTAAATGACAACAGCTACAAGTTGTTTGGGCAGCCTCAGCCGAGAAGACACCAGGGCTGAATATATCATCAAGTGGTGTCCAGGAATGCAGTCAGCAAGGGCAGCGGCGGCAGGGGTGGGGGGGGGGTTCAACTTAAAGTCAGTGGAAAATGACAGTCATTGGATTGTTAAATGCAGGCTTCCTGTGGAAGGGGAGATATGCATTGCAATGCTGACTCTTCTATCTGCATAGACAGGGCGGGCCAGATAAGGGCCAAGAGCACGCAAGGCATGTCTTGATTCTGTTCCTGCTCCATTGATCTAGGTTGAGAGGAATATACACTTGTTTTCAAAGCCATGAGAAAGATAGTTACAAGCAGCTAAGAGAGAGGTAGGAAAGTTCTGGAAGCATAATTATCTAAAATCTTTCAACTGTCCAGCCCTGCTCAAGACACAGCTGATATAAACTAGCCAGTTTAGAAACGGGGCGGGTGTATATCTAAAAATAAGAAGGCAAGTGCAAAGCTTGTGGAAGCTTTGGTTGGGTATTAAGATTTAAAGTTGCAAGGATTATATGGTTGTTTTAGAAAAAAAATCACCTCTTTGATTGACATGCTTTTTTACATCCTAAAATATAGAGCTATGTTCAAATATATTATTTCAATACAGTCCTTTTCAAGTAGT
This sequence comes from Neodon shergylaensis, assembly GCA_025134845.1. NCBI lineage: Eukaryota > Metazoa > Chordata > Mammalia > Rodentia > Cricetidae > Neodon > Neodon shergylaensis. The sequence continues at coordinate 4,759,559 of JABTXL010012687.1, read as the reverse complement.
GTTGTGTATTTGTTCTAATAATTCTGTATTCAAAAACTGTAATACCTGGGGAAATTATTAGTTTGTCATTGAGTAATGCTTCATAGCTACCAGTTATGGTTCCAAAAACATTACCTACTTTTATTCTGAGAAGCTCCTGAGTCATAACATTGAAATATTTACAGGTGTGAGAGAATTATTATTAAGGAACTTAGTGACGTGAATGCAGTAATAGACAGTACAGGAATGATTTGACCTCTGATCTGTTTGGCTCCAAACTCTGCTCCTAAGTGCTGCGTTTTCTGACCTCGATCATGGGAGCTGACCATGCAGGAAACACACACAGCTCCCGTGTTCTACGGTTTGAATAATGCTCTCTGCAAGTATAAGTATGTTGAGCTGTAATGGTCAATGCTTCAGCGTGAACAGATGGAGTCTTCAAAGGGTGATTGGGTCAGAATGGCTCCTCCCACATAAACAGGAGTAGATGTCTCTAGAAAGGGCATCTAAAGATGGACTTTTATCTTCTTCAGTGGGAAAACCCAGGGTCTCCAAAGGATACAGCATCCACTGAGGTGCAATCTTGGAAGCAAGATGTTCTTCAGGACCACCCTGGAACTTCCATTAGTTTGTATGAAGTATAATTTTCTGGGACATCTTGGGGTCTCCAGGAAGGATGTCAAAATGAGCTGCCAGTTGTATGGACTGCAAAAAGGAAACACATTCATCCTTCCAGGGCATAAACTCTAATCACCACTGAAGACCCGCGGCCCCACCCGGAAGCTGGGACTTCCTTGGACCTGCAGTGGATTTACAGTTGCTGTCTCATCTGCTGATTCCAGTCTGGTCACCAGGAAAGCCCTCCTTGATTCAGCTAGACCTGAGAGATCCTTGTAATTCCTCTTTATTTATCAAGTGCTTGATTCCATTTCTGGCGCTAATTCCAAGTCCTGTACAAATACATCCCTAGAGAAACCATTACTATGGTAACTGTTGCTTTTCTATGGAGATACATTCCCAAGCCTGGCAGTTCGTCAGCCTCCATGAGGCAAGTTACTGATGTAGATGCAGAGAGAAATGTCAGCCCCTCAGGAAATATGACTCTACATCAGACCGAGACATCAGTTGGTAGGTTCTAAGTCCTGATCCCAGATTAGCACGGGTTCTAAAGTACTCCTAAGGCGAGCACTGGATCTCAGATGTGGGCCCTGAACCAGCTGGGTTCCATACTTGGTCTTTCTTTCTTTCTTTCTTTCTTTCTTTCTTTCTTTCTTTCTTTCTTTCTTTCTTTCTTTCTT
>JABTXL010012687.1:4736608-4758272 GCA_025134845.1 Neodon shergylaensis | reverse complement strand
CTTCCTTCCTTCCTTCCTTCCTTCCTTCCTTCCTTCCTTCCTTCCTTCCTTTTATTTAATTAACATTTTTTTCATTTGTTTTACATACTGACCACTCTCCCCTCCTTCCTCTCCTCCTGTTTCCTTCCCCTGAGCTTCTACCCACCTTCTCACCCACTCCTCCTCAGTCTCCATTCAGAAAGGGGCAGGCCTCCCGTGGGCTTGCACAAAGCCCAGTTAAGGCAGGACTGAGCTCCTCCCACTGCATAAAGGCTGGGCAAGGTAATCCTGCATGGGGAACAGATTCCTTTACCCAGTAACTGATGGAAGCAGATGCAGTAATCCACAGCCAAGCACTGGGCTGAGCTACAGAGTCCTGCTGAAGAGAGGGAAGAGGATTGTGCAAGCCAAGGGGGTCAAGGTCTTACTGGAGGAACCCACAGACAGCTGACATGAGCTCCTGGGAGAACATGGACTCTGGACCAACAGTTGAGAAGCCTGCATGGGACTGACGTAGGCCCTCTGCATGTCTGTAACAGTTGAATAGCTTGGTCTGTTTGTAAGGCTCCTAACAGTGAGACCAGGACCTGTCCATACACCATGTCAAGGGCATCATGCCTCCGATTACCACATGACTGGGGTGCCGTGTGCCACCATGTGCATGTTAAGTCAGAGGAAAACTTGTATGACTCACTTTTTTCCTCCCACTTGTGAGTTCCAACAATCAAAGTTGGGCCTTCAGGCTTGGTAGCCAGCTCCTTTACCTGCCTCTGAGCCCTCCCACTGATTCAACCATGTGAGTTTTCCAAGAGAGGTCTGTGCTTTTCTTCCTAGCGCATGATAAAAGTGATGCATTTAGACGGTGTATGACAATGGCCTTATAAATTTATTGACTTAATAATGATTTCACAGACATCTCTTCTGAGCCAGGCACCAGCATTAGTACTGAGAAGAGACAAGCATCACCCAATGTGATTGAATAAGTGAATGAATGGTGAGGTGCTTACACTTTTATCTCCAAGCAGCTCACAGAGCAAGAAATTGCAGTGCAGTGTGATAAGTGGCTTCATTGATGGAACTTGAAACAATTATAGTTTATAGAGAGAGGAAGAAGTGGGTGAATTTCCCAGGCAGAGTCAGCGGATGTTTCACCAAGGAAGGGATGATTGAGCTAAACCTTGGGAAAAGTAGACAGGACATTACAGGCTGGTGGGAAACTCTATGCAAAGGGGTATCTAGGTAATAGGACATGATAACCGGAGGTGCCCTGCTTGTGATAAGCCCAGAAGAACATAATGGAAGCATAAAAAGGGAGCCTGGGGTGCCATGGGTTTAGAGCTCCCCCCCTCCTTGAAGAGAAGTCAGAAGAATGGAAATGATGTCATGAGATTGCCTAATAACGCCTCTGGTAGTTGGTGGATAAGAAAAAGCAGTGTCAAAGACAGCAGTGAGAAAGATGCTGCAGGCATCAGGCAAGAAATGACAAGCTTCGAGGCCAAGCGTACCGCTGCGAGACAAGAGAAGGGCACATATCTGAGAGGTGTTGGGACAGGAAGTCAATGGAATCGAGTGAGTGGTAGAATAGGGGGTCATAAGAAGGTGGAATGAATAGCACTTGACATAGTACTTCCTGTGTACCACATGAGAAATTGTTCAGTGTGGCTTGGATTTCATTCTAGACATTAATTCATTTCATCGAAACATCCTTGGAAGCCCTATTATTATTCCAATTTTACTGATGGGGAAATTGAGCTGGAAGGATGCAAAATAACTCATTCTGTATCACGCAGTTAAGCCGTAAAGCCAGGGATTACGCTACACAGTCTGGCTCTAGGGTCCATGTTCCCAAATGCTACTTAAGTAATCTCACCAGACATAGTTTTATCAGCTCAATTCCTGGAATTCTTGAATGATTTTTGTCCTTACTTTGTCTTCCAAACACTAACCAGGTACCTTCCCCTTCCAATATTCATGCTTTGAGTGGCAGTCTCACTTGAAGCAAATGTGGCTGGAAAGGAACTATTGATGCCAAAGAGAAAGCAAAGGTCAGAGTTGGAATCTGGTTTCCAGAGTTCCGTGATAACTGGTGGTGGGCAGACTCTGCAATACCACTGTGCATTTGAGAGAAGACCCGCCACACCCATGATGGATGGGGCCCCTGATAATCATAAAACCTGCAAGACCATTTTTTTTTCTTGCAAGAAACCTACTCAGCATATATAGTGGGCCATTATTTTTCTTTAGTTCACAGAAGAGTCTTCATAGAATGCAACGAAGGCTACACAGTTCAACGACTCTAGAAGTGAAACCAAACGGATATGGAGCACGCTTTCAAGCCCACATGCCAGCAGAGGGGAAAGACAACTTACTAACAGATAACCTAAAAATGACTTTCCCCCTGAGTCTCTCATGCATATATTCTGCTTCAGATTTGGCCCAATTCCTCTGAGCCAAGAGCAGAGACATGGCAAAGCTCCCAGGAAGTGAAATCGTCGGGAAGATGCTTCTGAGACCCATTTGCGTGGCATCAGGCAAGCGATCATTGAGGAAATGTCTGAGTCCTTTCTAATGTGCCTCCAGGTTTCTGCTGCAGTGATAGGAGTCTTTGTGTATTCTCTAGTCTGTGTTATTGGCAGAATTTTAAGATAAATCCGCGAATAGAAGGCTGCATTAGCATTTCCAGGAACTGGAATAGCTGCAGAGAGAACCGCTTACGTTGGTGGTGTAAAAAGTAGAAGTCTACAATTATCTTGTAAAGGCACAAATACATTAGTCAAAAATTATAATTTCCTCGTAAAAGACAAAATGTGTCCAAGTAGGATTTGACATGCTGTTGATCACATCCCTACAGCTTGGAGCCCCTTTAGACTCAATTACACGGATAGATTTGAACCGGGAAAATCCAAACTTACGGAAATTGATGAGCGATCAAAAAGAATTCCACTCACGTTTTTCTAATGCTTAGTCTAATTGTAAAATATATTTTTTCCGTGTAAGTCTGGTTATGCAGTATTGTGATACAGGGCCTCGTTGTCAAAGTCTTTCTTTGTAGAGGTCTTGGGCAACACATGAAGTTCAGACTGAAACACTGAGTACTAGTTTTAAAATTGAGACAAGATACACATAACTTAAAAATTATATTTTAATCATCTTTATTTCAGGGTGAATAAATTATCCACATGAATGTACACAATATCACCATCCATCCCAGAATCTTAATTTTTAAAACACATTAATAATGATGATTTTATGTATGTCTTCACAACTTTAAAAATCAATATTTTTGTTATGAACATCATGTATTGCCTTACACAGCCACATGGAAAAAAACTACAATGGGGCCCTTTAATTTAATAAGAAACCAATTTTATGTAGAAAATTACATATACTTGTTTAATAAACAGAAGTGTGTGCATACACCAGAGATCAACTTCCAGGTGTCATTCCAAGTCACCATTTACTATGCTTCCTTGATTCAGGGTCTTCCACTGACATGGAACTTGTCAGGGCGGGCTGGCTGTCTCGAAGACTCCAGGGATCTATCTGTGAGTGTTCATCTGATTGCAGCCTCTCCATGAACTCTATGCCCAGCTTCTCCTTACGGTGTGCCTGGGGGGTGGAACTCAGGTCTTCATGGTTACACGGCACATCTTTCTGAGTTATCTCACCAGCCCCAATCAGTGAACCTCTGTAAACAGAAATGTAGCAAACAACACCCTTCCTACAGAGGGGGCCTCAGCAACCCTGCTGTAGCATAGGGTAGGCAGGTTGTGTATTTATTAATGAATGGAGAAATTAGTAAGTTTGTCATGGATGTCTCTCTCTGTCCTTTCTCTGCTGTGGGAAAGCAAGTGGTACTCCTGGAGCTTGCTCCATTTTATTAGGACATCATGAAAGAACTTTGGTTTGCAGAACTCAGAGAGCTCTGGTTTGAGCCCTCTGAGGACTCAGTGACTCATGCGCATTCAATCTGGGGTCTCGTGTTTCCTATAAATTTACACACTTGCCTGGTCTGTGACCTCCAGAGATAGAAATGTCAGAAGTGATAGAAGAAGATAAAGTGATTATTGTTTCTTCTTTGCCTTCCTGGGATTTTTGTTATTTTTAGCCAGATCTGCCCAGCCTTCTTTGCCAGTAACTCAAGTTTGAAGATGATCTTCTCTGTTCCTGCGGGCAGTGGCTGAGTCTGTGTGGTTCCAGATGAGCGAGGATGTGATAACTCAGTGAGAATAATAATTGGCATGCTGACGATTGAACGTTCTCCGTGTGCCAGGCACCAGGACACATATTACATAGGCTTCTTCAACTCCCCAAGCCCCCTCCAAGTTAAGGGTTAGTTTTTATTTTAACCACGCTGTGTGTCACCAGTGGTATCTGTACCACATCCCTTAGTCCTTACTGCCATTTTGCCATATTCTTCATTTCACCAATAAAGAGACTGAGGTTCAGGAGGTTTGAAAATGCATTTGGTGACAAAGCTGATGTATAAAACCCAGGTCTGGGTTTCTAATAGAGAAAAGAGTTTTATTTAGTTCTTGGTTTTGGAGGATCAATGACATAGATAGCTCCAGCACCTTCTCAGGTCTTGAGAGTTTCTCAAGGTGAATGCCATCAACATGGGAGCAAATGCAGAAGGCACTGGTGGACAAGGGGCCAGGCTGCGGGAGGGCCAGTCTTGGTGGACAAGGGGCCAGACTGGGGGAGGGCCAGTCTTGGTGGACAAGGGGCCAGGCTGGGGGAGGGCCAGTCTTGGTGGACAAGGGGCCAGGCTGGGGGAGGGCCAGTCTTGGTGGACAGGGGGCCAGGCTGGGGGAGGGCCAGTCTTGGTGGACAGGGGGCCAGGCTGGGGGAGGGCCAGTCTTGGTGGACAAGGGGCCAGACTGGGGGAGGGCCAGCCTTGCGCCGTTATCACACCTACTCTAGCTGTAACTAAGTGGTGTTCTGTGAAATGTCCAGAATTCCTGCTGAGAACACAGTTCCCAGTGACCTACTCACCCCCCACTACAGTCCATGTCTAAAACTCTCTCCTCTTTCTCTCTTTCATTTACTTATTCTTTCTCTTTCACATCATGCATCTCTATCCCATTCGTTTCCCCATCCCTTCAAATCTGCCCTCTGCCTTAGCAACCTCCCCTGCAAAATAAAATAAAATTTAAGAAGGAAAATAAGGAAGAAAAGAAAATGAAAAACCAGTCTCGCCATGGAAGCTGTAGGGTGACACAGTGGGTCACGTAGTAAACCCACTTTATCCTAATATCTTTACTTGCAAGTCTTCATTGCAAAGAGTCATTGGTCTGGTCCAAGGCCTCTGGTTTCTACTACACTATCGATGCTGACTCCTCTTGGATATCCTGTTGTTGGCCTATGTCATGGAGCTCCTGTAGCTTTGGGTCTGCAGGACCAGTTCCTTCACATGCTCCATCAGATCACAGATGGGGCGGGTCAACTCATAAGCCTGTCCGGGCCTGCATAGTGCAGGGTTGGTCAGCCCACCAGCTCTCCCTTTTCCTCATCCCCAGGGTGAGCTCTCCTGCCTTGCCCTGGCTAGTTCACTCTTTGCAGAGATGAGCAAAGGAAGGGGTCGACTCTCCTGCTTTCATGTCCTCGGAATTTGTTCTCCCATACCTACATCTTCAGGGTCATCTCTACAGCGTTGCCCAGGCATGGTGTATAGGGGCCACTCTCCAGAGTGCTGCAGTTGATGAGGGCCAGGGGCAGTTCTCCTGCTCATATGACCTCAGGGCCAGCCTCCCACCTGCCTTAGGCACTGATGGAGGGGCATCTCTTCCCTGGCCATGCTGCCACATGACAGATGAGGAATGGAACAGCTCTCCCATGCTTCCAATATCAGAACTGAATCCCCCACACCTCCGCCAATGGGGTTAGCTCTATTATGCTGCCCAGGCGAGGTGCAGGGCCTGCTCTCCAGAGTGGTGCTGCTGGTGGGGGACAGGAGCAGCTCTCCAGCTTATATGGCCCCGGGGCAAGCTCTCCCACCTGCCTCGGGCATTGATGGATGGGGTGAGAGTAGAGTGGGGGAGGGCATCTCTTCCCTACCTATGGCACCACATGACAGATGAGTAATGGGGACAGCACTCCCCTGCTCACAGCTTCAGCAATGGCTCATCCACACCTCTGCCAACAGGATTGGCTCTACTATGCTGCCCAGGTGAGCTGCATCTTCTCTTTCTTAATGCAACCTCACTGAGAGCCAAGATTGCAGCACATGAACCTTTATGGGGCCACTTAATCCATAGCCAATCCCAGACAGCGGGGACTCACACGCACGCCTGCCTGACTTCAAGGTCTCTGTCATTTCTCTCAGCTCCTTTCAGGCTTCCCCTTGCCGCCATCTGAATTTGATTCTTGGAATTACAGCTGATCTTTTTCAGGATTTAAAGTGTTTCCGTGCATCTTGACTCTTTCTTGCTCTCCGTTAGTCATGAATGAAGATGGTGAGTCAACTCTTCAGCTCCTGTGTCTTTGATTTGCTGCTGGGAGTGATAGCCTTATGGCTATTTTAAATAACTCTAATTACAAGCACTCTGTATCAAAAGCATGCACTGGCTGGATAGATTGTCACATAGAAATTTACTCTCATTATCAACATCTCAGAATGGGCAGAGCGGGTGGGTATTCCAACTACAAGGTAGATGCACCCCTCAAACTTTTCTGAGGTACTCTTTCATCTTAAAGAAGCAGAGCTCCTTTAATTGAACTTGTTATTTCTGTGGCTGTTTTATTGAATCTTTAAAAAAAATCAATATTGGGGCTGAGGAGGTGCCTCAATCAGGAGAGTGATTCCTGCACAAACACAAGGACCTAAGTTCAGCCTCTCATCAGAAACCACAATAAAAACCTAAGCACAATAGTGTATGCCTATAACCCTAGGGTTGGAGAGGCCAAGATGGGGATCCTGGAGCTCACTGGGCAGACAATCTGTCTCAATTGGCAAGTTCTAGGTTCAGTGAGAGACCTGCTTTAAAAATCAATGTGAAGAATGACTTAACCTCTGGCCTTCACATACATACATTCATACATGCATGTACACCTGTATGCACCACACCTAGATGCACACACATACACAAATATGCAAATCAATATTCATTTTAGTGTCTGGGCTTTGAAAAATCTTAATATTTGAGGTTTTAATAGACTTTACCAAATATTTTCCTAGCTCATTAAATACAATGTATTTTCATTGTAGGAAAAATTATTAAACAAAGAGAACAATAAAGAAGGAAAGAAAAAAAAGTCCATGTGTTGACACCCCCCCCTTCTTGGTTTCCTTAAGAAAAGAACCTTGGCTAACTATTCCATTGTAGAATAGTAGGATATAATGTCCTTCTCTGGCTTTGTTATAAAATATATATTCCTACAGGTGGATCTCTGTGAGTTTGAGGCCAGGTCTACAAAGTAAATTCCAGGGCAGCCAGGGCTGTTACAAAGAGAAACCCTGTCTCAAAACAAAAACAAAAACAAAAACAAAAAAAACCAAAACAGAACAAACAAACAAACAGTTTCTGAAAGTTGAAGTCAAGAATAAGTACACATTAAATAACCTGAATATACTTGTCTTCAGAATGCTGTGGACTCAGGCTGGAGAGATGGGTCTGTGGCTAAGAGCACTTACTGCTCATACAGAGGACCCAAGTGTAGAACCATCTATAACTTCAATTCCAGGGGATCAGTTGACCACTTCTGGCCTCCCAAGGATACAGTAAACACATATGGTACACATACACACATGTAGGCAAAACACTAAGACACATGAATAAATATAATAATCTTAAAATAAATGAAAACTTTGGACTTTGGAGAGTTGGTAAGTAGTTTCTAATTTGTCATTTTCTTTCTCTATGTCTTAGTGTAAACAGAAATTTCTGTCTGCCTGATCCTACAGCTGTTTAGTCCCAACAAAACACACAGAGGCTTATATTAATTATAAACTGGTTGGCCTGTTATCTCAGACTTATTATTAACTAGCTCTTACAACTTAAATTAACTCATAATTCTTATCTATGTTTAGCCATGTGACTTGGTATCTTACTCAGTGCTGCATTCTCATCTTGCTTCCTCTGCATCTGTGTGGCGACTGCAGACTGAGACATTCCTCTTCCCAGAATTCTCTTAGTCTGGTCACCCCACCTATATTTCCTGCCTGTCTACTGGCCAATCAACATTTTATTAAACCAATACGAGTGACAAATCTTTACAGTATACAAAAGCATTATCTCACAGCATCTTGGCAAAAATTTACCACAGAAACACATAGCAAAGTTTTTGTTAAAATTTTACTTGTATTCATCTTTAAAATATGGTTTAGAAATTATACTGAATGTCACATACATGTGTTGGCATATGTTGGCATGTGTCTATTATTGGTTCATTTTCAAAATTCACATTGAGCCCTGTGAAATAATACATTTTCAGTTCTTTGTTGGGTTAAAAAGCACCATGCCTTTGGGAAAATGGAAAGGCATGAATGCAAATACCCAACCCTGAATCCCACACTGCCTCTGGGAGGAGCACACTGAGGGTACTGATCATATGCCCATCACATCAAAATGCTAGTGTAGCTGTTGTGACTAGAGAGAGAGAGAAACCACAGCTCATTCTCTCTCTCTGACCATTGCCTGCACCAAAACCCATGCTGCTCTGCAAGACTCCTCAGGGCAAACAGCACATGTCTTTTTGGCAGTAGATTAAGAGGCAGAATTTTAATAAAGAGACAGGAGTGTTCAAGAAATAAAATTGCAAGTAGAGTTTTCAGTCTGTTTGCTCATGTAGTCCTGTCTGCCTAATGCCATTTATTAATTTCCAGGTGGCCCCAGATAAAAAAAATTATATCACTGTAATTTCAACAGATCAAAATAAATACCTTTTCCCTAGTACAGTGCTGTATCCTTAGACCTTAAGCTAGTTTGTGGCATGGTGGACATGCAATTATTTTCCCTGACTCTCTTTCCATGTTCTTTCTTGGCTAATAGACTTGTCGCCAAAGTCATTTTTGGGTCCACATTTTCCTTCTTACCCATATCCAGTTTCTCACTATGCCTATCTAATTGCCTGTGTGGAGAATGACTCTCCCATCTCTGTTGTCGCTGCTCAAGATTATTCTTATTTGGTTGACATGATGTAGAAGTCTTTCTCAGGAATGGGGACCATGGGAAGGGCCTAAAGGATGACAGAATGTCCCTCAGAATTGGATCTCTTACTAAGGAGTGTATCCTACACCGTGGGATGGAGTCCATGGCTTCCAGAGAATTCATAGTTACCCGGATAAACTCTTTCAGTCAGCTTTCTCTAAAGTACCATGGAACTCCAGGTCAGTGCTATAACATAGACATGAAGGAGCAGAGACCATCAGCAAAACTAATACTTAGGAAATTTTATGTTAGATGGTAGGCATTTCTCTGAGGATTTCTTCATTTGCTTCAATGGAGAAACTGTAAGGGGAAATGACAGAATATCTTCTTCCATTGCTCACTTTACAGCCCATTTCCCTCAGACTGTGTTAGGTTGTCTGGAGGAGAGAGGGAACAGCCTGTTCAAGGCACCCAAAGAAACTCAACTCAACAGAGTGTGGGCTTCAGAGCTCAACATGAATATAGAAAGGAAGCTATGTTGGGAGTGGTATTGTCAGATCTGGCAAAACTCATAAAACATGTGGGAGGAGACATTACCTTAATGCAACGGGGCATCCCTGAAAATTCTGACTAACACAGTCATTGGAGATAGAGGAAAATGGCATTTAGGGGGCAGGTGATAGCAACCACCAATATTGCCAAGAAAAGGACAAACAGAGAGACGGCCACAGAAGACCCCACATTTAACTTCTCCATGGCTGTGATTTGAATCTGAGACGTCAGCACCAAGGCTCACACTTTAAACAACTGCTCCCTAGCTGGCGGGATTAGTTTGGAAGGCTGTGAACCCTTTAATGGGTGGGTGGGTTTAGTTTAGGCAGATTAAGTCACCAGAGGTGGGCCGCTGACACTCTCTGCTCCACCACGGTATGAAGAGCCTGTGCCACATGCTCCCACCACCATGAACTGAGCTGCTCTGCCACCCTTTCTTCACTATGATGAACTGAAACTTTGGGCTAAAAAAACCTTCCCTCCCTGAGGTCATTTTTGTCAGGTATTTTGAGCACAATGGCATAAAAGTCACCGATTCAGCCATCGAAGAAAATCATTGAAAATAGCACATAATTAATATTTCCATAGAATAATATTTTACTTCTCAAGAAGTTTAAGTAAAAAAAAGACAAGAAGTTTTTTTTACATTCTTGTAATAATTATTTAGTTTTCTAATAAAATCAATAACTTTAAAAGCTCTAAATGATCTTTTGGACAACACTGATAGAACATGAATATTTATATTTTGAATAACATTGTTACTACCCAACACCATTTCCTTACAGTTTGTTAAATGGGAGGATCGTTGTCCTCCCTTTTAAGAGACCTTAAATTTAGAGATCATTGCTAATTTTAGAAATGACTTTCACAGTCCTGCAAAAAAAATGTCTTTGGTTTAAGATGTTTTAGATACTTTGATAATGAATTGATTTGGAAGAGGAGGGGAAGCAGAAAAACTTTAAGCTGAGGGGTCACTTGACTGAGAAACTGCAGCATTGAATAGAGATGATAATCAAAGAAAATGGATTTGACTGCCTAATTTTAAAAGGGTTATTTATTTTTACTTGATGTGTATGGGTGTTTTACCCATGTGGGTATCTGTGTATCACGTGTATGCAGTGCCTGTGGAGGCTGGCACATACGTTCTCCTGTGTGTCATGCCCTCAGAGGCTAGAACAGGGCATTGAATCTCCAGAAACTGGAGTTACAGATGTTTGTGAGTGGCCAAGTGAGTGCTGGAAACCAAACCCTGGTGCCTTGGAAGAGCAGCCAGTGTTGTTAACCATGGAGCCATCTTTCTAGCCCCTAAAGTGGCCGATATTTTTAGCAGAGCAGGTCCTTTCTGGATCGTATCTATTCTATAAATAGGAATATACTTGTCTGGATATTTCTGAAAGTTACTTTGAAATAGATGGTCAGTAATGTCATGGAGGATTAGGTGTAGCTTTCTTAATTGCCTCAAATCAACATAGTTTCCAGTAATAGGGGACATAAATGCTTCTAGTCACACAGTCTTGTTAAGGGTGTCCATTTCTCCCCTTTTGCTTCTTATTTAAAAGCGAGTTACCTTGTCTTCTCTTATCATGTGCTGCCCAAGGTGCTTCAGTGGTGGCTCCCATCTATCTCTAGAAGAGTTTTTGTTGTTGTTGTCCTTTGTAATTCCTGGTAGCTGGTTACCTGGAAACCTCACCTCTCTGATGGGTTCCAGAAAAGTTAGGAAGTTGTAGGTTATATAACATTTTATGACTGTTTGGGTTAAGCAACACTTTCTGGAAGGCTGGCTATATCCTTAGAGCAGTGTTTCTCAACCTGTGTATCACAATTCCCAAAAGACCTTCTGAAAACACAGATATTTACATTATGATTCATAACAATAGCAAAATTACAGTTATTAAGTAGCAATAAAAATAATATAATGGTTGGAAGGGGCAGAGCAATAGGAAGGTTGAGAACCATTGCTTTAGAAGAAGTGGGTTTGGTTTATATTACTGTATTTTATGTCACTACCAAATGCAAGCAGTCATTACATATAACAAACATATCAGCTGCATAAAAATACTTAAATACTTAGTCTGATTTTTTTTTATTCTATCCTGTTATTTTCCTTTTTTCTTTGGCATGCTATTCTAGCTCATTGAAATTGATTAAATTGAACTACAGTTACTAAGTGAGTCACATACTATAGTTTCAAAAAGAGTCCGATAGGGAGGCAGATCTGTAAATGTATCATTACACTGAAATGCGGTAATTTCTACCACAGAGTGTACTTAAATACAATACATATTATATAAGCAAAGTTCTTATTTGAAAGCATGCTTGGCCTTACTTAACTTAGTTTAGTATCACTCAGCTCACAGATGCAAAAGGAAGAGGAAGAACCCTTTGTTCAAGACGTTTTCCTTAATTATATGTATGTGTGTTAGGGGCTGGGCGGGGAGTGTGTGCACGTGCAGCAGCTCCTGTGAAGGTCAGAAGCAATGCCCTGAAGCTGGAGCTGCAAGCAGTCATAAGTCACCTGACATAAGGGCCAGAAACTGCTCTCTTATCCTCTGTGAGAACAGTCAGGTTGTATTTTATAGCTGTTTCTTTTTTTAATTAATTAATTAGTTTATTTATTTATTCTTTTCTCATATAATACATCCCAACCCTAGCTTCCCATCCCTCCACTCCTTCCAGTTCCCTCCACCTCCCCTCTCCCTAAGATCCACTCTCCCTCTGTTTCCCTTTGGAAAAGAGCAGGCCGCCCAGGGATATCAACAAAACACAGCACAAGATACAAAAAGATTAGGCACAAACCTTCATATGGGGGCTAGGCAAGGCAATCCAGTAGGAGGAAAATGGTCCCAAGAGCAGGCAAAAGAGTCAGAGACACCCCCTCCCCGACTGTTAGGAGTCCCACAAGAACACCAAGCTACACAACTGCAACATAAATACAGAGGACCTGGCACAGACCCATACAGGCTCTATCGGAGAGGATCCAGTCGCTGCCAGGTAGCCAAGAACATACCCCAGCCATGCCATGGGAACACACTCACTGGGATAGTCTTTCCAGAGACCCTGCCTGTCCAAACTGCTTCCTGTTTACTGCTGCCATTGTCACCACCAAATAAGTTCTGAAGAACCCCTACATACTATGTCAGTCAATAAAGTGTTAAGGTCTCATGTCCATTCTCTCCCTGAGTGGGTAGGGTAAATATCCAACCCATGAGACATAATTCCCTTCAAAATGAAAATGAAGTAAAAAGCTGTCTACCACCCTATATACTATAACCACTTCATATTATTTATTTCTTTGAAAGAAAATTTCTTCCCTTTTATTACTTTGATTGCCACTTATTCATACTTGACTTCTAAGCATCTGTCTCGGGAAAACTTTTCCCTCTGAGGTCTGGGCCTGCAATAGACGACTTTTTAACTGAAATCTCTATTTGGATCTCAGAAGTCCCTTCAATTTAATGCCTTGAGAACCCACGGCTGGCCTGGGATCTTTCCTACAAAGCACCCAGTTTCCATCCAACACTTCACGTGACAGGGACTTTCAAGTCATGCTTAGGAAGGTTTTATCCCCTCACCTCATCCCTAGTTCATCACCAGAACTTGATCATTTGTTCCTTAGAGTGTTTCTGAAATCCGTCTACCTGGCTCAGTCTCCACTGTGGCCTTTACTGTACCCATGACCAGACTTACTGACAACATGTCTAACAATTGCCTCCTAGTCTAGAGTCACCATATAAGCCCTTACAAAACCCAAGCTGAAGCCCGTCATCCTATTGCTTGTATTTATTATCTATTTGAGCTCCTGGTGGAGCCAGAGGGAACTTCTCTGCACACAGACTCTCTTACAAATTGCAGGTGGATTTCCGTGGAACATAAGCAAACTCAGAGCAAATAGCTGAGTGCAGTTTGAGGGCAGCTTCGGTGGATTTTGCAGAGAGCAGTAGGTGATTTTCCAAAACTGTGGGCAGGAGCAGCAGCCAGCAATGTCTTTGTAACTAAGATGATATAATTTGTGGGCAAACCTGCTTCCAACAGTGACCCATGTTTATGGATTTAATACCCCAAATCAAAGAACTTCCTCGACTGGTCTCGGTTCTATTAAGATGGGTGTGGTGGTTTGAATGAGAATGACCCCCCCCACCCCCCATTCCTCAGATAGTCAAACATTTGGTGCCTAGATGGTGGAACTGTTGGGAAGGTTTAGGAAGTATAGCCTGGCTTAAGGAATTACATTATTGGCGGTGGGCTCTGAGATTCTATAGCTTCTCCCTACCTCTTTTTGCTCTCTCTGCTGCACCACAGTTGCTGGTGGTGATGCGGTTGACTTCGCGGTTGACCTCCCGGCTCCCTGGTCCCATTTCCATGCCATGCTGCTTGCCAATGTGTCTCCCTGGCATGGTGGAGCCTTATCCCGCTGAAACCGTGGGCCATAAACTCTCTTCCTTAAGTTGACCTGGGTCATATTTTACAATAAGAGAAAAGAGATAGGGAACCATCTATTTCACTCACCTAATCAGTTGAGTATATGGCTGTTAGCAAAAACAAGTGGTGGAGGCATTGTGAATGGAGATGGGTGTGTGTCACATAGGGCTCTGCAATGTAGCTAATCCCAGCACGGTTGCTTGTGGAGGTGGCGCACTATGTCGGCTAACAGAGAATTGTATCCCCTAAGTTCCTCTTCCTGGGTGGCTGTGGAGGAGGCTCGGCCCCAGGAGCGGTTTGCATGAGATGTGGAGAGTGGAAACGAAGAAGCAAGGTCAGCAAAGGTCACCGTCCCTTACCTCAGCCCGAGTGCGTTACCACAAACCTGCTGGCTCACCTTGTTGGCAAGGGGCCACAACCACCTCTGCAATCTTCCTGCTCTACCTGGTCTCATATTTCACGGCCTCCAATCCCCCAGCCTGGTGTGTGAGCAGCAACACAGCAAAAGGCACTAGCATTTTCTGCACCATTTTATGTCATCAAAACTGGGGGCAGTAAGGGGATGTGCAGGTTCTAGCTTTCCCTTCTTCTTGCTTCCCACCTGCTGCTGCTTCTCCGTTATCAGCCCCACTCACCTGCAGACACTTCAGGCCCATCAGAGATAGAGGCAACAAAACCTCCCCTAATTCCATATACAGTGGCACAAATGCTTGAGTTCAAATTCCTATAACTTATTGCTTATTCCACATCCTTATCATTTTGCTTTTGAAAATCAGACCTATCTTACATTCCTATATAATGCTGAGCCTAAGACCATTTAAAGACTTTGTTTTTTTTTTACCAAATTATAATTGCCGACCCACTGCCCTCACAGGGACCACTGCAAAGCTGGTGACCCTAAAAGCAGTGCATTGAAGTTGTAGTTAAGAACATAATCTCACATGCTAATGAGATCCAGTAAATCCAAGATTAGCTGCTTTCTCTGTGAACTTGGATCTGGTCCTTTACCATCGAGAGACTGAGCTCTGTCATTTGCAATAAAGACAACAACAATGTGCTGTATAATCAGGGTCCTCCATAAACAGAAGCAACATCACACACACACACACACTCACACACGAGATTTATTGTAAGTATTTATCTCATGTGCTTGCGGGGGTTGAGAAGCTCCAGTCTCTCAAGCCATAGCCAGCTCCAGGTCTGCAGGCTGAGGCCCACAGCAGTCAAGGATGTACGCGCCAGTCTGAATTCAGAAGATCAGTGTCTCAGCTTCAAAGCAGCCAGTAGGGAGAGCGAATACTCTACCACCTGTTATTGCAATCACATCTCTGACAGTCAGTCTATGAAAGCAGAGTCAGAGAACACCACGACCAAGACTCCACTCACAAACAGCTCGAACAGACCGCAGACGGTCTCACACACAGACTTATAACAGGACCCATCACAAGATCTTCCTCACCAATGTCAATCCAAACAATGTGCCTGGGACACGTGGTAAAGGGCTCTCCCAGCTGTAAGTCAGCACGGACTCTGTTAACAACCTCTGTGACCTTTAGCCTTTGCACCCTTTGGTTTCAAAATAGTCTGTATGAGCTCTTGCCCCTTTTCCTGACTCAGCTGTAACTGGAGGAATGTGATCTATGGTGAGATCAACACAGATCACAGCCCCCACGTACAGTTTTCTGGTATTCTCAGACAAACTCAGTTACACGGAAGGACCTGTCTCTC
The DNA here is from genome assembly GCA_025134845.1 of Neodon shergylaensis. Taxonomy (NCBI): domain Eukaryota; kingdom Metazoa; phylum Chordata; class Mammalia; order Rodentia; family Cricetidae; genus Neodon; species Neodon shergylaensis. The sequence continues at coordinate 4,742,505 of JABTXL010012687.1, read as the reverse complement.
TAAGCTTTCAAGAACAGATTGGAGGAGGCCCACTCACATTGTGTGGGCAACCTGCTCTACTCAGTTCATCAAATGAAGACTTCGCCAAAACTTACCCTCACAGGATACCCTTTAAATAGTGGTGAACCAAATGTCTGGACAGCTTCTGCCCCAGTATAGTTGACAGGTCAAGATGGCTACCATATACCCAGCACCCACAGGGTGGCTTACAACCATCTGTAACTCAATTACAGAAGACGATGAAATAATCTCCTAGTCTCCTTGGCACCAGGCACGCATGTAGTACACACACATATGTACTCTCATACACATAAAAAAACCTTTAACAAGAATGAGCTCTGTGTAGACACATGGATAATGAGACTGTGTAGACACACGGATAATGAGACCTGCAGAGCAGATAAATAGCTCAATAAAGTCCCTCTTCCATGATGGATACGATTGTTGACATGGAATTGGTGTTGGTAGGAGTATACTGTTGCCATCATACACACATGCTCACGAATGCACACTCACTCACACACACACACACACACACACACATCTTCTCATGACAGATGGGGTTGGAAACCTCACATTGTAAATAAGTCCCTCTGATTTTATTTGATTTGAAGAGAGGGATGAGCAAAAATTTCCACATGCTTGGCTTTATTGATTTCTTTTTTATTTATTAGTCTGTTGGCTCCTGTTGTATAGGATGCGGTCTGCCCTTCTCTGAAGGTGGCTTATTGCCTTTTAAAGGTGTACAGAGAGGCAGATATCTCTATGTGGGACACACCAACCTAACCCTCAGAGGGTTCCCATGCGTACAGACAAGGGCTTCCTATGCTGATGATTGCTCTGACATTTGATTGAAGGACACACGTGGTAAAGACACCCAAAGGTGCAATTATGTGGCAGGGAGATCGGAGTGGCTTTATTCTGATAGAAGGAGAGAAGGGACTTTTAGGCCAAGTTGAGGCTTTGGTACAAACTAATTAAAAAGTGACCATGGGAAGAGAGGACGGAATCCTAATCAATGTGGCTATGAGGGATTCATCTTTTTTAATTGTGTCCCAGTGTGACTGGTTCTCTAAAACACAGTCAGGCCTCCGAGTTTCAACATCAGGAAATTCTATCAAATACTCACACGCATTTTATGGATGAAGAAAGTCATTTTTAATGGCATTTTTAAAAGATGGAATTAAACAGTAGCTCCAACTCCAAGATTCAATAGCCTCAGGTTATCATAAGAAAGATGATAAAATATTCATTTCTTTGTAATTAGTCTGAGTGAGAGGTAAAATGAGGTGGGGGAAAAAAAGGCCGGTAGCTTTGAAGCAGTAGTTTGAAAAGGATGATCTGTACAAAAGAGAGAGGAAACGGTGCCGCTTGATGAGGACCGCGAGGGCACACAGCTCACCGCAGTCACTCCCCAGAGTGCCAGCCTTCCGTCAGTGCCCACTGGGCTCAGCCACACATTGGAATGCCGCCCCCCCCCCGCAACACTCTCCTGTGGTTTTCACAGGATGTGTTACCATTGCCTCTTACGCTCTGTTTACTTTATTCTCACAGTTTAATTTACTGTTATGCAGTTCCAAGGGAGCGAACCTTTGAAACCCAACCTATGGCATCCTCCCCCCGATGATTATGGAACATTAGAGGAGATGACTCAAATGATGCCCTCTGAAGTTCCCATACTCCTTAAAGTAGGTCCTTGGATTCCAATTTGACAGTCAAAGGAGACAGATAAGACTTTTCAACTTGAAGTGAGACGGGGAGTTCAGAGGAGAGTCAAGATAAAGGACTAATTAGATCTAATGGCTTTCTGTTCCCACTGTTCTAAGGTTTGTTTGAAATAACTCTTCATAATACTAAACAGACCCATATGCAAATGTAAAACTTTAAAATTATTGTTATTTTATTATTTAAATTCCTTTAAATTTTATTATTTGGCATTGGTGACTAAACCCTGGGCTTCCACATACTAAGCATACTCTTTACCACTGGGCTATAAGCCAAACCACATGAAATTTGACGCTAATTAGTTATCGTGCGTGTGTTCATGCATAGCATACATTCTGAGATCAGAGGACAACTTGTGGGAACTGGTTTTCTTCTTCCACCATGGTGGTTCTGATGCTAAATCTCAAGACCCCGGCTCAGTGGCGAGCGCTGTTACCCATCGAGTCTCCTTGTTAGCTCCAAATGCAACTTCCAAAGAATCATCTCAGTACTCTGTCTCTGAAGGGCAATGGGGGATGTGCGTGAAGATACCCGACCGTGCTCACAAGATTGAACTTCACCATTCCAATCTCAGAAACTGACTCTAAGAAAATCCACAGAAATGTGGACAAAGACCTGCAAACCATAGGGTTCGTGATGGTAACTTGGGGAAAATCTTTAGACCACTGGTTCTCAATCTTCCTAAGGCTGCGACCCTTTAATGCAGTTCCTCATGTTGCAGTGACCCCCAACCATAAACTTATTTTATTGCTACTTCAGAACTGTAATTTTGCTATCATTATGAGTTGCAATGTCAATACCAGTGTTTTCCAATGGTCTTAGGCCACCCCTGTGAAAGGGTTGTTTAACCCCCAAATTGATTGTGACCCACAGGTTGAGAACTTCTGCTTTAGATGTTGAAAGGGAAAAACAATAAGTAACTAAATTAATTTAATCTGCATAACAAACCACTTGAAACCACCAATAGTATATTTATAGGGGCATTTAATGGTATAGGAAACTTTCTAATATTGGATGTCAAATTAAGATAAATAGGAATAATTCATATTATCTAAATCAAGAAATTAAAAATAATGGAAATTTAAATCTAAGTGAATGGTAGAATTATAAATCATGTTAAGCTTTTCTTTATAGTTTTCTGTTTTCTAATAAATCGATCTATTTTGCTAATTGAACAGATTAATCATTTCATGCCTACTATGTGCTGAGGGCTACATTATACATATGTTAAATGGTGTTTATATCTAGAAAGCATACAACAAATGAAACCCTGTATTTAATCTGTAACAGCTAGGAGACACTGGGAGTCCCTATTGCACTAACTCTGCATCTGTCTATTTTCTTTTTATGATATAATTTCTTACAGATTAAGGACTCCATTTAACCTATTTCCTGAGTATATCTGACTTGGAGGCTGTTTTAGGTGTGGAACCTGTGCACTATTTTTAAAGTCCTCAGCACTACCCAAGACTCTGGAGAGTACTTTTAAAGTTTGCATCGAATTGGATTCTCAAGCCTCAGAGAATGCACTTGGTATTAATCAAGTGAGGTCAACCCCAGCTCCTCATCTTCGCCACCGACACAGCGAGCACCCATACCAATAAGCATGTTCTCTCTTAAAGTGGAGCTCACCTGATCCCTAGAACAGAGGCAAATGACTGTCTATAAAATGACACTACAAAATCAAGTGTGCAGTTTCCTTTAATGAATATTTAATTTTCATTCCTTATCTGTCAGCTAGACCATGTATAGCTGCTGGCATTCAACCACATATTATCTGCAAAATGGAAGTTTTCTATGATTCAGTGTAGTAATTAATGATTCACCATGCTTTGTTATAATGTTCTTGGTAGATTCTGAGAAAAAAGTATAGCTTTGAATTGCAGCAGAAAGGAAAGAGTTAATGCCATCATGGCAAAACAATTCAATGAAATTCTGAGAACTCAAGATAATTTAATTGTACGTGTATAGGTGTTTTACCTGTATTTATGTATATGCACAATGTGTGTGCAGTACCTGTGGAGACCAGAAGAGGGCACTGGATTTCCTGGAACTGGAGTTCCAGGTTGTGATTCCCCATGTGGGTGCTAGGAATTGAACCCTTTGGAAGAGCAGCTGGTACTCTTAACTACTGAGCCATCTCTTCAGCTCTGCAGCTATTTAATTTTAACCCAGAGTCTTGTGTCTGCCATGTCTTAAAAGCAAAAGAGTACAAGAAAACTGAAACAACCTTGTCCACAATCAGTGCTAGGTGCACCCTGATTAACTAAAACCAGAAAGCCAGGAGTTCCAGAAGCCAGGCCTGTTTATCTGCATAAAACTTTTACAAGTCATATTAAAATGCTATAAGCAATATTCATTTAATTTTTAAATAGCTTTCTCTACTCAAATATGCAGTCCAAGAGAGAAGGGATTTTTGTCTATTTTGTGCAATGTTATACCCTCAGTCCAGCCTGGCTGCCACACAGCAGATAAATAATCCCTAAAAATACTACAAGCAAAGTCAATTAACAAAATTGACAAGGGACAAATGTTTGCCACAAAACAACAGCGATGTCTAATGAAAAAGAAATATGAAAAATGTAAATGGTCGGGATATGGAACTCAACAGGAAAACTGCAGGGTCCAAATAGACCATAGAGTATGTGAAAATATTCTCAAAGTAATACATAAAAGTGTCACTTGAGACTGTCAGGAACCAAAAAGAGTGACGGCCTCTACTGTTGATTAAGGATGTCTTCACAGAGGAACTGTGTTACACCATACAGGGTTGGTGAGAAGGTGTATCACTTCAGGTAATGGTAGTGGGGGGGGCAGAGAGAAGAGGATTTGAACCCAGGGCCGTATGCATGGTAGGCAAGGGCTCTATTACTAACCAGTACAATTAGGATATCTCCTGATGCCACCTGTGTGTGTGTGTGTGTGTGTGTGTGTAGGTGTTTCACTGACATGCTTTTTCTTCTAGGTATCTGTGCCCATACAAAGGAAAGCCCAGTACTTATACATACATACAAGTATGTTTATTACAGCATTATTTCAGAGGGACTAAATAAAATAAATAGAAACATAGGGTTTGCTCATCAGCAAGGCAATGGCTGAATAAATTGCAGCATATTGCAGAATAGAATGCCATCCAGTCACTCGAGAGTTATTATTAAGAAAGAGCAAGATTTAAAAATATGTGCATGTTCAAATTTCTGCAAAGTAATGACCAAACCTCTCTATGGATATATTTATATTCATATATACAGCATGAGTGCTTGTATATTATATGTAGCCACTCATTTAGGAGCACATGAGCATAAAGAACAATATCACAGTCTATGCTGTAGGCTGTTAATATGAGGAACTGGCTGCCTGTAAGGAGATGATGTAGATTGAGAGGTCAATACATAGGAAGGGAAAACTAAGCCAAAATGAAACACTGTATTTTCACATCAGAACTCATGATATGACTGCACGTACTGAATTTATGGAACATTATATGTGCTTTTTATGTATAAATATTTTAGAAGAAAAAAATAACACGCAAAGGAGGGGAAGTGAATCTCAGTGGGCCATGATCATTTCAGTGTTGCCAACACGTCTTGGTGTGGCCATAAACACTCTGATATGACATTACAAATGGAAAAAACAGTAAGGCAGGAACACCAAGATCATCCTGCAGGCGGAGGGAAACGGATGCGCTTCCACCATTCAATAACTCAGAATGAGCTAAGTAAACCCGAGGAACCTGCTTCTGGAGACCACAAAAAAGTCAACAGGGAATTACTAGTAGAAAAAAAAAATGAAAGAGAAAATAGAAAAAAAAACATCGGTGGAGAGCTCGCTTGCTAGAAGCCAGATTCAAGCTTTTCCTTCAACTTCAGGATGGAGGGAAGCACAAAACTTGGGGTGCATCTTACACCCATCCATTCTGGAGGTTTGTCCAGGGCTATGGAGTCTACAGTGCAGCGGACATGGTACAGCATCTGTTGGTTTGCTTCTTGTTTGTCCATAGCTTGGATCTCACCATGAGTCAGGGCTGGCCTCAAACTCTCACGCCCACCTCAGCCTCTAGTGCATGCATGTGCCACCACGCCCAGCTTCAACCTTAAATCATTCATACAATCCCAGAGTTTTGCAGTTTGTCAGTCACGGAGGGTCATCTAGTAAATTCATATTTTTGAGGT
>JABTXL010012687.1:4725898-4736598 GCA_025134845.1 Neodon shergylaensis | reverse complement strand
GTTTGTCAGTCACGGAGGGTCATCTAGTAAATTCATATTTTTGAGGTTGGTTTTTACAGTTTTGATTGGATTTTACAACATAAAGCAGACATTTACCATCTTAGTCTTAGTTTTGAGACAGGGTCTTGCTATGCAACTCCTACTAGCCTAGAACTCATTACATAGAGCAGGCTGTCCACAAACCCACCGAGATCTGCCTGCCTGGGTGAAGGTGCACAGGACTTCTTTGTGCTGTTTTTACTGCTCCCAGGAAGCTCATGCTTATTGAAATGTTTAGAGAATTTTAAATGGGGTTTCTATGTTCTCTGCTGGTGCCTTCGCAGTCTGTGCAGGAAGAATCATGCTGGATGCTTTCCATTACACACCTTCACTCCGAGATGATTGAGAAGATGTACCTACCTCCTCTCTTTACTATGTGCTGGGTGTCTGTGAACCTCTTGAAACTTTTATATTACAAAGTGATGGCATTACGAGAAGTGGTTTTGAAATTTATTGCCTCTCCCCCTTTATTTTAATGAGGAGGAGACCGTATTCTATTCCCCAAGGTCACTAACCTACTAAGCTGCAGGGCAAGGACTTAAATTTTGATCTGATGGCCCCTGTCTCCTAGAAGGAGATGGAATGAAGAGATGTTTGTGAGAAAACAAATGAATCCTTGCTCTTCGAGACATTCAGCAGATGTGTTGTGAGTATCTGTTGAGTGCCAGGGACCAAGACAGATGGGGAGACGGGAATGAGGAGCAGTGTGAAGACAACAGGATAGGGTCCTTGGTGCCGTGAGGTTACTGCATGGAAGGCTGGAGTGTTTATCTAATAATCAGACTAATGCATAAGTATTTCAAACATAGGGGAGACCCAGCACAGTGAGCAGGCGCAGTAGAAAATGACCTAAAGGTGGTCAGGAAGAGCCTGTAGGGTGGGTGAGAGTTAAGTGGACACATGTGTGGTAGCTATTATAAATGAAAAATAAGTACTATGAAACCCATAATAACCAGCCTGTTGTAATTTATATAGTGTGGATTATAAATTAAGATTCTTTAAGGAGGCTTTATTTAAAAAAAAAATAGAGACGAGCTTGTCTGGGACCAGCAAATACACTCCATTTCTGCTGTCCAGTTCCCATCTTTCAACCAGAGCAGACAGCCCCGAGCAACTCTATCCCGAAAGCTTTCATGTGACCTCACTGTGCAAGTTTCGGGAAGCCCTTGCCAATCAATCTGGCACCAAAAATGCAGTGCATGGACCATTTAGGGTGCAGTGAAAGTCTCTTTGGCCCCTGCTATAACAGCCTGTGAGTTCCATAACACAACTCATGGGCCAGTGTTTGAGCTATTCCCTCTGCTCCCGAAACAGAAGGAACACATATTGTTTGTCACCCTTCTGAAAGTGACATGAAAGATCTCAGTGGTGAGTTCTCCTGGTGTTCCATCCCCCAACGTAAGGCAGGAGAAGAAGCCCAGAAATCACACCCTTGGGCAGTACCAGAGTTTGTGAACATTCTGAGGATTATGCGGACATTTTGCTGATGCTTTCAGAACCGAAAGCAAGAAGAATGCAAGCAGAGAGGCATTACATTTCAGTCTAGAAGGGCTGATATTAAAACCCTTCAGAAACGTTGAATCTGCGAAACTTAAAATTTGTGAGCGCCCCTGTCCTTCCAGGTCACAGAGCTCTGGTGATATTCTCCAAACAGTAACAAAAGGATCAGGCCACAAACACTGGCCGGTTTGGAATCTGGGTACTTTCTAGAATTTCTCCATTTTGTATTTTAAAAATCCGATATTATTGTCATTTTATCATTTTTCTCCTGGCATCTACTCTCTATAAGAACACAAGCTTGAGGACTGAAGTTGTGCCAGCCATGATGCTTCAGTAATTGGCAATGGATTGATGCATCCCAAAAGGACTTTTCTTTTTGAAAAACTTTCTGTTTCAGCACATGATAATATTTTTAACATTGAAAAATATCATTGCAGAAGATGTACTGAATATCTAATGTTTGTTTCAAACCACCCTATCATCCTCAGTACATTCTCCACCATCAGCACTAGCCTCCTAAAATGGACCATGGACCAAGGACCATGGACCATGACGGGCCACGCCCTCACTTTGTCAAGAATCATCAAACTCTTTGATTTATAGTCTGGTGAGGGATAGAGATTATGCTAATAGCAATGATTGCCTTTAGTATTTTGATTATGTGTCTTATCCAGTTACACATTCTGTGATTGGAGTCTTTCACAACAGTGCCAAGTTGAGGGGGAGCTACGGAGGAGACCGCCGCTTCAGGATGCTAACGCGAATTCCACTCTGAGAGTGTGTTGGAAAAATGAGCCAAAATAACACCAGTCATTCTGGATGTTGCCCAAAGTTCCTTTACTCTGAAGAAAAATGAAGTTGATGTCAACGTATATCATTTCCCTCCTTTTCTCCTGCCGCTTGCTCTCCGTTGGAGAGGCATGAGGGGTTGCATGGCAGAAGTTAGATGGCATTGTTTATCGGTAGTGAAATTGGTAATGGGACTGCGTACGTGAGTGTCAAGACACACAGGCAAACAGAGCCTTTCCTGTGGTCCAAACACTGTGGAAACAGTGCACATATGTGTGTGTCTGTATGTGCATGTGTGTATGTGTGTGTGCGTGCGTGTGTATGGGTGTGTTATGTGGCAGATGTGCAGTGCTCGTGCATTGATGGTTCCTGCCCTACCTACTCCCAGACTTGGCAGATGGTGGTCATTTTTCCTAGGACTCCTCTACAGAATGTTCTCCTCATTTTGGTTCATTGCTGCTCCCCTCTGTTGACTGCCAAACAAAACCCATGATAAAAAGCAACATGTTATTAAGAACACTCTCAGTTTCCCTTGAAATGCAAGATCTATAAAACTCAATTCAGTGCAGCCACAGGGGTAGCCCTCTAGAATCCCCTCGTGCATCTTAACCAAAATAAAACACCTCCTATATTCCCTTCAAATTCGGAGTATGCAAAGGTCCCTAGAGAGGAGAAATAACCCAGTCCCAGAAAACCCTCTACTTCCTGCTTGGAGTGCGCAGCATGTCTGGGATTTGTGGTGGTGGTGGTGGTGGGGGCACTGATTGAAGGAATGAAAATTGATAGTTTCAAAAAAAATATATGATTTTAGAGCCAGGGATGGTGGCAAGGCCTGGAGTTCCAGAACTCATCTGGAAGAGTCCGAATGATATCAAGGCCAGCCTGATCTACACAGCGAGTTCCAGCCCAGCCAGGGAGTCGGGGCTCATGGTGAGACCCTAAACAAAAGAAAACTGTCATTTTAAACTTAGGGACAAAATAGTTTTAGTTTTAGGGGGTTTGTTTTATTGTTTGTTTCTTTATTTTTTGCTGTATTATTCCTTTACCTGGCTCTAACGGGCTCTGCATGCTTTTGTCTCTTCCTCTTTAATCTCGAATTGTCACCTTCCCTCCCCCCTCAACTGTGTGGATGTAAGCCCTTCAGATGTCATCATCTCTCCGAATTACTCTAGCATTTTGCTGTCGTCTGTCCTCATAATGACCTAAATAGATATGCGCTGTTTTACTTCATATGAGTCCAGTTGATGGGACCTGCTGAACAATTCAGTGTAGGCTAAGTTATACCATGAACTAAATATAGCCCAAAAGATCCATGCCTCCAGTTAACGCTGTGACATCTTTATTTAACTACTGAAGCTAGCGTGGCTTAGATGAAAGAGCCTGAATCTTAGTGCTGGAACTGCCAATCACATCTTTACACTATCATGGCTCACAGCTGTATTATCTATGAGAAATGATGAAGAGTTGCATCATCCACAAAAAGTTGACGAACGTGAGGTGACCTAATGTGTATACTATGCATGTTACGATGCAGATATGTTTCCTCCGCAGGCTCACATTCTAAGGGTGTGGTTACCAACTGGGGGTATTTTGAACAATAATCAGCCTAATTCATGGACTGATCAATTCATAATATGATGGCATTGGAGAATATGGGTCACATGGGTTTGCCCTGGATGTATCTTGTCCTCTGCCCCTTCTGTTTTCTCCTGTGCCTCCTGGCCATTGTGAGGTGAATAGCTTGCCTCTCCCACGCCTTTCATCGTGTTTTTGCCTTGCTATGTGCAAAAAGCAGTGGAGAAGCTGAACATGGACTACAACCTGTGAATCCATAGGCTAAAAACCATCAGTCTGGCCTCCTTGGAAGCTGCTCCTCCTGATCACAGTGAGGAGAAACTGGCAAGCGCAGTGCATCCCTTACCGTTGACAGGAAACTTTCAGTTATTGTTGTTCATGTTGTCACTGGCTTTGCAGCAGTTGCTGTTGGTTACCTGCTCCTTTCGTCCTTGCTTGAAGTACCCCGTTTACCTGAGACTGCCTGCACAGTGCCAATGGGAGGTTTAGGGCGGGCAGCCCATCCAGATGGGCAGCCCATCTAGCTAACAGTACCAGCATGGAGTTCTGCTGGGGTAATAGGCTCTACCACAGAGCCACATTGTCAGCCCAACTATTTTCATGGATAAGTCTGTTAGGTACTGTGATGCCTGGGTGTGACCACTAAATACGTTGGAGAAACAGGCAGGGCTCGCTCCTTCTCTTTTGCTTTTCTTTACAGCAGGGGAAGTAGGTAGAAATGGACCTGGGCCTATGGGACAGGGCAGCATGCCTGTCTGGTTATCTTTGTCTTCTGATGGAGAAGGAACACCTGTAAGCAGCTGGCTATAATGCAGCCAGCCAGGAGGCAATGATTTATCAGGATTTCAATTTTAAATTCTGATGGTTCCCTCTTCAGCCCACAGCCTCAGCCAGGTACCCCACCCAGCAGTGTCAGGGCTCCACTCTGTGTTCTGCCCCTTCCTCAGGACCTGCATGGGCAGGCACAAGACTGTGCCTGTGATACAAGGCTGCCAAATGCCAATTGTTTAAATACAGGATACGTACTTAGAAAGTTCACAGAAGAGGGCCAAGTTGTCTAAGGAGCAATGCAATAATATCCAACCCTCTAATTCCTTTCCATTGTGAACTGGGGATTCTACACAGATATGGAGTTTTTGTATAACTCGAGTTGAACCCCCTGTTGGAGACTTTCATCTTGGCAACCCCCCTCCAGAACTTCTGGGGAATGTGGATCTGGGCTGTTTGCCTTCTCTCAAGAGCTAATGTATCCCAAGCTTCTGTTGTGAGTCTGGCGTCTGCCCCACAGGCTCATGCTTTGAATGCTTTGGTCGTAGCGTGCTGTGCCATTTTGAAGGCTGTAGTCTGTAAGAGGTGGGGCCGAGCTCATGGTCATGGGTCACTACAAGCAGGATCTGTGAAGGTTATATCTGCCTCTGGTCTGTTTTGATTCTCTGCCCCCTTATCTACTGTCATATAAACAAGCCTCTGCCCTATGTCCCAGCAGCCATGATCCAAGTTGTGTTGCCTTCCCCACTTCAATGGACTGAGAGCCTTTGGAAACCATGAGCCCTCCTTCATTCTGTTGTCTTTGTCTAGTGTTCTACTTGCAACAGTGTATCAGTAACTAACATAACTTCTTCCCAATTACTGACAGTCAACTTTTGGAGTCAGTTACAGTATCAGTGGGTGGTGTCCACAGCCTGAGGCTCTGCTTTTGAAGTGATGGGCTATGAGAAGCCAGACAGCTCCTGAGGCATGCTCCTGAAGGGCAGTGTTCTCCCTCCTGTGTGCCAGAATGTCTGGGCAAGAGCTGAGGTACCTTCTGTTTGTTGTCTATGAAGATACTCTTCTCGGTGGAGAAGGTGCTGGGCTTGTCAAAGGCAAGACCTGAACAGAAAGGCGAATGTTCTTTGTAATATCCCTGTGGTAGGTAGGGATTTGGAGCACCAGGGAGAAAACTTCCAAGAAAAGTTCTGGAAGGACTGAATAGAGCAGAGAGGTGCCACTCTTTCAGTAAGGTTGGTGGGAAGGAGGAGTGAAATGAGGAACGTGGAAAGGTAGCAGGTTCTTCCTGATAAGCTTTCTCCTTTCTCTCTTTATGATTCCCTTCCAGAACGTTCTGATAGGTGAGCGTTGAACGTCTTCTTGTCTTCGTCCCTAGCTTCTGGCTTGCCCTAACCATGTTGGCACCTTGTCTCCTTCTCCATCATGCAATCTACTTGTCATCTACAGAAGTCCACGGCCGGATCCAAGTCCATGCCAGCGATACCAGGCTGCTGATTGACAATCGTTTAGACAAAGGATCAGGACTTAGACAGTTCACAGGGGAGGGACACGTTGCAAAGAAAGTAAGGCTGAATCTAGGAAACCAACAAGAAAAATCTCCTAACTTGTCAGCTAAGCTATAGGAATTCTTCCATTCTAGTAACCCAAACTTTCATCTCTAAAAACCACATCTAACCACCCCATGAGTACTCCACAAAATCAGCTAGTGGCTCCAAAAGTCATTCTGAAACAGAATAGAAAATACCAAATCACTTGCCATTCTTTTTATGCAACATATCTATTGTGCATATATGAACATATTTCTTATCATGAGCAGTAGGCTAACCATTTGAGAATTACTAAATTCTATTAATTCCACATGGCAGTCTGTTTGGGACTATATGTTTGTCTCCCCTTGTTCCAAGGAAATTATCTAAAGTGGCCAGATAATTGTCTTTCTTGAAGAACTCATTGCTGCCTAAGGACAAGATGAGTTTTGAGCATCATGGATAGAGTGAAAAACTCACTTATGGTCTTAGATCTGTCTTCAAGTCAAGTTGGAGTAAGCAGCTGTTTCTCCCTCCCTTCTGCATGAGTAAGTGGAAGAAGCGGGCAACCTTTCTTTGACGATGGCTGGATCTGCCTGTGTAGCCTGCAGGTTCTGAGGTGGCTCTGATCTGAGAGCACAGCCTCTCCTGGTCTCAGCTTCCACCACTCTTCGCCGGCTCTCACTAGGGCCCTGTTAGAGCCTCAACAAGAGACAGTGTGGCCTTTTGCCATAGGTAGTAATTCTACCTGCTGGCTTGCCAGGCTATGGATTAAAGTGAGGGTGTTTCTGGATGAGATTAGCGCCTACGCCTGCTTGCCTACTTGCGTGGATGGGCTCAGCAGAGTAGATTGCTTTCTCTGATGTGGGTGGGTCTCACTCTGACCCCTGAGTGCTAGAGTAGACAATAGGAAGAAGAAAGAGGAACTGGCTCTTTATTTCCTGCTTGGTTGCTTCAGCTGGGCCATTTCTCATCATTGCCAGCCCCCAGGGCTGTGATTTACAACATTGGTTTCTCTGGTTCTCAGGCTGAGACTGAATTACATTGTCAGCTTTCCTGAGCCTCCAGCTTGCAGATAATAGATCACAGGACTGTTCAGCAGCCATAATCATGAAAGCCAGTTCTTTAGAACAAACCTCTCGAGATAAATGATACAAGGGCTGGGGCTGTAGCTCGGTGGCAGAGCACTTGTCTAGCAATCTACAAGACCTTGTGTTTAGTCTCTAGCTAAAAAACAGAAGGTTAAAATGACAAGATCTAGAAAAATAGATGTTACCGATTCTGTTTATCTGGGAACCTTGACTAATGCAAATCCCAAGAGGCCTTGTCTCTTCTAGGTAAACTTGGTGGAGAAAAAAAAATCCAAACATTTATAAATATTTGTCAAGCCCTCGCCATGGGAGAAGGTCAGTGCGCCACAGCCATCTGCCTTGTGGCTTCAAACCTTGGTTCTATTCTTTTATCCATATACTCTTCTCTCTCCTGAAGGCATATGCCATGTTAAGGCATATGCTTCCTCAGAAGCCACACAAAGAGCTAGGCATGGAAAGTCATTGGTTTTGAAGGCAGAGACAGGAGCGTCCCCGGAAGCTCATCAGCCAGCTTAGTGTATATGGTGATGTTCTAGGTCACGAGAGACCCTGTCTCACGCAAAAGGTGGAAGGCATCAGGTCCTACACTCAAGGTTGCCCTCTGATCTCTACACAACATCATGCGTGCATATACCAGTGTCCATGTGTGTCACTACACATGGGAACTCACACAAGACACACATACATACACATACAGATTTTCTTTAAAAATTAAGTATAAAGAAGTCAAAAAGTCAACCCATACTTCCTACAACTAGGTCACTTACACACTATTTTAAATTTTACAGCGTATATTACTTCCAGACAAGAAGACAGCGGAAAATGGGACTCAGTTATTCAAGGCCAGCTAGGTCTATCCTCTGCCTCAAGGTTATGCAAGGCATGAATTCCCTGGTGGACATTCAGTGAATTGACTGTCAGAGCAAAGGGAGCTGAGCGCAGTTCCACAGCTTCCCCGGAAGCCAGCCTTCCTCTCGCCTTTGCAATGAAACATTCCAGCAGCCGTCTTATTTATTTCTCTCCTTCCCACACACTCAGACTTATTAAAAGAGTTGTTTCTATATTCACAGCTTCGACTTCCTGTATTAGGGCACAGGGGTAAGCAAGCTGCTTGAGACAAGGATGTCCGTAAACAGTGGTTTCTGAAATGTAGAACTTTCTCTCCTTATTAGCAGTCCAGTGGCTACAGTTTTTCTTTGCTAAGTGGCTGTAGCCTACTCAGAAATCCAGGCGCCTTTATCCTGGTAGTCCTGCATGTCCTAGAACGGTGTCCACAGTTAAGTAAGGACAAACAGGGCTATCTCCCATGGACGCGACCTGGATGCCTGAAAGAATGGAACTGAAAGGGAAGGGGGTCAAAGAAGAGCTCACTTTTATTCATGCTGAGCTGGAGCTGGCCGTTATATGCCCATGTGGAAATCAAAGCAGGCCATTGAACCAGCAGCTGGGAGTTCAAAGGAGACGAGCAGCCTCCAGATATGATACGAGGATCAGTGACTCACTGAGATCAGCAGGGAACCAGGGGTGTACAAAAATGCAGAAAGGCTGGGACTAGGGCCTTTGGCTCAGTGGCTAAGAGTGCTTGCTATGCAAGCATGAAAACCCGAGTTCAAATCTCCTCCATCAGTGTAAAAGGCCAGATTTTTTGCATATGCCTTTAACCCTGTTACTGTAGGGTGGAGACAGGTAGATCTCTGGCGCTTCCTAGCCAGACGGTGTATCCAGAAAGACAAGCTTCTGGTTAAGTGAGAGTCTCTGTCCTAAAGCAATGGAGAGGATCAGACAAACACCCAATATCCCAATGCCCTTCATATGGCTAAGCATGGCCCCACTAACATACACAGTGTTCAAATGCAACACAAATACACATACACTCACATGCAACACACACGTAAGTACACATGCACATAAAAATGTGCACTCACACACAGAGAGTTAGAAGATCAAGGATTGAGTCTTAGGCACTCCAAAATGTAGAGACTAAAAGCATGAAGAATCAAAATAGAGAGTAGGGATAAGTGTTAAAATGAACAACTTGGCCTGATCAGAGCCAAGACAACAAGCGTGAAGGAGGGTAACTAATTTGGCAAAGGCTTCTTCTGAGTCATAGAAGGTAAGGCCGAGATAAGATGGCTAGAACTGACCTCGAGGGCAACAGGTCTTCAGAGCAGAGGCCAACTGTGTGATAAAGATTCCATTCTTGCTGATTCATTTCTTCCTCTTTTGATTCAATGATTATAAATACATATCTGTCCTGGGTACACAGTATATGCCTTCAGGTAGATAACAGGACAAGACCATTCATAAACTGAGCCACATGCCTCAGATTCTGTCCTAGAAATAGCTCTTCATTGCACCAGAATTCTCTTTGTACATATGCTTTTGACACCAGTTCCCTTGACTTGCTTCATATAGCTGCTGCTTTGGCGGCCATCCTACAACAAACACCCAGAAGACCTAAAAGATTAAACTATAGGATAAAAGAATCCAAAGAGACACGAACCAGTATAGAGATTGAGCTAAGGAATAACCGAATGAAACTAGGAATAGCTCCGCCTCTGTGGGCGTGTCCTCTCGTCTCAAGGGTCAGACTGCAAGGGCCCAGAAGATCTCATCTCAATGAGTGTGCACACGTTTGCTCCTGGTGATTCCCTCGAATGGGGTGGAATGATGGCAGAGAGTATCCAAATCAGCTTTAAAACTACTACAAGTGCTTCTATTTGAATATTAATCAGCAGAGCATCGCGGTCCTACAGCCAGAAGGATGCTGGGGATGGTAACACAGGACATCAGAATCCAGCAGAGGAAGGCAAGAATACAACAGACGCAGGGTGGGGTGCTCATCATCTGTCTGGTGGATGAGCACACACTGCCCTGAGGCAAGTAATTCGAAGGATAGAAGCCTCTGGTTCTGCTAAGTGCTCAGCCACTTTCTGTGTGACTTAGCTACATGGGCTTGTCTTTCTCTTAAGCTGGGAAAGTTGAACCAGAGGACCTTTGGGTATTTTCTACTTCATCCATGTCAAAAGGAAAAGTCTCCTAAGCTCACATACTGATTCATTTTGTTAATAATGAGGATCACCTTCCCAGGCAGGCAGCTTTGACCTAGATGCATGCATTACTGAAGGTGTCAAAGGCTTTATTATGTAAAACTCTTTGTGAAGGAAGTCATATGCTTTGGAGGCCACATGTGCACGTATCACTTCAGATTTGGAAGCCAACAATGTAAGGCCTTTTGATGCCTGTCTCCTCAGAAGGATTTGTCCCCCTTGTGCCTGGCCAGGGCAAAACGTGGTTGGCTGTTGCCAGGAAATAAAAACGTCCTGCTGTTCAGTAAACTCTTACACATACCTGTAAGCACCTCTTTCTCTCTCTCTCTCTCTCTCTCTCTCTCTCTCTCTCTCTCTCTCTC
>JABTXL010012687.1:4631992-4725888 GCA_025134845.1 Neodon shergylaensis | reverse complement strand
TCTCTCTCTCTCTCTCTCTCTCACACACACACACACACACACACACACACACACACAAAGAAACTATTTCAGAAGTTTCAGAAGTATCCCTATATCTCTATTATTTCCTAGGTGCAAATCCTTTAAAGAGGAAAGTATACAAAACAGTGGCTGTGTTAGCAGACTGTCCTGAAGAGACAGTGGCCATGTTAGCAGACTGTCCTGCAGAAAGTTATATTTCTCCTCCACCTGATGATGCAAACACATCCTCTACACTTTCCCAGACCTTATCAGTCTTCATAATAGTATGATTATTGAAACACACTCATTTTAAATTTGCTTCATTTCTTTTTTTGCTGGCAAGACTGTTCCTGTGTTGGCAACTGGCTTGTGGGATATTGTTTTTTTGTTGTTCTTGTTGTCCAGCAATTATGCTATATTCTTCTAATACAACTGGACAAACCCAATAAAATTAGGGACCCCAGACTACTTAATAATCATGTATCTCATTCCCTTCTCCCTCTTTCTTTCCCTCCCCCCTCTCTTTCTTCTCTTCCTCTCTCCCCACCTGTCTTTCCTCAGTTACATTTCCCATGTGGCAGCAAAATTGACTTTAAGCTTCAGTTTTGCAAGACGCCAGAAATTCCAGGCATGGGAGACACTGCTGTCTGCACAATGGTGGCCATGTGTTTAACACAGTGGAACGTGTGAAGATAGTTAATTTTTTTCTTTCTTTTTTAGAAGTTTGATTTATTTTTTAAATTTTGTATGAGTGTTTCGCCTGTATATATATTGATGCACTTCATGTGTGCAGTTCCTGGGAGGTTATAAGGGTATCAGGCCCTCTGGAATTGAAGTTACAGACTATTGAAAGCTGCCGTGTGGGTTCTGGAAACTCAGCCCTGGTCCTCTGCAAGAGCAGTCAATGCTCTTAACCACTGAGCCGGTTCTCCAGCCTCAAGATGTAGTTAGTCGTTTTTATCTTTTGGCTCTTTTACTCATTTGTCTTAGCTCTTTGACTCTTTGTGGGGCCCGGCACCCAGCTCCCAAATAAATGTATGGAGATTTATTCTTTCTTATAAATGGCCGGCCTTAGCTTGGCTTATTTCTTGCCAGTTTTTCTTAAATCATCACATCTACCTTTTGGGTCTGGGCTTTTTCCTTTTCTTACCTCTGTAATCTTACTCTTACTCTGTATTTGGTTTTGTGGCTATGTGGCTCCTCGAGCTCTCTTGCTTCACAATCCCTCTTTCTCTCCTTTTATTTATTCTCTCTGCCTGCCGGTCCTACCTGTTCTTTCTTCTGTCTTGCTATTGGACATCCAGCTCTTTATTAGACCAATCAAGTGCTTTAGACAGACAAAGTAACACAGCTTCACAGATTTAAACAAATGCAACATAAAAGAATGTAACACATCTTTGAATCATTAAAGCAAATGTTCCACAGCATAAACAAATGTAACACATCGTAAAATAATATTCTACAGCATCAAGATGTTAATTTTATGTTACACAGTTAAAGATAAAGAAGAAAATTAAATAAGGGAAAATGACTTTAGCCCCACATGATCTTTGTGGCCAATGATTGTGACAATAACAACAAAAGCACAAAAGTGTGGGGTTTGGTGGGGTGAGCCGGTTGGCAGTATTTCTTTTATCTCACTGTAGATGCTGTAGCTTACGGCACTTTGAGATGTTTCTAATGTCTGCCTGATCAGTGTGTCTAGGCCTGAGACATTCTGGTCACACACCTGTTCTTGTGGTAGGGAAAGCAGAACCACAACTCTGTAGGATGGCAGATGATGTGGGAGTCCTCTCTGTGTGCTGTGATTACCATTAATGGATAAAGAAACTGTTTTGGACCTATAGCAGGGCAGAACTTAGCTAGGTAGGGAAAACTAAACTGAATGCTGGGAGGAAGAAGGTGGAGTCAGGGAGAAGTCATCGAGCTGCCACCAGAGACAGACACATCAGAACCTTACCAGTAGGCCACGAGCCTACTGGTTAATTCTAAATATAATGGAGATGGGTTAATTCTAGATGTAAGAGATAGCTAGCAATAAGCTTAAGTAATTGGCCAAGCAGTGATATTAATTAATACAGTTTTTGTGTGCTTATTTTGGAAGTCTGGGCGGCCAGGAAACACACAAGCAAAGGGTAGCCTGAAATACACTAGTGGCCTCCTTAGTACGGGTAGAGGTTATGGTACCAAAGAAATATTAGGCCAACAGTAGGTGACTTTAGAATATTCCATTTCAGAACGAGATGCTCACCTTCGTACTGACCTGGAAGCACTCTTCACAGATAAAGACTACATATCTGAGTAGGATGGACTTTTTAAAGCTTTGGTTGTCTTTCTACTTCATTTAGAACATTAATTTTTTAATGGAAAGTAAAAATGCTATGTGTTTCACGTGTATCAGTGAGTTTCTCGGAGAGCTGTCACATGAGTTGGAGCTCAGCCATGGCTCAGTTGTACCCCTCACCTCCTTCCACTGACTCCCGACAGCTACCTGCAGCAGGGCTCAGCTTCCTCGCTTATGTCAAAGAGATCTCCAGGCACTGAGCAATTTCCTCATCTACAAAGTAGGTAACATAGTGCTAAAGAGTGCCCAGTGTTCTAAGAGAATACCCTGCTCTTTCAGATATGTGTGTCAAACTGTCAGGTGTCTGTGGTTTATTTTGAACTGGTATGAAATCATTTATCTAAAAATAGAACAACAAGAGAAAAATGGACAGGATGCTTGGGTTAAAATGTTGATTAATGTTGGAGTTGAGGGGTGGGTGAACGATGCACTAACATTTCTACTTTCCTATATTTTGAATTTTTCCTACTTAAAAAGTTTAAATGAGAAGAAGTGGGAAGAGAGGAGGAGGAAGAGGAAGATGAGAATGGGGAAGAGGAGGAAAAGGAGAAGATAAGGGAGAGGAAGAAGAGGGAAAGGAGAAGGAACAGGAAGAGGAGGAAAAGGGGGTAGAGGAGGAGAAGTGGAGGAAAAGAAGGAAAAGTGAAAGGAGAAGAAACAGGAAGAGGAAGAAGGGGAAGAGAAGAAGGAGAAAAAATAGAAAGAGGAGGAAGGAGGAACAGGGAGATAAAGAAGAGAAGGAGGAGGAGTAGCAGCAGCAGCAGCAGGAGGAGCAGCAGCATCGACAACAGCACACTGATCATTGCAGAACAAGGGCGTTCTTTCCCTTCCCTGTCTTCCTGTCCGACCACTGAAAGTCTGTCCCTGTGGCCAGGTAGGATTTGGGCTCTTGGGGCAATGCTGTCTTATTCCCTACAGTTGTCCCTTGGGTAAACTCATCAGCCCTGACAGAACATCTGGAGGGGTCGTAAGACGTATGAGTGCTGCTCAGAGGCCCTCAAAGCTTTCCTTCTAGGCAGTCCTTGGGAAGATGCGAGGTGGTGGCAGTGATGCTTGCTATTCAAACAAGGTTTGAGGTTCACAGTTCTTTGGGAGAGTCTCTCTCTCTCTCTCTCTCTCTCTCTCTCTCTCTCTCTCTGTCTCATACTTCTCATCTTCACTCAGAATATTCCAGTCTTATAAGCATCATTATTTCAGTTCTGCCAAAAGGACCCTTTTCTCTTTCTCTATCCGAGTCCACCCACCATCAGCTCCTTCAGATCTTGAAAACAGACACGATTCAGTCAAGACTAACTCAGTCTTCAAGCAGACTCAAATACTGTGCTTCTGGAGCCACACAGAAAAACCGAGTGCCTCCTTTTATCTTTTTATAAAAATGTTTTGAAGTTACTTATCTTTCCTTACCCTGTTATTAACAGATAATACTTTGGTTTATATGGAAACTTAGTGGGACTGTAACTCTCATTCTGTGTGTGTATGTCTTTGGGGGTGGCAGTGGTGAGCAAGTCTTGAGTGATGTGTATTGTTGAGGTGGGCACAGCCCTGTTAAGGTTCAAGGCCTCAGGCCCACAGGAATTCGTCAAAGCCTTCCACTGGTCTGAATGTGGGTGCTGGCAGTGTGTGCAAAAACATTGGCTGCAGCTTGCTCATCTTGGATGTTTATAGCTGGAGACTGCTTGCCCATGGACACCTCCTCCCCTCTGTGCTGGGCCTAATAAAAGCAGCAAGTTCCCAGTGGTTGTACAGGGGTAAGTATGCTTGCTCCATCAGGGTACCACAGCCCACCTGATCCCAGCTCTTCCATACATGGGTAACTGGGTGTCTGGGTACCTGTATGTCTGTTCTTTCCTCATTCCCCCCGACACCTAGTCAGGTCTCAAGGACCTTGATGTGCTGGACTGTGTGTGTGTGTGTGTGTGTGTACACATGTGTGGACATGTGTGCATAGATGCACAGATACACCTGCATACGTGTACACATGTGTGTGGAGGCAATGGGTCAATGCTGAATATTCTCCACTATTGCCTTATGATTCCCTACCACAACTCCTGTGGAAAGTCTTGAGGAAATGGGTATAGATGTGGAATGATGTTATCCTGATGTCCCAGGTCGGGACATAGGTCCTTCTATGGCATGCCATCTTTGTTTGGTTGTACTTGTGAGATGTAGAGGTCCTGAGTCTGAGGCCAGCTACACCGTGAGTTCCAGGTCAGACTGAGCTACAAAGTGTGATCCAGTCTTTAAAACCCAGTAATGAGAATAGAGATAGCATGGACTCCTTTGTGTGGAGTAAGATTGGCGTGGCAAGTTTTTATGAATCTTTACCCTTAAAAATTCTAGAGCATCTTCTGTCTAGTTGTTTCTTTTTAATTTTTTTCTTTTATTCTTCCCTCATATAGTATATCCTAACTGCAGCAGTTTCCACTCCCTCTACTCTTCCCAGTCCTCCCCCAACTTTTCCTATCCCCCACATCCGAGAGAGAGAGAGAAAGAGAGAGAGAGAGAGCGAGCAGGTCTTCTGAAGATATCGACCAAACATGGCATAACAAGTTATAATAAGACTAGGCACAAACCCTCATATCCAGGCTAGATGAGGCAACTCAGTAGGAGGAAAAGGGTCCCAAGAGCAGGCATCCCCATACCCACTGTTAGTAGTTCCACAAGAACACATCTTTACCTTTAAAAATTCTAGGGCATTTTCTGTCTAGCTATTTTAAAATGGGAGCAGAGGCTGGGTGTAGTAGCATAGACCATATTTTGGAGGTGGGAGCAGAAAGGTCAGGAGTTCAAGGTTGTCCTTGGTTACACGGCATTCAAGGCCAACCCGGGAAACATGAGACCCTGACTCAGAGAAACAGGCAAACACACACAGGCACGCGCGCGCGCACACAAACACACACACACACACACACACACACACACACACACACAGGAAATCGAGAGAGAGGAGAGATGGGGGACACAGGAATCCACTTCCCTTCCCTCTGAGAATCTCAAGCAGTTTGGGTAAAATGTCAACCTCTCTCTGGGTGTTAGAGGGTATAGAGTATGAAGTCAGGCATGAGACACAGAAGCAGAGGGACAGTAGTGACGTGCCCAAAGTAGATAAAAAGCTGAGTTTCTGACTCTTTCTGTTTCACTAAGGTTGGAAGCGTTCCAGAAAATAAGATCCCCCAGGGTGTGTGCCAGAATAAAGAGTTCCAGCCCCATTCCTTCAGATTTAGTCGAGTATTTCTTGAGATATTTTTGAACCTCAGGTGAGAAGGGGAAATGGGGCCAGTAACAGCTGCTTGATATTTAAGAGTTACTCTGTGCAGAGACCAAACAGGCACTTGTCTTTCAACTTAGGATCTTTAAACTCCCTTCAGGCAGAAATCTGCTAGGCTCTGCTCCGGGATGATTTGACCTGATGGCCGATGGTGATGGAGAGAATTGGCACAGGCATTTCCAGACTCCTCCTCACCAGCCTCTGATGCTAATTTTTAGCAACTTCCTCTGGTTACTAATTCCTCTGGTTCCACATGATGAAAACCCCTCCCCTCTCCTGTGCAAATTCCTCTGATGTGAATTAAAATTTCATCGTGATATCCACTTCTGTAGTCATTGCTTTTTCCCATGCTTCTGAAGCAAGTGCAAATTCTGCAGATTCATTTTTAATAATTCTCTGGAAAGAGAGGCCAAAGGAAGCTTTTGTCAACAGTTCCTTCAGAGCCAACTTGAGGACTGATTCATCTGTCTCAGGTGGTGCCAGGAATGTAGAGGTTGCCCTAGCAAGCTCTGCCGAATGTCTGCTTGTCTGTATTCTAGACTCTCTGGGACAGGAAGTGAGCCCTCATCCATCTAAAGAGGCTTAGATGCCATTCAACAGATACGGAGTTTGACTAAGGGTCACACACCCTTCCTTTTTGTTTCTCTACCAACTGGCACCACCCCCAATTCTGAGAAACGCTACTGTAGAGCAGAAAAACCTAGATGTTTGGAAGTGTTTGAATCCTGCAGTTGTCACCCCATTGTCTGAGAGCTTAGGTAAACTCTATTGCTTTTCACTTTTCTTCTTCTCATAAAGCGGAACTCAGAGGGGAAAGTGAAGACAGGTACAGAGTAGAGATGGCAAGGCTTTAAAACTTGTGCTTTCTCCCTACACCTCAGTATGGGTTCAAGAAGTGTGAGGGAGACACAGTGTCAGAAGTGGAGTAAATGAAAGCTAGCCTGTGCCTTCTACACATTCATTCATCTCGTCCCTCATTCAGCTTTGCAACACACCTCTCCAGCTGTCTTGGCACTGTGCTTTGAGATGATGTGATGCTTAACCGTCATTGTCGACGAGATTTGGGGTCACTTGAGACTCACACCTCTGAATGTATCTGTGAAGGCATCTCCAGAGAGGTTTAACTGAGCAGAGAAGACCCGAGTATGGGTGGGATCATCCAAAGTGTTCACTTCTCTATGAATTCAGACTGAATAAAGTGACAAAAGGATGGAGTGAGCTGAGGTCCAGCACTCATCTCTCTCTCTGCCTCCTGGTGCAAGGGGACCAATTTCAATGTTCTTACTGCCATGCCTTCCCACCAGGATAGACCAAATCACATGGAACTATAACCATATAGCCCCACTCCCTCCTTTAAGTTGTTTTTTTGTTAGAAGGATAAGAAAAATGAGCCTTATCTCTGACACCCCTAGAGAAAGTCGGGGGGGGGGGCGCTTAGCAACAAGATAAAGCACACTCAAAGGCCGTGTGCTGAGCAGATCGAGTAGGACTTGGTTACTGAGGCTTCTCATGTTGGTTGGCATTCTCATCCAGCCCAAGGATCCTGGCTCTTCTCTCACCTGGCAACAAACCAGATTTTGTTGGCTGACCTGGGGATTTTAAGATGAATGAGGCTTATCTCGCTCCAGATTACTGGGCAGACTGTGGAAATGTCTGAGACCTGTTTCTCTGTTGACATTTCTTCAAAAGCTTTTGAGGGAGGAGAAGATCATCTCAGGCCAAAGCTGGAGGAAGCCTTCCAGGTCTACACGAGATATCCTTGCCTCTTTGGCAGGTTGGGATGCGGCAGGAGAAGCTCTGTGCTGTCTGGTTTAGTCTATGACTTGCGAAGTGTTGGCTTTCCTGGGAGCTCAAAATGAGTGTGTCCTTTTACTCTGAGTGTAGTCATTGAAAGCCCTCTTTAAGCTGTCTGTTTATAGGGTCATAATTTTTGCTTCAGACCAATTAAATGTAAGTAGAAGTAAATAATATCATGAATTATTTACAAAGACAAAATTTTCAGGCTAAGAATATCAGCAGTCGCTGCTTTTCTTCTTTAGTCGCCTTGCTCCTCAGCTGTCCTTACCCTCCTCAACTGTCCAAGGTGAGCAAGGAAGTCTTCATTTTGAATGGAAGGAAATTTGTATTTGAGAGATAACTATTTTGCTCAAGGTCATCCAGGTGGTAAATAGCAAACCCAGTTCTACCTCAGTCCCCAGCTCACAGTCTACAGTGGGATTTCTACACAGTGTCTGTGCTATAGCAGAGGACTAAAAGGTATGGGTGTGTGTGTGATGTATATGAGATGATTTACATCATGAGTGTGTGCAGAGGGCCACAAAAAGAAGCCCTCTGAGCAAGTCATTATCCTAGGGAAACCATAAAATGCTCCATAAGTCACTCATCCTATTTCAGTTAGGCTAGGAAGCTTGGAGAGCCTGTGTCTTGTCCAAGGTGGAGGAATGGCAAAGTTAAGAGAAAATGAAATGTTTACCTAGCGCCTTTTGTTCAAATGAGAACATGTTTCGTTGTATCCTGGTGTTAGAGTTCCATCTACAATGGTTGGATAACTTATAGGATAAGTAGAAAGAAAATAGAGAAAGTTGTTTTTGTTTTTGTTTCTGAGGGAATACCAACACCAGAACCAGTTTATACAGGATAAGTTGCTCCCTAATAGCAGTCCCCTGTCTTGGATCAAGAGTCCTGTTAAAAGTCAGATGTGAATGGATAATACTCAAAAGAGTTGATTTTTTTTCCCCAAGTTCAAGGCCAGGGTAAGGAAGCTTGGGAAGCAGGCAGGTAAAAGGGCAGTGTGGAAATGCTGAGGATGCTCATGCTAGTGGTTATGGACCAACTCACGTGCTGCTGAAAATGCTCTGTGTAAGTGGTTATGGACCAACCCATGTGCTGCTGAGGATGCTCTGTGTGAGTGGCTATGGACCAACCCAGGTGCTGCTGAGGACCAACTCAGGGGCTAGCTGGGGCTTCTTGAAGTGCTAAGACAGGTGCACTTCTTACAGGAATATTTAGGGTTCTAAAAGACGAAACCAGAAGCTACTTTCAGACCACACCTCCTAAGTTATTACATCACAAATGCTGTAGGCTGTTGTAATTGAGCGGCGGGGCTGCGTCCCCAGCACCCCGGCCGCCTGGCTAGCTTATGCCCTGAAATAACAACACACACACTGTATTCATTTAAACACTACTTGGCCCATTTCTATGTACCCTCTTCTAGGCTAATTCTCTCATATTAATTTAGCCCATTTCTAATCATCTGTGTAGCACTGCTAGGTGCGCTTACCGGGAAGATTCTAGCCTACTTCCATCCTGGGTCGGAGCTTCATTGCGTGTCTCCGAGAGGAGCTATCGCGTCAGTCCAGGAGAGGGGAGCATGGTGTCTCTGCTCCAAAGAGCAGAGCTGTCGAGTCTGAGCTCACTTCCTCTTCCTCCCAGCATTCTGTTCTGTTTACTCCTCCCACCTATGTTTTAACCTATGAGGCCAAGCAGTTTCTTTATTACTTAACCAATGACCTTCCTCCATCAGTAGGCTATGCAGGATTCAAGGAGAGTGGCACTAAGACCCCAGCCTTCAGGGAGAGGCTTGCTAATGACCTGGGTTACCTTTAATCTCCTGCACTGTGGCTTGGGAAGATGACGTGATGAAGAGCATCTTCACTTCAGGTTCTGTGTAGGTATGAGTTCATACTCGACCAGTCACCAAGCCCTCATAAGACAAGGGATATGGGGAGTCCCAAGACATGAACCGGGTAAAAACAGAAGACAAGCTATGCCTCTAAACCAGTACAATAGAGCAGGCAAAGGACGAATTTGAAAGACAAAGTGTGTCCTAGTTACCGATGTCCATCAGAGTTTCCAAGTCTCTGAAGTGGAGTTGACCCTGCCAGCCACGTGGGGGTTGGAGTGGGGACTACCTGAGACCACGTTTTAGGCCAGGCCCCTGGAGCAAACTCTGAAATGACCGAACGCGGAAGGTGTTTGTCAGGTTATTTCATGAGCGGTGGGGGAGGGGAACAACACACAGAACAGCCGGGGACAGGAGGACCAAGAGGAGTGAGACATCAAGCCTAGGGAGTACCTTTATCTTAACTCTGCAGGGTTTCTTTGAAGAAAGTGTAGCAACATCACAGGCAGAAGGGAGCTGGAGGATTTAGTCTCCTAAGGTGTTTACATTCCTAGCCCTCTAAGTCATCAGGTAGAGGCTGATCCAAAGGGCTACCAGTCCTCAGGCCCTGTTAAAGACACTTGAGATCAGATCAACACGCTCCAGCCACAGAAGGGCAGTTGTCTAGCCTCAGACAAGATGTTCTTTCAAAGTGAAAGCTGTTTAAGAAGCCAGTGTGTGAGACAATAAACACACTGCAAAGTATGCAGCAAATAGCTAGACGGGTGTATACAGATTGTTCAGCTCAGTGTGTGGTCCAGGAGCCCTTCAATACACAGTAATAAGTAGTGTGCTAGTTTTTTTATGATGGTGTTGATGAGTAATATAAATTATTTTTGTTCTTCCAAATTCTGAAGGAAGCAGGAGAGATTAGGTAAACTCTAGCTGCCCTCAGATCCCCGGCTTTGTTTAGCTCCGTTAATGTCCCCTGGGTCCTATTACAGCTGCCTGTATCATCTGCTGCACATCACTGTTCTGATGGAGGGAAAGCTGCCTTTCAGAACTCAAAGCCAGGGTGAGATTTCCACTTACTCTTCCTCCCCTGCCAGCCATGCTGCTTGTCAGTAGAGAGGGCACATCAGCCTCATCAGCTCTCCTCCACCAGGCCCCCTTCCAACCAGCTCCTCCCTGCCCAGCTCACCTTTCCGGCTTCATGGCTGCCCTTTGCCGTGGGTGAGGGAGCCGGTGTCTACATCGGAGGTTTGGTCAGCATCGCTCAGGGCTTTCTGATGGTGCCCGCTACCCAACATATATTTTTTTTCTCAGAGAATACTTTAAAGACATGCTTTAATAATACATGAAAACTTTAAAGAAACGCCAGCATGCTCAGGCAATCTTGATCTCTCCTTCTCTTGAAATACCTTTGGAGCCGTGGTCTGAGTGTATCTGGAAGAAAAGTTTCCACAGAAATTGCTTGTGGTCCTCTTAATACTGGGTAAATCTAAGACCAATTCATCTTATGGATTTTTTAAAGGATGAGATCGAGGGAAAAGACAAGTGGAAGTTCAAATCTCTGTCTTCATTCCTGTATTTGGACTGGAATCACCAAGAATCGAATTCTGTGGGGCCTATCTGCTGGACCTCCTGTGCCTCAACCTACCTTTGTTGTGTAGGTCTCTCACAGCATGGGATTCGGGTATACGAAGGATCCAGGCATTCCAAAAGACCCAGAAGATAGGGAATGAACCAGCTCAAAGGACAGCAGTTATCTGCTGCATTGGGGAGGGGGGTGCTTGTTTGTCCTAGCCACCCAGCTAGCTTAGACCCGAGATAATCACACAAAAACTGTATTAATCAAAACACTGCTTGGCTCATTATCTCTAGCTTCTTATTGGCTAACTCTTACATATTAATTTAACCCATCTCCATCAATCTGTGCGTTACCATGAGGTCATCATGGCTTACCAGCAAAGTTTCAGCATGTCTATCTTTGGTGGCGGATCCATGGCATCTCCCTCTCTGCCTTCCTTCTCCCAGCATTCAGTCTAGTTTTCCCTGTTTACCTAAGTTCTGCCCTATCAATAGACCACGGCAGTTTCTTTATTCATGAAATAATAAAAACAATACATATACAGAAAGACCTCCTACTTCAGTTATCAGTTCCCCTGTGCGGCTGTCTGCAGAGGCATGACCTTTGTAGTCAAGACAAGATACAGCTCCTCAACACGTGAGCTCCAGCAAAGCATCTCAGCTTTATTTTTGCCCTCACATTTGGATCGACTCACCTTTGTGGTAATCGAATATGATGTGGAAGTGTCATATATCAATCTGTTGATTTCATTGGTTAAGTAATAAAGGAACTGCTTGGCCTTCATAGGTTAAAACATAGGTGGGAGGAGTAAACAGAATAGCATACTGGGAGGAAGAGGAAGTGAGCTCAGACTCGACAGCTCTATTCTCTGGAGCAGACAGACTCCATAGCTCCTCTCAGAGACACACGCGATGAAGCTCCGACCCAGGATGGACGTAGGCTAGAATCTTCCCGGTAAGCGCACCTTGGGGTGCTTACACACATTATTAGAAATGGGCTAGTCCAGGTGCGAGAGTTAGCCGAGAAGAGGCTGGATATAATGGGCAAGCAGTGTTTAAATGAATACAATTTGTGTGTTGTTATTTCGGGCATAAGCTAGCAGGCGGCTGGGGTGCTGGGGACGCAGCCCCTCCGCTCCTATTACAACACGAATACATTTAGACTGAAATGAACCCCAACTTAACTACTTGTCACCACTTTCATTGTGACAGCACCAACCCCCAGAGCTTCCCTTCATGATATTGTGTCCATCCTGGCTCACTGACACTTCTTTGCCATCCCCTTGGACTGCTTTCCCCTCTGTTCCTACTGCTCCACCCACCCGAAGCCATATTGGCTTTTCCACTGGGGTGCTTTCTACCCAGACACCATCACGATTCACCCCTTTACTCATTTCAGGAATTGGATTCTATGCCGCCTACGCCAGTAGATTTTATTATTGTTACCAGACACCAGGCATTAACAACTTAAAGAGAGGACACAGTTATCTCATTTACATTTTCAAAGGATTCAGTTCATGGTTCTTGGACCCATGGGCATCAGCAAGCCATTGCTTTGACGGGAGTATATTCCTGTGGGCTGGGCAGAAAGAAAAGGGAGGCAGCAAGGGGGCCAGTCACAAGATGATGCCGAGGACCTACCTCTAGATGCCCGCTTTCTCCAGATAGGCTTCACTTCTCTAGAAGAATCCAGAACTTCCCAGTGTAGTACCCCCAGCTGGGGTGTAAGTTATAACACATGAGCCCGGAGGTGGGGGAACAATTTCACATTTGTGTTCTTGGTTGTCAGCTAGACTGGACTAAGAGAGGCCTAGGGCCTCTATGTGTCTGAGGCATTGTCAGTAATGATTGACAGACTGCACACAAGACTGGGAGGAGCTGCTGAGGGGAGAGAGCTGGGGCAGGCTGTGTGAGTGCATGGGCCAGTGCCTGTCTTGCCGGGTCACTGGCTGCTGCCAGCATTTGCTGCCATCCAACTCCAGTTTCTTTGGCCATTCCATGTGGACTGACTAGAAGTGACTCTTCCGGGAGCATCCATGCCATCAGCGCCAGGCTGGGGCTGCTGAGACATGGAGCTGCTTGGGTTGAGCAGCTCCTGGGGTCTCTACCTCTCCAGCATGTAGATAACTGTTCCTGGACTCTCTGGTCCCATCATGTAAGCCAATCCAATTAGCCTTATAATGTTTATATTCTACTGGTCTCTTCCTCTGGAGAGCCCCAACTAGTATAATTCCAATCAGAACACTACCTCAGTGAGACCCAGCTTCCTTAGCCCCTTGTGTTCTCTTCTCTGCTTTGGTAGTCCCAGAGCTCCAGCTACTATCTCCTTCAATTTATAGTTTCTAATTTATCTTATTTCCTGACTCTAGTCAAATGTAAACTAGATGAGGACTTGTGTTTTCCTTCAAAGTTCTTATTACATTTATTTACTGATGGCTTGTTGTGGGGGTACACATGTGCCATGGCACCCATGAAGAGGTTGGAGAACAACTTGTGGGTGTCAGTTCTCTCTTCCAACTGTGTGGGTCCCGGGGAATTGAACTCTAGTCATCAGGCTTGGCAACATGTGCTTTTACCTGCTGACTGACCCATCTTGGCATGGTTTTACTTACTTATTGATGTATGTACTTCCAGAAAATAGAAAGATAGCAAGCACAAAATATATCTTGTACAGACACTCAGGAAACACAGAGGACTGAATCAATGAGAGAACAAATACGTGAATGAGGAAAGTAAGATCTGCTAAACTGGCCCCAGAAGCCCTTTGTGACTAAGGGGAAGGGGTGGGTTCTGCTGGGGGAATGTCATTGGTCTGACTTCTCCTCATAAGGATAACATCCCATGTAAGGGTGTTGGCTTGTTGGTTTCTCATTCCATAGATGAGTTAGAAGGTAAAGGGCAGACATTGCAGTGTAGCAGAAAGAGTTAGTAGCCTGAACCTCATTACCTAGTTATGTAAATCAAAATTAACGCACTTAGACTCTCTGGGGGCAGTTTTCTTTCTAGGAATTGAGGGAAACAGAGTGGTCCTCTATCTCTAACATCCCCTCCAGACCTGAAGACTCATTCTTTGTCTTTGCTCACCAATCATGCTCTACTGAATTTAGAAAGTCTTCAGGATGAAATCCTGTGCCCTGAAAATAAGGAGAAATGATGTGACAGAGATTGAGACGGGGTTCTGTGCAACCTTGAACACGGCTTAATTCTCACCACAGAATGCTACTCTCTAGGGTGTTGAACACTCATGTTGCAGCAGGTGTCACGTGTGACTGGGAGGGGATGTGAAAGAAGGCACTGGAAATGCTACTTTGTGATGTCAGATGTGGTTGTGCCCTTCTGTGGAATTGCACAGCCTTCAGGCACATGTTTCTATATGTATATTATACTCTCAAAAGTTTCTGAGGGTTCTGGAGAGAGGGCTTTGTTGTTAAAGTGCTCACAGGCACAGAAGGATGGATACTGTTTTTCTATCCATTCTGTTAGTCTCTCTCTCTGTCTCTCTCTCTCTGTCTCTGTCTCTCTCTCTCTCGGTTTTTCGAAACAGGGTTTCTTTGTAGCTTTGGAGCCTGTCCTGGAACTAGCTCTTGTGGAGCAGGCTGGCCTTGAACTCACGGAGATCACCTGCCTCTGCCTCCCGAGTGCTGGGATTAAAGGCGTGCACCACCTGGTTAGCCTGTCTCTTTTTATTGGCAAATTGAGTCCATTGATATTGAGGGATATTAATTGCACTGATTGTTAGTTCTTTTTGTTTTATTGTTGTTGGTGGTGATGATGATAGTGTTTGTGTGTGTGTCCCTTCTTTGGTTTTTTATGTAAAATTATCTATGGCCTGTGTATAGTGGCCTTTGTGGGTGTAGTTAACTTCCTTGAGTTGGAGTTTTCTTTCTAGTGCCTTCTGTAAGACCGCATTTGTGGATAGACATTAATTAAATTTGATTTTGTCATGAAATATCTTGTTTGATCCATTTATGGTGAATGCTGAGTATAGTTGTCTGGGCTGACATCTGCAGTCTCTTAGAGTCTACAAAACATCAGTCCAGGCCCTTCTGAATTTTAGGGTTCCCATTGAGAAGTTGGGCTTAAGTCTAATAGGTTTGGTCTGCCTTTGTATGCTACTTGGCCGTTTTACCTTGCCACTTTTAATATTCTTTCTTTGTTCTGCTTTAGTGTATTGATTATTATGTGGTGTGGGATTTTACTTTTCTGACCCAATTTATTTCATGTTTTGTAAGCTTCTTGTACCTTTATAGGCATGGCCTTCTTTAGGTTGGGAAAATTTTTCTTCTATAATTTTGTCAAATATATCTCTGGACTTTTGAGGGGGTATTTTTCTCCTTCTATCCCTATTATTCTTAGGTTTCTCCTTTTCATGGTGCCCAGATTTCTGGGTGTTTTGTGTTAGGAATTTTTAAAATTGAACATTGTCCTTGACCAATGAATCTATTTCCTCTATTATGTCTTCAACACCTGAGATTCTCTCTTTCATCTCTTGTGTTATGTTGGAAATCCTACAGAAGAGGAGAAGAAAAGATTGTAGGAGCCAGAAGGGTCAAGGACATCATAAGAAAACCCATAGAATCAACTAATCTGGGGTCATAGGAGCTCACAGAGACTGAATCAACAACCAGGGAGCTTGCATGGGACTGACCTAGGCATTCTGCATATATGTTACATTGTGTAGTTTGGTCCTTTTGTGGGACTCCTAACAGTGGGAGAAGAGGCTGTCTCTGGCTTCTTTACTGGATTTTGGGACCCTACTCCTCATACTGGGTCATCTTGCCCAGCCTTAATACATGGGGAGGTGCTTAATCTTATTGCAACTTGTTATGCCATGTTCTGTTGATATCCAAGGGAAGCCTGCCCTTTCCTGAACAGTAACGGAAGATGATTGGATTGGGGGCTGGGATGGGTGCAGGTGGTGGTGAGAGGGGGGAATTGAGAGGAGAGGAGGAAGGGGAAACTGTGGCTGGGATGTAAAATAAATAAATAAAAATTTTAAGATATTGAAATTTATTTTAGAAAAATACAGAAAATACCTAAATAGAAGCTGGACTATCTGCTTTATTAAATTGGATAATGAATGATGGCAAAAAAATAGTGCTTGCAATGCAACCATGATGATCTGAGTTCACTCCTTAGAACCAATCATGCCGGGCATGATACGCCCATAAGTCTGGCATTGAGGAGGCAGAGACAGGTGAATCCCTGGGGCTTATTTGTCAGCCAGACTAGCTGAATTGACAAACTCCAGGGTTCCGGGTTCTGTGAGAAATCCAGAGTCATAAAATGAGGTGAAGAGCAACAGAGGAAGACACGTGACTTTAACCTCTGGTCCTTGCAAGCATATACACACACACAAACATTTACACACTCATGTACCTGCATACACATGAACACACACACATATATAGTCAAAGTTTAACAAGAATTTCCAACCTAGGGTAATGTGCGTACATGTGTGTGTTGTGTGTGTTTGTAGTATATAGTATATAATATATGTATATTAGTAGGGAGAGGATTTTTGTAGATAATTACTAAGGAGAATTTGAAAATTACCTGGAAAAAGCCAACAGATCACAATAATGATTTATGTAGGAAGAGTGGGCAGGTGGAGGCCTCAGCTGCATGCTTCTGTCAAAATTACAACGATAAGGCTCAACGTGGCTCAGCTTTGATGCAGAGACATACTTCAGTATGGATTCCCCTCTTCCCAAAGTCTCTGGTTCTTGCAGAGGGATGATTTGGGATTCCCAGTGAGCTCCCCAAATCACCCCTGTTGTAATGACCCATGGCATCATTTCTAATCCATCCCCAGAGATGCTTTCAGTGTCTATTTCTGTGACTGTTTGATCCATAAAAGCCTCCAGGCCTCAAAGGCCACATGAAAAGCAAGGCAGAGAGATGTACAAACGAGAGCCCACGCAGAAAACCTGTGAGTGGAACATTACAGATAGTTTTGAACCAACTATCTGACAGGATTTGACAGCTAAGAGGGAGGTATTTGAAGAAGGAGGTGTCATTACTCAATGTGGTACTCTGAAAGATTTACAAAGTCATTTTAAGCTCAGGCCTGACATGAGACACCTCATCCATTATGCCTGGCAGAGTGAAATTCCTTTTACATCCTTTCTAGTTACAGACCTAATTGCAGCAACTCCCCAACCCCCTTTTCCTTTATTAATGAAATTTGGAGCTGAAGATAGCATGCTGGTTGTGGAGTGTCCCAGAGCAGTGGGTCTCTGTTATGGACAAGAGAGCCGTCGTTACCCATACCAAAGTTCCTTCCTATCATCCAGTAAGATGTCTTACTTGAGTTCTCACACTGCCTCTATGATACGTCTTCCTCTAAGACTTACACTGACTCCTATATTTTTGTATAGATGTCTTAGGGTTTCTATTGCTGTGATCAAACACCACAACTGAAAACAACCTGGGGAGGAATGGGTTAATTCCATCTCATGGCATGTAGTTCATCATCCAGGTAAGTCAGTGCAGGAACTCAAGGCAGGAACCTGGAGGTAGGAACTGAAGCAGAAACCATGAAGGAATGCAGCTTACTGACTTGCTCAGCCTGCTTGCTTATAGAACCTAGGACCACAAGCCCAGGGGTGATAGCACCCACAGTGTTCTGGGCCCTCACATGTCAATCACCAAGAAAATGAACTACAGACTTGCCTACAGACCAATCTTATGGAGGTGTTTTCCAAATGATAGTAGTCCCTCATCCCAAATAACTCCAGCTTGTGCAAAGTTGACCGAAAACAGAAACAAAAACTAGCCAGCACAGCAGGAAACTACTCCCAAAGCAAGTTGGTTGAAAACAGTACTCGCTTATTTTCTTCTCAAACCTGAAGCGTGGGCAGAGC
This sequence comes from Neodon shergylaensis, assembly GCA_025134845.1. Taxonomy (NCBI): domain Eukaryota; kingdom Metazoa; phylum Chordata; class Mammalia; order Rodentia; family Cricetidae; genus Neodon; species Neodon shergylaensis. Next base: position 4,708,219 of record JABTXL010012687.1, on the reverse strand, counting down.
TTGGAAGGGATGTGTTGTCTCCCTTTTATGTAGCAGGAGCTCTGGTATCTTGATAAAAGGATGATGGACAAGCTTTGTAGGAAGCTCCTGCCATAGTTAGGGTGATAAATGGACCATGATATGTTAAGAGGTCCCCAGGGTAATATTGGGAGGTGGGGGCTGGTGGGAGGCTAGTAGACCATTACACATATGCCCCCAGTAGGGATCATGAATCACAGCATCTTCCGCTTTTCCTTTTCCTCCCTGATGTGCAATAGAACCAGTTTTGATCCATCAGATGCTCCTGCTTTACCACAGGCCCCAAATCATGAGCCAGTCACTCATGGACTGAGATCTCTTATACTGTGAGCCAAAACAAAACTTTTATTAATAAACTCATTATATCAGATATTTTATTATAATGATTGGAAGATGACTAATACACACAGTCACACAACCACCAGGTCAATGCCTGTCAGATAGGAACTCAGCTAGGACTGTGGGGTCAAGACCTTAATTCCACTGCATGCAGTCTCTTCACTTCTACCTGGGCTTTGTTGGTGAGGGACCGAAAGAGTGTCCCAATGAAGAAGGCATGGCATCTTGTGATCTAGTCTTAAGTCTGGGTAGGACTTAAGTAGGAAAAAGTATGCAATACTTTTTCAATTAAAGTCCTACCCAGACTTAAGAAGGGGAGACACAAACCCCATCTACTGATGAAAGAATGCCATGTTCTAAAAGATCATGTGGTATGGGAGATATTGGTGCAACCGTCTTTGGAGACCATAGTCTGTCACAGATGTTGAAGTAGTAGCTACCATTAAGGTCTTGTAATATGCTCATCAGGACAGATGTGTGCATTTGAGTATGAGGTGATGACAGTATGCTCCTTGGGACAGATGTGTGCATTTGAGTATGAGGTGACGACAGTATGCTCATCAGGACAGATATGTGAATTTGAGTATGAGGTGACAACAGTATGCTCCTTGGGACAGATGTGTGCAAATGCATATGAGGTGATATGAGGTGCACAGGCTGGAGGAGAACCTTTGCTTCCTTGACCTCATATATTCATGAAGACATTTTCAGGCTGATCATCAATAGACAAAAGTATCAAGGGACCACTCTGACCTCTCACTCTAACCCCTTCATCTTTTCCTCCTCAGGAGTAAAGTATGGTCAAGGGACAAATCCTCTGTATCAAAACTCTCCCTTGCATTTTCCTTCAGAGAGAATGTTGAACACCAAAGACACTCCACTTGGAGCTGGTTTTCTTCTTGGCAAAGCTGGCTGTTGGGCAAAGAAATGCCCATGTCTCAACCACTGACAAGATACATGATATCCAGAAATGGATAAGCAGGACTGTCAAATCTTGCCAAGACAGGATAAGACAGTTTTGAAAATTTTCCTGATCTGAAAATAGTACGTCAGTTATTCTAGGCCTTAGCCAAAGTTGGTTGCTTTAACGTTGCAAATGAGACTTTGGGTGATTGCCCAGGTAGCCAGTTGTCTCTGTCATTTGTTACACATTTTGGAAGTTGCTTGATTGCACTTCCTGCTTACTCAAGTAATATTATTTCCCTTCTCAGATCTTCAATGGGGTTTAAGACTATATAGTTGTAGCTACTTTCCTCTCATGACTTGGCCAAGTTATTTATTATACAAGACTTAAACTAGTTAGGATAGGATAATTATTGAATATATTTGTTCTTATTGTATATAATTTTGTATTAGGCTTAGAACTCTTATTTAAACAAAAGGGGGAGGTGCTGTAGGAAGTCTTACAGCTAGTGGGGCATGGCCGCTTATACTATATATGCCAATTTAGAGCATGCATCCAGCCTCTCCTTTCTGGCCTCTTTTCTGGCCTCTCTGTTCCAGTTGCAGGATTCATTTTCTGATCTCCGTTCAAACAGAGGACTCTGATTTGTGAGTCTACCCCTAAATAAATAACCATCTGTTTCTCAATTCTGAGCTAGTGTGGGATTTCTTTTAAGCATTCTTCCACACCTTGTAGATTCTTGCTCAGCAGGCTCACATCTTCCAAACCCACCGATATCTAGGTATTAAGTTAGAGTACTGAAGATACCTAGACAAGAAAGAAATAACCAGGACTTGCCATGATTTTAAATCCCATCTTATAACTAACAAGGCAGATATATACATGTGATCTATGGTTGGCACTTTGATACTATTGCCTAGCTGATTAAAAACCCAGATCCTACAAAATATGGTTACTATTTATGTCTTCAAACAATACCTTAAAGTAGTTCTCTCATGAACATGGTAGAGTTTAGGAATGGTCACAGTTGAGATTATACTTCATTCTCTGGTTAAGGAAGAGGATCTGTGGATTCTGTCTGAATGCTGCACTGAGAAAAATGGGTCTATTTGAGCCTCTCATACAGCTTCATTTAGTCTGTTCAGCAGAAGACTCCAGATACTTACAGGACGCTGTCACTATTTCCCACAGACCTTCACAAGCTGCTTTAGCTAGGTGTCCAAAGCCACTGTTGACGCTGTCATCAGGCTGCATATAACTAATATGTACTAATAAACCATTTATAAAGAATCCTAAGTATATCCAGCTGGAAAGAAAAATAATTGCTGCAAAGGTAGAGAAAATGAAATTCAGTTTGGAGACAAGAAAACCCCACAGAAGACATAAAACTTGGCTAGTCTTATTTTTCTAACATATTTTAGGAGGTAGCATATTTATAAGAGAAATACTATCATTGGGAAATTGTGACACATAAAATCATCAGAAGAAAAGGTATCCAGGTCTCCTCTTCTCCCAGGTCTATATCTCCCCTTCTCTTAGGGATCTGGGGCAGCAATCTGGGATCTTAAGACTCTGCAGAGCTCAGTTTGTATATGATACCCTAATAATGAGCAACTGTGATAGTGGACTGATATTTTAAAAATGATAATCCGAATAAATTAGTTTTGCGATGGTGCAAAAACTATGCATGAAAAAAACAGAAGGGACTCCAGTAGATTGTTGTAGGTCTCCTGACTGAAGAAATAACAATGGTCTCATTTGAATAATATGTCCTAATAACTAGAAATCTATTGTGAACCTTATCTCACTTGCCCTTACAAAAATCTCACATGGTATCTGAGGGGACTGGAGTGGTCTTCTCCTCGGAGCCATATGGAAGATAGGAACCTCCATTCAGTTCATATTGTGAGATAAGATCTCAATTTCTAAAGTCGTAGCTGATAGGTGTGGACAGGAACATGGGGTACATATGGTAGCCCCCCCATTTGTGCTTTCATTTTTGTTATTTCGGTTACTTATGGCTCCAAAATATTAAATGGAAAATTCCAGAAATAAACGAGTATAATTTTGAAGTTGCATGTCATTTTGAATACCATGTGAAATCTATGTATTATGCCCCTCGGAGCCACCTGATACAAATCATCCTTTGTTCCAGAGTTATCTCCATGGTACGGGCTGCCCGTCTCTTAGTTATTTGGTAGTCATCTTACTTATAAGATGAATTTGTTCAGTATGTCGGTGATTATATTCAAGGAGTCCTTTTTTTGCTTAATAATGGCATAAAACATAAGAATTGTAACTCTGACAGTTGGAATATGACAAAGAGAAGCCACAAAGTGTTTGTTTTGAGGAAAACCATAAAAGTGATCCACTTCATGAGAAAAGAACAAAAAATCATACACTGAAGATGCTCTTATCAACAGTACAATAAGATATCGTCAGGAAGAGAAATCACATGTACATAGTTTTATTTCACTGTATTGTTGGAGAAGAGAGGCTGCTCCTTGTTGGTTCCTGGCCGCCCAGCTAGCTTAGACCTGAGATAATCACACAGAAACTGTATTAATTAAATCACTGCTTGGCCCATTAGCTCTAGCTTCTTATTGGCTAACTCTTATATTAATTTAACCCATTTCTATTAATCTGTGTATCACCACATGGCTGTGGCTTACAGGGTAAAGTTCCCAGCATCTTTCTCAGGCAGCTCCATGGCTTCTCCCTGACTCTACCTTTCTTTCTCCAAACATTCAGTTTAGTTTTCCCCATCTACCTAAGTTCTGCCCTGCTATAGATCTAAAGCAGTTTCTTTATTCATTAATGGTAATCACAGCATACAGAAGGAAATCCCACATCAGTGTATTGCTATAATTGTTTTATTTCCTTGTTGGATGTTGCCGTTAATCTCTTGCTGTATCCGATGTAAAAATGAAGGCTCCATCTCAGGTATGGATGTGCAGAGATACAGAGATACATGCAAGGATCTGCACCGTCTGTAGCTTCAGGCACCCACATGAATCTCAGAAAGCATTCCCAGAGACAAGGAGAGACAACCAGCCTATGCTACTTCATCCTGTTTTTCCTTCTGACTACAGTCCCTGGGCCACTGATTCTGTTAGCTTTAACATCCTCCCCGTGTTTACAGTATCATTATATGATTGTGGTGCTGTCATTACTAGAAATAATGACTCAACTTTCTCTCATTCTGATACCCATTTCTTTTTTTTTTTTTTTTACTGACATCCATGAAATTTTGTGAGTTGTGTTTTCAAACTACACCCAGAGTTCCATTACTTCTCACCATTTCTGCTGCCATCATCCTGGTCCAAAACCATTTCCTGTCTGAATTACTCCAGTAGCCTGCCAATTTCCTTACCCCCACCCCTGCTCCCTTGAAGTCTGTCCTCAATGTAGAACCCAGAATAAGTCCATTAAAATGTGTTAGGCAATGAATTATCATCCCAAGAACAAACTCCAAGGTGCTTAATATTCTGAGCGCAGGGTTTGCTTCTCTGTGTGGTACGATAGATTCACTTCCATTGCTAAATTATTCTATTGTGTGAAAATAGCTTTTTCAGTAATCCATTCTTTAATCTGTGAATTTTTTGGAGAATCTCTTGTTTGTTTTGCTGTTATAAATAATGCTGCCACAATAGAAAATGCTAAGGGAAATCTTGGGGATTATAGCAAACAATAAAAGACATAAATTCAGAAATACAGGAAGGGAGTAGTGACTCCTACCTTCGTGGTCAAGACCACATCTTCAAGTCATCTGCTAGTGTAAGTAAGACTATTTGTGTTTATGTTTTCTGGGGTGAGATACAATCCATAATTTTCTCTAGATCCTCTAAGATGTCTATGATTTAAAAACCAGTGTAGACAGGAAGCAAAATCTAGGTCTGTGTGGGTTTGAGCCATGAGCCTTTTTAATAGATCAAATATCTTAACTCCGTATTAAAGTATTAGGGGTGGTTGGGGTGCTAATTTTTTCTATCCATTCTATGCACCTTGGTTTTATTTCCCTTGAATGTCTACTCATTTGACATGATGACTTTTATCTTAAAAGTAATAAGGTACTAGTGTCTCTATTTCTATCTGATGCACCAATAAAGAACACTAGGGAGATGTTCAGAGAATCAGAAATCCCATTTTAAGTTGGAAAGTGACATCTTTTTGGCCTCACAGTATCACTGCAAAGACTTTTAAGTTCAAAGAGCAACCACCTACACACGGCTGGCATCTCCATGCTTATTCTGCCCCCACTCCACCTCCCCGTCCCATCTTGCCACCTACATACCGCTGGCATCTCCATGCTTATTCTGCCCCCCCTTGTCTTGCCACCTACACACCACTGACATCTCCATGGTTTTTCTGCCCCCACACCCCCTCCCCGCCCTATCTTGCTACCTGCACACCGCTGGCTTCTCCATGCTTATTCTGCACCCCCCCCACACACACACATCTTGCTTACTCTCATTCACCAAATACAATTCCAAATTCTAGGGAATTTTGGAAGAAAAGAGAAGAACAAGCAAAGGAAATAATATCTAAAAGAATAGAAATACCCCAAATCCAGCAGAGGCTACACAAATTAAAACTTTCTAATGATGGTGCCAAAGTCTACTCATAAAGACAGAGAGGAAAACCGGTGAAGATGTTTTTTTTTAAATATACATTTTTTTTGAAAAATCCTCAAAACAAAAACATTTGTGTGCCCTAGAATTGATATAGGTAAATAAAATGACATGCATGCCTATGGCATGGAATAGAAGGAAAACTATCCAGGAGACTAAAGGGCCTAGTGGGAGGGGGAGCTGGGAGAAGTGAGAGAGCCATTGGGAGTAAGGGAGAGTTTGCTCAGAGTGTTTTTCCTACTTACATGAAAATGGCCCTGGTGACCTAGTACAATAAAATAAAACAAACACTATCATGAATGTAGGAAAATTTACCATGAATGTAGGCATTTTTAATCGAAGTAATTTCTTGGCCTCGAAATAATGAGTCTGTGTGCTGAGACAGCAAACCCGAGGATGGTGGTTATGACCCCAATTTATTAATGAAGAAAATGAAACAGGGTCTCAGTGTTGCCAGGGGCACTTGCCAAGATACAGCCCTGTGGGATCCTGGGCTCTGAGGATTCGTCTCTCAGGCCTGTGGGTAGATCAATGACCCGTGCACATCCACGCTTGTGGTCTACCAGAAGGAGGTCAGACACGTAGAGAGGGAGGAACGAGTCCATCTGCTAAAAGGAAAAGAACACACGGTAGAGTTCCTGCTCCCTGCAACCACCCAGAAATCGAAATCCCTGGACAGCTTCCAAGTGATGGCTTCCAGAAAGGATTTCTAATTTTTCTTCTTTTAGATCAAAAATAGTCATTTCGTTTTTTTGAAGAAAAAAAAACCAGTTTTCTGCATTCTAATTCCTTCCTGTTCACTTGTGCCATGACTTCATTTAAAGAACAGGACTGAGTAGATTTTTATGAAGAATAATTCTTCATAAATTTTTATTTAATAATTTTCTTGTGTACATACAAAAACAACTGGTTATTGTTTAGCTGTCTTGGCAGTATGAGAGTGAAAATAATTCTGTTAAGAGACCAAAAATCTATCTCTCCTATTTTTCTTCTTTAAAAAAAAATTGAAGCATTACAATTATACTGGAATGTGCACAAGTCCGCTTCTCAGACTGTAGGAAAATAAAATCAGGTTACCATAGGAAGGGAAGCTCTGGGGGTCTCTCCTGGTGCATCCATCTTTCCCTTTGAGCAGCCACTATTCTAAATGTTCATCATTCACACCTATGCTATGCTTTAGAGCTGGACCACATAATTATGTATTGCTAAACGCCATAGTTACGGCCAATGAGACACCATATACTCCATGGTGTCCAATTTAACATTCATATTCAATAGTGTCTTTAGTGTGCATCATATTGTGGCAATTTGCTAAATTTGATTGTCATTTGAGTCTATAGCTCTGTTTATTTATACGTTTTCTTATTAGCAGACATCTGGTTCCTTCCAGTTAGAGGCCATTGCAAAGGACGCCACTCTGAGCATTATTGGTCTGCCTGAGCACAGGAGCATGCACTTCTGCAGGGCATGCACCTAGGGATGGAACTGCTGGGTCATGCGAGTCAGTGTCCTCAGCTTTATTAAGCACTGCCAGACGCCTTCCAGAATACTCATACCTTGCGTTGGCTTTCTATTTATAATTATTATAATGGTTTACTCAAGCCGCGTGGGTAAAGACGCACCTGGCCTTTCTGGCAAGGATGGGTTGGTAAGATTGTTCTGGGGACAAGTCTGTTTGCCAACTCTTGTTTTTCTTGATTAAATCCCTACCATGTGATACAGCTTCAGAGAGCGTTTCTCTAGCTGGTGCCCTGCTCACCCAAGCATCTCTGTTTACCAGCCTTTGACTTGCATCCGTATTGCTGGATGAAGTTTCAGAGAAGAAATCCACTGTAGGGAACTCATTGACAGCCATGCTGGTTCCCCTCTGGGCTTAAAGCATTTGTGTGAGGCTTCTGTGACATGGAGTACAATCTGTCTTTTAATTATTTATTTTTAAGGCTATTTTAGAGATGCCAATGGAACAGAATGACTTAACACAGCTAAATGCCAAGCTAGGACTTGAAATACCACTGTTGTCTCCTTCCGAGCTGGATGTGATGAGGGCGCAAACATCTCCATGGCAGTCTGTCACCTTGGGGCTCCAGAAACTGAAAGCTCATCATGTCCAGGGATCAGCACTATTCCTACTTATTAATATTTTTAGTGTCTGCCATATAAAGCAGGCACAGAACGAAGGGCTTTTAAAAATAGCTTTCTAAGTCTGTTTGGGCTCAATGCACTCTGCTAAAAAGGAGGAGTTGTTGGGATCAGCAGATCTGGCCCCACTTGCTTGCTGCTCTCTGGATCTAGGCTCCAGGGCCAGCAAAGGTCCCCAAAGACTGAGCCATCACCAACCCATCCTTCTGAAAATGCTTCTGATGGATATTTTTTTTTTCTTTACAGAGACAAGCTCTAAGAATTCAAAATAGGACAGGGGCCAGCGAGATGGCTCAGCAGGTAAAATCAGTTGCTGTGCCAACTTGATGGCCTGAGCATGACCACGGTACTCCAGGATGGAAGGGCAGAATAGATTGAATGCACACACACACACACACACACTTGTGCATGCTCGCACACACACATGCACACACCCATAATAAGAAATAGTTTGATTTTTAAAAGTTAGGAACTAGAGTCTATTTCATGTGTGGCTAAGGGTGGGGTCAGGCTAGCTAAACACAGGACAATGGAAAGATCTTAGAAAATGAAGATAACACTGGTATGTGCAACGAGATGTTAACTGTGGTCTGCTCAGTTACTATTGTGACAGCTCTTTGGCGTTAAGGGTTTAAGGAAATACACAGAGTTTGTCATTGGTATGGAGTGAATGCTGGTCTCTCCCAAAGCTCGCTGGAATTTGATTGCCACTGTAATGGTGACCAGACATTAAGCCTTTAAGTGATGAGGTCATCCAGGTTCCGCGCTCGTGGAGTGAATGTTACATAGAAGGACTTTTACACCCCTCCCATGTATGCCTCTTCAGCCTCTCTCCTCTGCCATTTGAAGAAGACACAGTCTCCCTCCGAGTACCATCTTGGAGTCAAAAGAATTAATCTTGCTGTCACTTTGATCTTGGATTCCCAACTTTCACTATAAGTTACCTAGGTCAAGTGTTGTAGCACAGGTTTTTAATCCCAGCACTGGGAGCTGAGACAGGGGGATTGAGAGTTTGAAGCCATCTTAGGCTAGTATTAGCTATATAGCAAGATCTTGTCTATGAGTATAAATAAATATTACATAGTCTACAGTATTTCATTACAGCCGTACAAATGGACCAAGCCAGTCATTTTTATATTGATGTCTTTTGGGAGACTGACATCTGAGTCGAATTATGTAAGTGTAGGGAAAGAGCAAATCACAGGATATGGAGCATGCCAACCAGGACTTTCTGGATGGTAGAGAAGGAGGAAGCCCACAAGATAGGGATGGAAGTGAGGGCGGAAAAGGGTTTGAAGAAAGTTGGATGGGGAAGGGTACAGGAAGGCTGGGATAAGCACCCCCAAGATCGGCTGGCAGCGTGTGAGAATCTCAGAGAACTAGTTCTGACACAACTGAAGTATACTGCAGAGCTAGGAGCAAGGATTCTGACTTCTTGGTGCGGGAACTCACGCATGTGGTTTACATACCAGATGGAGAAAAGGCAGAAGGAGACACTGAGAGTTTGATGTAGGGGGTGGGGAGCAGGCTGGAGTAGTAATAGCATTCTTTAAATTTGTCTTCATTGATGAATTAAAATTATACATTGATGGTATACGAGATGATTTTTAAAACATGTGGATATCATGCAATGACTAAGTCAAGCTGATTGGCATTTGCATTGCCTCACCAAGTTGTAACTTTGTGCAAGTTCTTTGTGGTCAAAACATGTAGCAACTTTGTGTCTACAGTTCATTGCTATTAAGTTTAGTTGGACAACTCTCTAGCGCTGACTCCTCCAACTGAAATTTGATGCCTTTTGATGAACATTTTCCTAACCTTACCTACAGCTCAGTCCCTGGCAACCATCACTCTACTCTCATATTTAATACTCTGCATTTAGATTCCCCATGTAAGTTAGTGAAATCTGTTTGCCTGTGTCTGTGTTATCTCACTTAACAGAACGTCCTCTGTGCTCATCTCTACTGTGGGAACAACACCAGAATTCCCCTTGCAAAGCTGAGTAGTATTCCATGCTGTAGGTAGAGATCACACTTCCTTGTTCGTCCACCCATGGATGGTTCTTAGGCCAATTCCATTTCTTTGCCACTGTTAAGAACACTCTGTGGATGTGGAGATGCCAGTAGCTCCTCAACACAGAAGTGCTGACTCTTGGTTTATGAACCATTCTTTATCTATGACAAGATTGTGAGTCATATGGAGAAGGATTAGTTTGCCATTATTCATGTAACAGAATAGACAGGCATGGTGGAATATTGTGGCCACCCTGAAAGAGAAGCAACTAAAGGTTTCTAGTGTGACCGACATGGTAAAACAGGATGTACATGGTACTCAGTAGAGCTGTATGAGTATAACCTGAGTTGTGTTGTCCAGGACAGAGACAAGTCAGTGGGAGAAGAGTCCCAGATCAACCAAGGGAAATCACTGTGGCTGAGTTTTATAAAATCTGCTTTCAAGTCAGTGAAACTATAGATGTGCATTAAGGCTTTAAGCTGTGTATACCTGGATATTAACATCTTTAAAATATTTATGTCCACAAAAATACGTATGCAAGAATACTCAGAGCACTGTCATTCCTAATAGTCTCAACCTCTAAACTATCCAAAGTCCGTCATCTGGCTAACATGGAACACACTGGTGTCTCTCCGTTCTGAAATAGTAGCCCTCAAGAAAAAGTAAGGGGAGTTGTATAGGTTATAACCCGCATGCAGTTATAGGTGTTATGCTCTAAGTCAGAAAACAGATGGCATAGAGACCCATGATGGAAACAAGGACAACAGAGGTGCCTGATGATAAACTGTGAGGAGCAATGGAGACATACTTTTAAAAATTTTTTAATTGTCTTTATTGCATTATACATTTTTCTCTGCTCCTCTCCCTCTCCTCTCCCCTTCTACCCTCTCCCAGGAGACCCACACTCTTTATCTAGATTTGATGGCTTTGGGAGGGCATGGAGCTGTGGAGACATTCTTGATTGTGATGACTTCAGGAGCTGAAAATCTGATAGAATTGTACAGTTTTAATTTATGCACCTTATATGTCCAGGTGATACCACAAACAATCTGGTCAAAGAAACAACTGATGTTCCAAATATTCTCTTTCACAGGTTGTGTTGTTGGGGGTGACAGAGTAATGAATGCAGACTTTAGAGTGGTTGGTTCATCAGTGCATTTTTGTATGGTTTCCATGTTGTAATTATTTCCCAATTTTTGACTTTTTGAAATAAGCATAAATTAATTATATATGGATTTTTGTCTTAGATACGGTTTCTATTTGCTGTGATTAAACACCATGACCAAAAACAACTTGGAGAGGAAAGAGTTTATTTTATCTTATAGTTTGTAATCTATCATCCAGGGAAATCAGGGCAGGAACTCAAGACAGGAACCTGGAAGCAAGAACTGAAACAGAGACTTTGGAGGTACAGTGCTTGCTGGCTTGCTCCCCATGGCTTGCTCAGACTGCTTTTTTATAGCACCAAGGACCACATGCCCAGAGATGTCACTACCCACTGTGAGCTGGACACTACCACATCAATCATTAATCAAGACACTACCCCACAGACTTGCTAACAGGTCAATGTGATGAAGACATCTTCTCAATTAAGGTTCCCTCTTCTTAGATATATTCAGGTTTTTTTTTTATCAATGTGAAGAAACCAACCAGCACAGACTTCATTTGGGGTGTATTCAAGGCACATTGTCCGTATACAACTCACTGCTCTCTTGTCCTCCCTCTTGTTCCCCCCTCTTCCCATATTCCATAGAGAAGAAAGGCAGGCAACACTTGAAGTTCTGAGTCTGGTTGGTTTGGGATAGCATGATGTTCCCCAGTTCCACCCACTGGTCTGTGGATGATGTGACCCCATTACTTTCACAGCTGTGTAACATTGCATGTGTATATAGAACATATTTTTTATTCTCTTGTCTGTTTGTGGGCACTGTGGCTGGCTGGGTCTGTGACATTTCTGAACAATGCTGATACTTATCAGCAACTTTGGCTTGAAAAAAAGTTATCTTTTTCCTTGAGAGATTGGATGAAATAAAATTTCCAAAGGAAATCAGAAAAAAATAAATTATAAGGGTTGACAATTATTTCCCCACTCACATTATCACTGCCTTTTTTTAAAAAAATATGTCAATACAAATATTTGCTACAGCAATCAGAAAAAGGTTATTATGTATTTGTAGAAAACCAGAAAAAGTTTGAAGCTCTCCAAATGAATGAAATAATAATGGTAAATGTTTAAGCCAAGAAAATTCTAATTAGCCTGATTTGATCACTGCATCCCTGCATCAAATTATCACAACACAAACGTGCAGTTATTAGGTATTAATTTTTGAACATGAAAATGTTTGCCAATATAATCTTTAAGAAGAAGAAAAGAATGAAAATGTCTTCAGAAGCCCTCTAATAAGTTAGTGTGGCGATTTTGTCTCGCCTGTTTCTGATAACATGGAAAATTCAAATTGAATCAATAAGCTGGACCATCTATCTCCCAGCAACTTTTTCTCTCGTAGGTGCGTGCTGAGTTGGCAGGAAAAGCTATCATGGTTTAACTTCACGAGTAAGATGGCAGCTTGTGACACATTTGTCACAGGGAAGCTGAAGCGTGTCAGAAACTTTAAAGGACCCTCTTCCCACAGTGACACTGGCTTTTCCTTCTTGATGACCTGTTGTTTTCCCCTTTGTCTACAAGAAGATGAACCAATCACAGTCATAGGCTGCCAGAAAAAGTGCTTACGTCTTTGATCATATCGTCGCCTGCTACTAACTCTCTTTAGTTTGGATACATCAGTTATTAGCTTGTAAAGTGTGAGCTTCTTATTTCTTACTGAAGTGTGGGCAGGTGGGGCAGAGGAGGAGGATGGCGGCTGAGCAAGAGGGCTGGGCCTTCAGCTCCAAGAATGTGTTACACTCCTGTGTTTTTGTTTAAAAATCAGCATGAAAGACGCTACTTGACTGGAGCACTCGGCCTTTTGAGCATAGCATTCACAATACCCCTTCTAATGCATCTGGAGCCATGGTTCTCAATCTTGGCTGCAGCTGGGAACCACCTAAGAAGCTTTTAAGAACTATCAAGGCCAAGCCCCACCAGAGAGATTCTGATTTAATTGATCTGGGATGAGACCCAGACAAAAGTATTTTTAAAAAAGCACTCCAGGTGTTTCAATATGCAGCCAGGATGGAGAGCTACCAAGTTAGAGGCAGAAAAGCTGTTTTTTTTTTCAGTGATTTAAATAAATGCAATATATAAAAATTTTTATAACCTACATTAATTCAAAAGAGGTTTGAAATGAATTCCAAAAATATATTTGCTGCAAAGATTTTTTTAAGCCTTAAAAATTGTAATTAAATAAACGAAAATCTAAACAAGATAACACTCTTACCCAGTGACAAGTTGAAAAGGCTGATGCTACCTAGCAGTGGGGAGAGCGGGTGGGAAAGGCAGGCCTGGAAGGACACACATCACTGTGAAAACCCAGCCAGCTTCTGGGAGGGCAGTGTAGCAATTCATGCAGCTTTGTTACAATGTGTCTAGCATTTACACTGGTGCGAATTTGTACAATTTCACCAAGATCTAGGCTTAGGAATAAAATGTCTGCAATGATGGAAAGGTGGGGGAAATCAAAGGGGTCTCCACCTTGGGGGACCAGTAAGGGGAAAGTTTAGATATATTCATACCATGGAAGGCTGGTGGACATTGCGTCTTCTTCAAAACCTTACAGTGAACGTGTGGGGAAAAGTATTCCAAGTAGATGGGATCAGGAAAAAGCCATTGTCACAATTCCAGTATCGGACCAAACAAACTATATGCAAAACGAGCCAAGGGTCAGCAAAATGGCTCAGCAGGTAAAAGTGCTTGCTGTCAAGTCTAATGACCTGAGTTCAACCTCTGGCATCCAGGTGGTTGAGGAGAGAACTGACCCCTGCAAGCTGACCTCTGACTACCACACATGTGTCTTGGCATGAACTCACACACATGGAGGGGGGTGGTTACAAGCAAATAAAGATAGTTTTAAAAAGTATCCTTTTACACAGGTTGATATAGATTTCTGAGTTGTTACTAGGCGGGAGAAAGTGAAAACGTTTTGTAGATTATTGTCACCTCTGTGTTCATTTAAATAGAGGATTTTGTGTGTGTACATCTTATGTGCAGGTGTGCCTGCAGTGTTTCACACATGTGGAGCCGAGAGGGAGACCCCCGAAGTCCTCTTCAATTACTCCTATCAAGTTTTTGAAATAGCGTCTCAAAACTCTGAGAACTATGTGCCTAGAAGGTGACCTTTGCTGTATTTAAACTATTCCTCAACTTCCTAAAGGAAACCAATAAATACAATCACTGCAGCATTCCTTCAATGAGTATTCTGTATCACCTACTACGTCCTAGATACTCTCGCATGGTCAGACAGTCCTCATGTGCCTAAAGCATCGGCGATAATCTGCAGCTATCAATGGAGTTCTTAAAATTGACTTGCAACCAAAAACAATGCGTCAAGAGCGGTAGCGGGAATGGGAACTGGTGGCCAAGTAGCTTCTTCATTTCTCAACTGAAACTCTTGAAGTCTGGTGTGAAGACATATTGCAGCCAATGGATGCGACACTCCCCCAAGCACCAATTTAGAAAAGCATTTTTAGGTGATAATTGGCTGTGTGAAACTCACATTTCCATGCAAGGAAGCCTCGTATTTTTGGTGGAAGGAGCTGGAGAGACGGGAGATAGTGAAGGAAGACTTATTGAGACGGAGGGGCAGCACACTGGCTAGAGGTCAGAAGGGCTCAGTAGCCTTGCTCCTGACTTGGACAGGGTCACTTTATATTCGAGAACTCAGATTCCTTGCTGTTGAGTGAATGAATTGGACATGTGGGCAAGCACTGCGGACACCGGGCAAAGCTCCTCCACTGCTCACTTGTAGGACCTCGACAAGTCAGTTGGCCTCTTTGAACTTTTGGTTTTTATTCTTTTTTAATTCTTTTGTTTTTGTTTGGTTTTGTTTTTCATGATAGGGTTTCTCTATGTAGCTTTGGTGCCTGTCCTGGAACTAGCTCTTGTAGACTAGGCTGGCCTGGAACTCACAGAGATCTGCCTGCCTCTGCCTCCCGAGTGCTGGGATTAAAGGCGTGTGCCACCAACACCCAGCTTTGTTTCTTATTCTATCAGAGAAAGAAATCTCATGGTAGGGAGGTTAGGAGGATCTGGGAGGAATTGAGGGGGTGGGAAACATGAACAAAATGTATTGCATTTAAAATTAAGTTTTAAAAACTTTAAAAAAATGAAGCAAATTCTACCAAAATAAAGAGATTTAATGATTTCTTAAAAATGCTGGTGTCACAGAACTGCATTCTTAAAAGTGGTTAAAATGTGATTTTTTTTGTTATTTACATTTTATTGATTAGATGATAATTTTTTAATTGAGAAAAAATGGTTTGATAAAATCGTCTTTGGATCATGTGATTCTACTTTTTCTCTTGCTCTTAGGGGGAAAGTGCAGATTCCACAGCAGAGCCCCCTATAGGTTTGCAGACCCTGGGCAAACAGGTCTGGTGTGACCTCTGTTCACACTGCTTATACACTAACAGTTTGAGTCATTCAAGGTGGACCCATCAGGACCATTCCCATGAGGCAGCCTCATGAGATTCCACACGGGAAATGCCGTGCTTGCCAACAGGGACAATAGGCTTACTAGACTAGTGGGGCCTAGCATTCTGGGACCAGGGTCTGGGTCCTGCCCCAAAACTGCCCTATAGTTTGATTTCTGGAGCTCCCATGGTCTCATTCCTGTTGTTCCCTGAATCATGTCTCGCCCCTCCATGAAATGTAGAAAACTCTTCTCTAGGGGACACAGAGGTCTTTGTGCTGGCACTAGAGGAACCTGGGGTTTTAAACACACAGGGTTTTTCCTTCCAGGGAAGCAATGAAAAACCTGTTTTCTGCCCAAAAGGCTGAAGCAGTTGTGTTTTCAAGCTTTATGACCTTTACGGGACCTGTGTAACTTTCCAGCGCCATTTTGCCCTCCAGATACGTTCTCAGAAACTCGTTTTTTCTCAGTCAATCAATAGAACCTATTACTGAAGGTGTATGTGTACTTTACGAAGAATTTTGACGTGGTCACGTCGGAATCTGTAGTTAGCTTACTTTGTTCCTCAAAGAGATTTAGGGATGCCTTGTTGTGCTTGTGGGAATGGGTCGATCATTGCAAGAAGAGTCTTCACCAGACTGTGCTCAGTTTAAGTCTAAAATGAACCAATCAGGGTGAGACTCCTGAAGTTTGAACCAACACTGGCTCCTGAACCCTGTTGTGCCTAACTTCCTTCTTTCCTCTGGCGGGCAGTTTCTCTGATACCCAGGAATTTTGTAGAGACCTCTGTGCTCTGCATGTCCCCCCAGATCCTATTAGGGGAAATAATAATATCCCCACTAAAGTGGTGTCAGGAACAACCACTGAACCCATTTATACATATGCAAAGCTCGGACCACTGAGGCACGCACCCAAACCCAGCATGGGAATGGGAGATAGGAACTACCGATGGCAGAAAGCTCAACTTCTTGACTTACTCTACAAGCTCTATTTTGTTTGTCTCAAATGCATCATCCTGCCCCATACCTTTGGCATCATTTATTCTCTGCTTGGAATATCTGCTTCTTTCCTGACATGAAACCTATTACCTCGTTTACTTAACAAAACCTCTTCATCTGGGTAGCCACTGCTTAGAAAATGGCCTTCTAGAAACCTGTCCTGGCCTCCAGGTCCTGAGTCCTGCTCTAGTTGTCTTGATAATATTGATTTGAAGTGTGTGTGTGTGTGTGTGTGTGTGTGTGTGTGTGTGTGTGTGTTGTGTTCAGATGTGAGAGAGCTCGAGTGTGTGCCACAGCATGTGTGGGCATGCCAAATGACAACCTTGGGTGTTACTTCCCACCTGGGTTAAAATAATGCCTCTTACCTGTTGTTCGCCTCTATGTAGGCAGGATAGCTTCCCTGCATCTCATCTTCCATAGGAGTACTGGAATGAAAGACACATGTTACTGCTCTTACCTGGATTCTGGCTTCAAATGCTAGTTCTCACACTTTTACCTGGATTCTGGCTTCAAATGCTAGTCCTCACACTTTTACCTGGATTCTGGCTTCAAATGCTAGTCCTCACACTTCTACCTGGATTCTGGCTTCAAATGCCAGTCCTCATACTTTCTCAGCAAGTGCTTTGCACACTCAGCCATCTTCCCAGCCCCTAAACATGATTTCAAGATTCTGGGATCTTAGAATCTGTCTTCGGTTTCTTTTTCCCAAATAAACTCACCAAAATATTCAAAAGAAAAGAAAGATGCTTTGGAAGTAGAGTAAAAACAATTCTAAGCCTGCTTTGTTATTTTTAGGGGCGAAAGGGGGAACGGTTTTATATTCTGAGTTTCTAGCAGAGAGCTCTTCAGCCAGGAGAGGAAACACTGGCATTGGTCCCTAAACATACTACCAGAAGCTACTTGTGGTCTTGCACAACATCTAATATCTACCCATTCATCCTTCCTTCTTTCTTCCATCCATCTTCTACATACCCATCCATTTTTCCATATTTTCATCCAATCATTCATTGAACATTTATGATTCCTCGTTATTGCCAAGGCCTTAAACTAGGATCAGGGAGTGGAGATCCTAGAATCTCAGAGATGCTCCTAGTGTATGAACATAGCCACTCTGGGCGTCATCATTACAGTAAAGGACAGTGATATTCCTGTGTTGCTTCAAAACATCCTACATCTGTGACTTGAGTTTTTCTTGACAATTGCAAAGTTATAGTAAGTGAATCATTTATGAGTCTATGGATTCAGGAACTTGTTAGAGCATCATGCTTCAAGGGCTAGACCACTCCAGTTTACTGAGAGTTGAAAAGGAGTAAGGGATGCGCCACGTTCTTATATTAAACCACCAGGCTGTCCTATGCTTTCTACTCTGTAGCACTTTCTGTCAGACATCAAAATTTAAATGAGGAGCAGAACATTGCAATTAGAGTCTATCGTCAAATAACATGAATGAACAAGACACTTAAGTGGAAAAAATTAGTGACAGTGTCATGTCCAAGGAGTGGCCTAGAGACAGACCTCTTAATCTGCCCATTGACGACAGGAAGTGGGGAGGATGGATGGAGATCTACTCTCTGCCCTGTGAAACACCCAAGAGTTAAAGGAGAGATCCACGGGGAGGATGAGAAAACAGTGAGTGATTTATATGATTAGTAGGTTTTGCTGAACAACACTTCTGAGTAATGTCTAGATTGAGAATTGATTTTTCAGTAGGTAAATAAAGGAGTTTTTCTTATATGTGTCCCAATTTTTTCTGCAGAAAATAATCAAAGGCACTTATTCCATGGCTGGTATCTCTACTTCTACCCCCAAATAAACAATGACAGAGATCTGGTAAGAGACTTCCTTGTGTCTTGGGATGAAGTCTTTGAGTCATCGTCTCTCTGAGAGCGGGACAAAAGCTTTAAACCTCCCCTCCAGAAAATGCACAAAAGTCCACAAGCAAAGCATCTCCCACATAATTTCAGTAGATTAAGAAACCTACTGAAACCTATCCATGTACCCCACCCTCAGGGGTCTTTGCTCTAGGACACATGAAAAATGTATTTTGCTACAAAAATTCTTCAGCTTTTAACTGCATTGATTGACAAGTCTCTAAAAATATTGAACAGCTATTCTCAGACTAGAGGCTTGTGGGAAAGCTCCAGTGGTTAAAGTCAATAGATGCAGTAGCTGGGTACTAGGTCATCTGACCCCATAGCAGTGTAAATATTCTTGCTCCTGGTAAGATGACCAGATGAGATATAGGACATCCAGTTAAATTTGAGTTGCAAATAAGCAGAAAATAAATATATTTTAGTATCATTATGCCCCATGCAATTTGCCCAAGTATAAAATCATGTATTATTTATCTGAAATTCAAATTTAACAGATATCTCCTATTTTGAGTTGCTAAACCTAGTATATGTATTCATGGTCATTTTTTTGGTGGAGTTCCCTAAGGTACTAGTTACTTGTCTGGTTGCTTCAACAAAAAAATACCTGACATTGCAGTTTAATGAAGGAAGCGTTGATTTTGACTCACAGTTCCAGGGGACTCCAGATTTAATGAGACCTTGTCTCAGGGGATAAGGTAGGGGTGATAGAGCAAGGCAATAACACCTTCCTCTGACTTCGGCATGTATATAATACGCACACAAGAGACAGACAGACAGACAGAAATTGAGAGAGAATATGAAAGAAAATAAAGTCTAATCTTCAGCGAGTGGGGTAGTAGCACAACCAGTAAGCAATTGAGACAATGTATTTTTTTAAAAAAACATTTACTGGCATCTCTTGCAGCTAAAGCAGCAATATGGCAAATTCTGGCCAATAGGTATATATGGAAGATGTCAGGGCATTTGGGCTATTATTTGCTTTCCTGCTACTTCTTTCTTCTTTATGCTTCCTTCCATGTCCAGAGTTCAGGAATAAGTCTGGGTTGAGAGTAAAAGTCATCAGGAGCTCAAGCAAGAGTAAACTTGAAGGTTACACACTAAGAATGGCATAGCAATGAGGCCAGCCTGGTCTACAAGAGCTAGTTCCGGGATGGGCACCAAAGCTACAGAGAAACCCTGTCTCAGAAAAAAAAAATAAAGGAATGTGAGTTATTGACTTCTGGGCGGCCATTGTGATAGACTTCCTGCCCTGGTCTCTCTTCCTGTTGCTCTAATAAAGTACCCTGACCAAAACAACTTAAGAAAGAAAGAATGTGCCGTGTCACAGACCAAGAGCACTGTCCATCGTGACAAGAACATCAAGATGGCAGAAGACGGAAGCTGCTCTTCAAATCACATCCACGATCAGAGTGCTGCATGGGGGTTGCTGCTCAGCTCCCTTTCTCCATTTATACGATCCAGGATCCCAGCCAGGAAAGGGTGCTACCCACTGTGGGTGGCTCTTTCTATCTTAATTAGCAGCATAATAAAGACAACACCACATGGCACTTGAAGCAGCCCCATTTCCCAAGTGATTCCAGAGCAAATCAGGTTTATGGTTACCAGTATTCGTCACACTGCCTAATCCTCTGTAAGTCTTGACGGGTCACAGTGATCTTAACAGCTAGGACTGTTGGTAGCGGAAGCCCCTGCGCTTTAGCAACTGCTGGGAATTACCTTCAGCTGAAGACAGACACCCCACACTAGGTCATGCCCCTTTCCTGGTAGGTATCCCACAGTCCAATCACTGGTTGAAAGGGAATATTTAAAAAAGCCTACTGTCTTACCACAGCAGAGAATGATTCTGAAGGACAGACTTCAGGTGGGCTGATACCTTGTGACTATACCACTGCCTCAGTTCTTCCACTTATCCAGCCTGGTTGCTTTCCTTTGCCCCATGGGTCGTGATTGCAAATGTTCTTCACAATCAACTTGACAGCAGAGTCTACTTGCCAGGTAACTTGACCCACAGCAATTGTCTTATGTAGCTCCTCCACCACCTTAATCATCCTCTGACCCCAACTTCTTTTCACAAGCCATAGACCTGGATTTATCCAAAGAAACATGTGTCTGATACAGAGAAGTCTTTGTATCTTGTGAGTTTAAAATTCTGAATTGAGGATTTGATTCATGAGGTAGCATATATTGCTGAAGTGAAACTTCAAGATTGACAAGAAAAAAATGATTCCCATCTAATTCTTGCTTTGTCATACTAAGATGAGAAAAGGCTGCTCCCTAAAGCCATAGGAAAGGACTGGGCCTTGATAGGCCTCACCAAAAAGTAGTGAAGAATACACTCCCAAGAGTCATGACTAGATTGAAACACAGGCTGTAACAGCCCTCTTTGAAGAGACAGATGGAGGCTGAAGAAGAGCTGTCCCAGAGTGGAAAAATAAGCACTGAGAACTTCACAGTCACATGTGGATTTGCATCCATATTTCCAGACTCCCTAGGTGGCTCTAGCAAACCTTGATGGCTAGGGATACAGACTCACAAAGACTTCATTAGGGTGAGCAAAATAATTCATGACAAAGGCCTCCAACCAGGGTGACCTGAGTTCAATGCCTAGACCCACATGGTAGGAGAGATCCAACTCCAGGAAGTTGTCCTCTGACCTCCACACATGTGCTATGGTGCACATCCATCCCCAGTAACAAAAAAAGCCCAAAATACGAAGACAGATAAAAGTACTGAGAAATGAATAAAAAGAAAAAATGGAAACAAATGATTTCTGCTTCTTCCCACTGAACACAAGAGAAAATAGTCAAGTATACCTTGAAAAAAAACAAGCAGTAGGTGGAGTCAACATTGAATTCATATAGCTCAGGACTACAGAAAACCCTACCAGGGTCTGAATTTGGGGTCTCCCACCTATGTTATTCAAGACAAGGTTAAAATATGGAAGACGGCAAGGCAGCCCCAAAGACCAAATTGGTACTTACCAGTTGCATCACTTCTGAAAAATTATTACCTTCCGTCTTTTGGGTTTTAAGTAACTGCATTCAAGACCAAGCCAGCCACACTTCCAGCATGGAAGTAGTAAGGAGCTGATGAGGCCCCACCCTTAACTGAAGTGCTGTTAGCCATTAAGAACTACTGGGAGAAGAATAAATAAAATTTAAGAAGTACAATTAGCTCCTCAAATTAGACAGCCATTGACATGAAAATGAGAAATGTACACTGGACCCATGCAGCTTTTGAGTTCGAGGTGATCTCCCTAAGTCATTTAAATCCAATCACTTCTCAGACAGTCGCTCATCTCGAGACCAGGACAGCGACAGAACAAGTACATCTGTCACATCATGAGAGACCAGTCAAAAGCTGAGCTTTCATTTGTAGCTGGTGCATTTGGACTTCTGAGCCTCACTTCCTCTTCCCACCGTCTCCACCTTTTCAATAGTCTTCTTTACTTGTCTTCTTACCCTGTAAGAAGTGTAATTCCTGCCTTAAGCCCTTTTCTTCTTTCCTATATCTTCTATTACGCTTTATCTGTTCTTGCCTCTTATCTGGGTCACAGGGATGCTCTTAAACATCACCAAGCAATCAAGATGCCTAAAATATCATGCCCAGAGAAGGCTTCCTCAAAGCTGGTACAGAAAGAAGTGAGTGATGGGATTAGTGTTCATTATCTATAATATTTTCAGTTGTGAGTCTTCTACCTGGGTTCTAGACCCTGTTTTAAAGGAGGTGGACCACATTAAGTCTAAATGTCTTAAGCCTGTTCATCTAGACACAGAGATAGAGCAAAACTCAAGGAATATGGAGATATGTAATGAGGTGGCAGCTGCCCTCACTTTTGTGTTGTGGCCTGATTATTTCCATTTTAAATATGTATGCTTCTATCATTCATCTATTCGATGGATGTTTGATGATCTTTATTCTCCTTCCATCATATTTGGGACTCATCAGAACCAGAAATTATGTCATTCCATTAAATAAAACACTAAGGTCTTCATACCCTTTCTTGAGTTCAAATTTCAGAACCTTGCACTAAAGTGTTTCAGACTAAGGTGATCAACCCATCTGGACTGTGCCTGTTCTTAGATACTCTGATTACTTCTTAGTGTCTACTCTTCTCAAATAAGGAATCCCTTGTGTCTTTCCACTTGGCTTTACTAAACCAAGGGAACACCTCCTTTCCATCAGCCTCATTGGCTGTTGTGTGGTTTTTCCTGAGGAAGTGTAAAATGTCTGTTCACCCAAAGTAGCATGACAATGATGGGTTAAAGATGCAATCCCACCCCCGTGTATCTTGGAGAAGCAGCAAATTTATTGTAACATTGCTTATTTAAAGGCTTTTGCAACACCCAAATCCCACCCTAGTGTGGGTGACGATTGATAGAAACTGCATCTCTGGAGCTCTCTGAATAACTTGAAGGCAGCTCCATGTTATAGGAGGTTGCTTGTTTGTTCCTGCCTGCCCGGCAGCTCAGCCTCGAAATAACCACACAGAAACTGTATTAATTAAATCACTGCTTGGCCCATTAGCTCTAGTTTGTTATTGGGTAACTCTTACATATCAATTTAACCCATCTCCATTAATCTGTGTATTGCCATGAGACTGTGACTTACAGGGTAAAGTTCTGGCATCTGTTTCCGGCTGGGCAACATGGCTTCTGTAAACTCTGCCTTCCTTCTCCCACCATTCAGTTTAGTTTTCCCTGCCTACATCTATTCTGCCCTGTGCAAGCTTAAGACAGTTTCTTTGTTAACCAATGGTTAACAGCATATAGAGGGGAATCCCACATCAGGTCCACCAGAAAGTCTCCTCTCCCCAGCAATCATTGTTGCTTATGTAACCTTGGGCATTTCCTTAGCCTTATAGGTTTAAAATAAACCCAGACCGTATATGTTGTCCACTTCCTGAGTCTTACAGGTCCCCTCTCTTCCCCCAGTAGGGAGCACTGCCTTTTATAATACATCCCCAGAACCACCACAACTTCCTTGAATCTCAGTAGCCAATCTCTTTATTGAAAAGAAAAATATAAACTTATTTTAATGACACCAAACATATTTAGAACTGTGGTGTCATGTTAAAGTGACATTCTAAAATAACTTTGACTTCTCTGGCCATAAGCAAAGAAGAGTAATTTCTTTTGAAGCCAGATTTTGGCTTATTTATTAACTTCTCCTTTGTCATATGATGTTAGTTTGTCATTTAAACATACTGTTTTTGACACTGTATTTTGATGCTAACGTGTAATCCTCAGGCCAAAGCACCAACATTACCCAACAGAAATGCCCATTCTTTGCCAGTGGATCTCTCTCAGATATACTGATCAAGAAGCTCTAGGGCTGCACATTTTTGTTTAAAATCTCTGATGCATTCTCATTTGAAGCTATTTAATTTTTTTCTGTAAGTATTTGAGGTATGATGGCATAGAAAATAATAACTATGAAGAAAATTTCTCCTTCGGATTAGAAAATTTGGAAGATGGAATCATAAGAATACCTTTCATTTTGTTTGCTTGTTGGGGTATTATACCTATTGATATAATCACTAGCAGTGTGTACAGAAGGTCAGTTGTTCATACTGGATGCCTTACTTCCTGGTATGAATATCTAGGTTTGATCATTTTACTAAAATTAGCCAGGCAAAAAGAAGAAATGTGATAATGGAGAAATGAATTTAACCTGAGAGGAAGTTTAAATATTTATACATGTACATATTAGCAGAAAGAGCGAAGAGCCATGAAAAAAAAAGACATGTAAAGAAATGCTAATGGTAGACCCTACTTTTAACTCGTGGTAATCTTTCATTTTAGTGGGGGATATTAGCAGAGATGACCAAGAAGTAGAAGGAGGGTTCAGAGAATGAGAGCTTTTATTCAATAAACATACATTTATGGAGCATTTATTCAGAGATCAGGGAATACAGTGATGGAAAATAGAGAAAAGACTGCTGCCCTCACAGAGTTTCGTCTAGTGGGGTCTGAACTGCTGAGAAGCCAAGGGCATGCAATGTGATACTGACCATACCAGGAGGCCAAGGTAGCCAGAGAAGCATGGGTGAGTGCTGAACTCAGAGTCAGGGCACAGATGTCTTAGATGCAGCCAGGATGCTTACAGAGGAAACCTGTTCTAAAGAAGCAAACTGAAGGAAATTAATGATCTTAATTTCATTTTCTGTTGTTGAAGTAACATATCCTAAATAAAACAATGTAAGGGAGAGTGGTTATTTGGCTCCATCACTTCAGAGGAATCAAGGTATCATGAGCTTAAGGCAAGTGGTTACATCATATTCACAGTCGAGGGCAGAGAACAATTCACCAGTTGTTACCTAGGGAATGATGCTACCCACCATGGGCAGGTCGTCCCATTAATCAGCATAATTCCACAGAAATGTCCACAGAACAACCAAATCTAGATAATCGTTCATTGACACTCCCTTCCCAAGTTATGGTAGATTGTGTCAAGTTGAGAATTAAAACTAGCTTTCATATTAGCAAAATATGTTGTGTGTGTGTGTGTGTCAGACAGTGCCTGTGTGGCAGTGAGAGGACAACTTTAAGGAGTTGGTTCTCTCCCAGGATTGGACTCAGGCTGTAGGCTTGATGGTACATGCCTCTACTTGCTGAGCTAGTCCAGCAACCTCCCTGGAGCTCATTGATAACTAAGATGAGAAATGTCCGTTTCAGTCTGGAGTCTTGATGGGAAACACGTGTGCTGTGATGACATGCAACAGAACAGAGAAACGATGGACCATGGGGACTTAAATCCTGTAGGACTGAATTTAGGATTGTCTTTGATGTCTGATGGCTAGCCATGGGAAGCACAGGAAATCACAACAGTATGGCTCTAGCGAAGAGAAAATGAATACTTTGGGTGTCCTTTGTGATTTTTGTAATCGTTGAAAAAGATATGACACAAAAATTCTTCCTAGTAGGCTGGCTTCTCCAAGCCTCTCTCTGAAGGACTGTGAGAACATATGAGGGTCGTGTTTCTGGTCCCTTGCTCATAGGAAATTCTATGAAAGGATTGTTGCTGGACTGGCTCAAGATTGCTGATAAAATTCCAGGAGAAATTCCAGAACAGAAAAGAAAGGAGGAGTTGACAGGATGTATTTTATTATTTTGTATTTATCTACTGAAAAATCCATTTAAAAGCAAACAGTGTTTAATAAATGGTTGTTATATACTGAGTGTTCAGTTCATTTTAAAACTATAACTTGAACTATATGGCCAATAAATTTACAAGT
Organism: Neodon shergylaensis; assembly: GCA_025134845.1. Taxonomy (NCBI): domain Eukaryota; kingdom Metazoa; phylum Chordata; class Mammalia; order Rodentia; family Cricetidae; genus Neodon; species Neodon shergylaensis. The sequence continues at coordinate 4,682,499 of JABTXL010012687.1, read as the reverse complement.
AGTTCATTTCAAGAGATAAGACAAAAGAGAAAGAGCACGGACACATACAATTCTTCTCAGGGGGTAGGCAAGATGGCTCAGCAGGTACAGGGGCTTGCTACCAAGACTGATGACCTGAGTTTGATCCTAGGAATCTGCACAGTAGGAGAGAATTCCTTCAAGTTTTCCTTTGACCTCCACATGTGTGTGTACACACAATTAAGCAAATAAACAAATGAATAAATGTTTTTAAAAAATCTGAGTCCTAATCAAATACTCATTATGTTAAGTTGAGCAAAACCCATGAAACCTACCTTGAGATTAAAAATTGAATATTTAAGATAATCTCTTTGATGTCCCTGCAAACACACATACATGGAAGACAGCTACACATTTGAGGATACACCATCCACATGGACCGTGGATTCCTGTGTCCCAGCCTCTATGGTTTGCCCACCCTGATTTGTCCTATTTTGCTAGGTGCCCTGAGAAGGACCACACAGCTCCACTGCCACCAATTAATTCTAACTGGGATGTCACAGGAGAGGAAGTCTCTGTTATTTGTTCAATATTTTAATTGGGGGCAAATAATTCAGCCTGTGAAAGATGCCCATTTCCAGTCTTGAACGAACTCCTTCATCCTAGATCAAAGGATTCTCTTGATTCCTTGAGTGCCGTCATTCTTTTTGGCTTATTAAAATGATCTCTTTTATTGGCTGTGGAGACACTTGCAAGATGCACCTCGAGTCTTTTTTGTTGTCCTGATTATTCTTCTCATTTATAATAGACTAGGTTTCTTTATTTTCTTCACGTGAGATGCCAGTTTTGGGTGAGGGTAACCCTCTTTTCTTCTCTGACAGTTTATAGGCCCTCACCGTTCTCTTCTTAGTCCCTACCTCAAATGCTGGCTGTTTTTATTCCTTAGGCATAATCTTTTTATGCAAGCAAACAACAAAGTAAGCAGACCTTTCTTGTGGGTTATCGACTTTTTTTGAAGTCCTTTACTTCAGCTGTCTCCTAAATGGGATCCGTATTTATCATATTTCCCTCTTTAAAAACCTAAAGTATATGAAATGTGTTTCTTGGCTTCCCCTGCCCCGTGAGGTTGCAGAATGTAATTATGTTATTAGTTTTCACCCTGTGGTTCACCCACAGCATCCTCTGGGGTCCATGTCTCTACTGTTTAGGATGGAGCTCCCTCTTTATTTCCTATGGGATTCAGAGCACTGTTCTCAATTTATTGATGTCCACCCCATTGCATCCTTCCATCCCACTCAAACTGATGGAGCATTTAGCCACACTGTGCTTGGATAATTAAAGCTGTTGTCATTATGTGGGCTTTTTTTTTCAAATTCCACTTAGTATCTTCTGCTATTATTCCTCTTAAGTAACCTATAATACACATTTTATTTTCTGTATGGAGACATCAATTATTTTGATAATTAAAAGTCATGAAAATGAATTCTGTGATGTTCATTCAATCATTTTTATTGTTTTATTGCTTTATTTTACATATCAACCACAGTTCTCCCTCCCACCCCACCCCCCTCCACCCCCATCCACTCCTCCCAAAGGGTACGGCTTCCCATGGATCGCTCTGGGGAAGGAAATTAGATGAGATCTCCTGGGTAAACTGGGGACAACGGGGTGCAGTAGATGGGAGGGGATAGGTGATGAGAACATGAGGAATGGGATGGGCGAGTTGGAGGAGTGACGGAGTGGGAGAGCAATGAAAGAGATATCCTGATAGAGGGGGCCATTGTGGGGTTAGGGAGAAAGAAACCTGGTGCTAGAGAAATCCAGGAATCCATAAGGATGACCCCAGCTAAGACTCCTAGCAATAGTGGAGAGAAGGCCTCAGCAAAGATTTTTTAAAGATTTATTTTATCGGTTTTAATTGTGTTGCGTGTGTGAGTGGTGTATGTGCGGGTGCTGACACCCTCAGAGGCATCTGGTCTCCGTGGAGCTGGAGCTACAGGTATTCTGCTCCACCTGAGTGAGTGCCGGGAACCAAACCCAGGTCTGGTGCAAGAGCAGCGTGCATGCTCTCTCAATCGGGGAGCTATCTCTCCAGTCTTAACAAATACTTTTTTGACTATCAACTATATGCCAGTTCTGAACCCTAGGAATGAGAAGAGGCCAAAACCAAACTTCATACACTTCTATTCTAGAAAGATGGGGAGCGACATAGCAAAAATTCTTCAGATGTTAGCAATGTCATATAGGTCCATGTCCTATACCCACTTGCCCTATATGTATGTACAGATATTTATACATATTAAAATTATAAATAGAAAACATGCAATGTGTGTCTCTGAGTCTGCGTTGCTTCTTCTAGTCTAAGTGGGAAAAGCAAACTGTAAGGAACAGGGAGGGGGAAAGAGGGGGACAGATACATGTGACATAGAAACTAGAATGCTGGAGAGATAGAGTGCAGGGGGACAGAGCGATGGGAGAAAGAAACGGGATAGGAAGCGCAGCAGAAAATGTAATAGTGAAAGTCATTATTTTGTATGCTAATTAAAAATCTCCCTTAAAAATGGCATAGGCTAAGACTTTAGAGCAGCCATTTTCCCCCACTTCTACTGAGGAATTCAACCGGGATGCCCTTAGGATCCTCTCTACAGAGTGAATCAGCCTCTGACGTGGTAATGACGCCGCCGTGTATCATCTTTGGGAGACTCAAGAAAACAGTATGATGTGATTTTCTCTAAGGCTTAAGTATCTCAGGGAGCCCTATTGAGAAAGATCGGTTAGAGGGTAACAGTTGTGGGTGGGGGTGGGGTAGCTCTTTGGGTCCTTGGATCAGAGAAGTACTCCCTGCCAAGGACTCTGTGGGGCCTTGAATTTAGACAGAGAAAAGGTGCCTACAGGTGCAGACTCAGAGACAAGGACCTGGGAATGGGGGCGGAGCACGGCATTCCAAGTGGTGATAAATCCACTGTGGGAGGAGCCGCGTTATGAAGGGGCGAGGAGCTGGAGGAGTGGCCAGAGATTGGGTGGAAATGATGTGGCGAGAGGAGACATTCCGGTTCAGGTTAGTTTACTAGCGATGTGGTGATCTCCGTCTATATAATATCGTGGCTCTGGTGAGTCAAAGATGAATGAATCGGAGGCTCTGTCCTGGTGCAGCACACAATACAGAGTACATGACATACTTTTATTTATATTTTTGTTGACTTTTTAATGATTTATGTTGAGCTCTACATTTTTCTCTGCTCCCCTCCCTGCCTCTCCCCTCCCCTTCAACCCTCTTCCAAGGTCCCCATGCTCCCAATTTACTCAGGAGATTTTGTCTTTTTCTACTACCCATGTAGATTAGATCTGTGTATGTCTCTCTTAGGGTCCTCATTGTTGTCTAGGTTCTCTGGGATTGTGATTTGTGGGCTGGTTTCCTTTGCTTTCTGTTTAAAAACCACTTATGAGTGAGTACATGTGATAATTGTCTTAAATGTAAACACAGTGCAAAAGTTGCATCTTTGTCATTAGCAAGGGGATGGCCATATGTTGTTTGCCCAGAAGCAGACCCCACCCAAGCGTTCAGGTGCGAGTGGTTTATAAAGTCAAGCTCTCCAAAGGAGCTCACGAGCACCCCATCAGGGCTGCAGACAGCCTGATCATACAGGGAGCTCTCTCATGTGGATCAGCCTCAGAATTCTTCATACTTTGGAGAAAACAGGCTCAGGTTTTCTGAATGCACACCTGCTACTTCCTAGCTATGGCTGCCCAAGAGAGTGGCATGCTCTTGGCTCTTTTGGGCTTCCCAACCAGATGATATGGCTCCAGCATCCAAAGTTAATCCTCTGGTTCTGGTGTACACAGAGGCAAACAGCATAAAGGTGATTCCTCAAATAAGGTGGAAGATGAAGACTTGAGGTTGTAGCTGACTTCCATATTTCTGTAGCATATGTGAATTCCTCGCATATACACACAAAGATAGAAAAAATTGTCTAAAGGTAGTCATTGAAGGTCCCAGCAATGGCTGAGGGACAGGTGCTCAGAATTTGGAAAATGGATGCAAGGAGATCTTGCCAGGGTACCGACAGAACCGCTCCAGAACTTGGAGGATAGGATTCCCTTTGCATAGGTCAATCCTAGAGGCCCTGCATTCTCACCAGCTAATCTGTTTCCTATCACCAGAGAGAATCCTAGAAGTGTTTCAGAGTGGGGATGAGTGCATGCACGGAAACCACCCTAGGCCAGAAGTCTGTCTTGAGAGTCTTTGGAAATCATTAAGTAGACGCTACGAGCCCCCAAATGATGCCAAGCTCGTGTGCACAGGGGTGGGAAGCTGGCTGGAATGCAATTCAGATGTCCAGGAGGCATAGTCATTAAGATGGAATAGAAATGTAAGTATGAGCAAAGTCCTTCAAGTATGGTGTGCAATACAAAGAAAAAAATGGGCAAGTGAAAATGAGCCTGAGGAAATAGCCATGCCTGTGGAAATCTTCCGTGACTTTATTTAGGACTGAAAGGAAACTTCATCATAGAGAACTTGCTTTGTGGTTGATAGAAACTGATGCTAGCGAGTGACATCGGGATGACCAGTCAACCAGAGCTGTGTTGGGTACCAAAGGTGGCAAGGAGGGTCCAGGAGATGACAATTCTGATTGGTCAAAGTGGAATGCCAGTCACGTTGAATTGAGGCGTCTGAGGTCATATCAAGGGAGAAGACCCTTGATAATAGCTGACATTTGTTTAATGCCATCTTATCACGTTACATTATTTATGATTAATTAATAACTTTAGGTCTCAAGTACTTGCATTCCAGTACCGCCATTCCAGTCCCTTCTAAAGGTAAGCTGTCCTGGTTTGCCTAGCAGGTGTGTGGAGGAGCTGGGGATTTAACCAGACAACAAGGGTCCACATTCCACCCTGAATCAACACAGTAGAGTTCAAAGCCTTGACTGATTAAACACGGACAGGAAGAGGGGAGTGGCCGGTGATACACTTTTTAACCACAAGCTCCATTCTTTACCCATCTCCAAATTGTTGGTTTTAGCCCCTCATCCCTTACTTAATTGATTTCACCTGCTTTCACCTCCCACCCTGGGGTTCTTGTCTTGTGTTCTTATGGGGCACTCCCCCATCCTGTCCCACTCCGGGTCTCAGTTCATTCAGGATGCTATCGTTAAGTGCTACATCCTGGGTGGCTTAGAAACTTCAGATTTCTTTTTTCTCAAAGGTCTAGAAATTGAAGGGCAGATCCCAGCATGCTCTGGGTCTAGCACCCCCTCTGGATTACAGACCACCTTGCTCATGTGTAGTTTTATGTAGCACAGTGTAAGCAAGTCTCTGTGACTTTGAAAGGACCATGAATTCCGAAACTATTACAGTTTTAGTAAATTACCCCGTTCATGAAAAGTCCACTTTTGCAACATCCAAATGATCTCCCACAGACCTTGACTTCTGATAACACCACGCTGGGACAGGATGTGGAGTTTCAGAACGTGACTTTTTGAGGGTCAAACATTCAGTCCATAATAGTAAGCCAACTATTTTGAATTCTTTGGAATTCAGTACAGGCCTCACTTTTGACAGGAAGCCTTCTCGGGTTCTGTCAGCCAGAGGCGGCACTCTTCACTTGATGCTTGCCTACAGCACACACGGTTTCGATAGCTTATGTCTTATAAAATGGCCTAAAAGGAAACACATGTAGCACGCATTTGCTAAATGATTGAGACCAGGGCTCTGCCTCATGTGTACATCAAACTACCTGTGTTGTTTTCTCAAAGGGACCTGCTTTCTGGGTCCATATATGTCATTGTAAAACACAGGCACTGTGTCACATGAGATCTTAGCTTTATTTTTCTTTTATATCAGCTTGGGACTTCTAAGCACTTTATTCAGTAAGAATTCTGCCTACTTACGCTGTGTTGTGTCTTACGTACATACAATCTGCTATTTCCTTGCATTAACCTCCCTTGTATTAACCGTACCCGCTTTTCATACCTAGCAGGGCAGTGTGCAATCTCTATCTAATGGGCCTGTTGTTGGGAGGGTCACATGAGGCCCTGATGGCATTTATAATGTTTCTTATGTTAGAGTAAGTATAGAAGAGCATGTAATATTTAATTGTGTTTAATATCAAAGTATTTTGTACAACAGACCAGGATGTTGCTTTTCTTTAAGTTTTATAAAGATATATATTTTCTAAAAAAATCAACCTTTCTACAAAAATATCTTGTATTAGATATGTACACAGTCACACTAAATGGAAAGAAGTACCAGTCATTAAAACATGGGTACATAGATAAAACCTATTATCCCGGCTGGATTCATATGACAGATGGAAACTAGACTCTTGCCTAATCTGTGGGTCTTCATGAATGAAGTCAATTAAGTTTGGAAAAGCTATTTATTATGAGATAAAAACGCAATTAGTGCTGATAAAACATTGGTGGAGTTCTGATTATAATGAAGCAACTGTGGGTTTCAGTGGGGTGGGGTGGTTTATACTTTATCTCTTCTTTTCCAATATACGTAAATCTCTTACTGAGCAATTTCCGGGTTAGGGAACCTTGCCTGAGCTGTCCCCTATCGGAGCCTAACACACCCATTTCCAGGGACAGGAGAGCTGGGTTGTGTCTCGGAAGCAAGCTGACTGAGGAATGGAAAGTGGCTGGCAGCGTGGATGTTTTTCTTTTCTTACCTTCGCATCCACAGGCAAGGATTCCTTTGCTTCTTGCACCTCTTTCTGTAATGATGACACCCACGGGGAGAAGAAGAAATGCTTTTCTATAGTTAAAAGTTGACATCAGTCACGCTAGTTAATAAAAACTGTCCTTATTTTCCCCCAATAGATAAAGTTACAAGTTTACAAGGGTGAGAAAAAGTCTCCCCCACTTGGTTGCTGTGAAACATATTTTTAAAGTGTCAGAGGAGGGACCCAGCATTCAGGCTCACACACGGGGGCTTCTGTGTTTCTGGGGCTGCGCATGAAGTCGGTTACCAGCAAGATGGCTGTTGAGTGTTCTGAGGGGACCTCTGATTCATCTGAAAACTGGGTCATACCCCACTGTGGCAAATATTATTCCACAGATACACTGGGTGACAACCATGCTCTAAGACTCTGGATCTAGTCACCTTACTACACAAAGTAACAGAATTTGGTAAAACCCCAGTGCCGAGAATTGTGAATTCTTTATGATAGTCTCCGTTCCCTGATTTAGCTCATGCAGCACGCTACATAAATAGCACAGCTGTTGGCTTGGGGTTTGCTTGTCTGCTGTTGATCCATATCTGGAGGTACAGCCCTGACTTAAATTTAACCACTACTGGCTTCAGAATTTGTACATAAACCGGAGGAAGTTCTTCCTGGGCCCTAGGAGTCTGCGTTTTAGCATCTATCGCAGGCAGTACTTGCTGAAGGCTTTGGGGAAATCCGCAGAGACTAAACTCTCCTTAAATCCCAAATAGAAACGCATGTCACCTGAGAGCAGCATACAGCTGACCTTATCACCAGAGAGCCAGCCAACTTGGTGTGGGTAACAGAGGCAATAGGTTCTCTCTGGAATATGTAGTCAGCCCACTGGAATTGACCCTAGCTGTAGACCTGGCATCTCGATTTGTACCGGTGAATTGCCTTGGTAGTATTTATTACTAAGAGTTATTTTTGGCCTTTGAAAAATCTATTTCCACAAATTATGTGGAAACCTCCTGTTTACAGCATGCTGGTGTCGTTAATGATTTATGTTCCTGGGTTGATACTTTTTCCCTTGTTTCAAAACTAAGCCTAAGATGGGATTTGGTGGCTCAGGCCTACAATACCTCCACTTAAAAGGTAGAGACAGGAGATTCAGGAGTTCAAGGTCATCCTCAGTTGGAGGCCAGACTGGACTACCCGAGACACACTGTCTCAAAACACAAAACCGAACGCTAAACTCTGTCATCGGTGTAGCAGTTTATACAGGCATTCTCGGAAACCATTGGGTATGAATCATATAAACTGTGGAGCTTAGGAAATGTGGAACATTCTGGTTAGACGTTCCAGGGCGAGGCTCTCACAATTTGCATTCTGAAAAACTGTAACACGCAAGTCAGGCTTGAGAACACTGATTTCATGTCAGAAGCAGTATCTCTGAGGCCTTTTGACTTTGGCATCTTCTTAGTCCTGTTGTCCAGGACCATGGGACCATTGTGGTAATCTCAGGGTACCCCTGAAAATCTGAATTTGGGGCTAAGCCACCTTTGACAGGAGCAGTATGGTGAATCATGAGTGAGACTAAGTGAGCCTCACTTTTGGCTGAGATGCCAGATGCACGAGACATATAGGCAAAGGCAAAGTTTTCTCTAAGTATCAGCTTGATCACCTCTATGAAGAGAAAAATAAAACTATTTGGCACATGTTCCTATGTCTTGGCCAGAAGGGCTGGTAGAAAGCCGATTTGGAGAGCTTAATATGTAAGACTTTTGAGAGCTGGGCGTGGTGGAGCATGCCCATAATCCCAGCACTTGGGGCTCAGAAAGGATCATAAATTCCAGGTCACCCTAGACTACATGGGGGAGGGGAGAAAAGGAGAACTCTTGAGCTGCCTTGAGACGTTATTAGATTGGCAATCCTGGACGACAAATACGCTAGCTGTCCAGTCTAAAAACACTCACGTCAAACCTGAGATAGCAGAGGCATTGGATATTTGACATGGGGACAAAGTGGTATTTAGGTAACCTTAAAAACCCTCAAGGTGTTCTGCCGCCCCAGAAGGAGAGAGAGCACGAGCAAGGAACTCAGGACCGCGAGGGGTGCACCCACACACTGAGACAATGGGGATGTTCTATCGGGAACTCACCAAGGCCAGCTGGCCTGGGTCTGAAAAAGCCTGGGATAAAACTGGTCTCGCTGAACATAGCGGACAATGAGGACTACTGAGACCTCAAGAACAATGGCAATGGGTTTTTGATCCTACTGCACCTATTGGCTTTGTGGGAGCCTAGGCAGTTTGGATGATCACCTTACTAGACCTGGATGGAGGTGGGTGGTCCTTGGACTTCCCACAGGGCAGGGAACCCTGACTGCTCTTTGGGCTGACAAGGGAGGGGGACTTGATTGGGGGAGGGGAAGGGAAAGGGGAGGCGGCGGTGGGGAAGAGACAGAAATCTTTAATAAAAAAAAAACCTCAAGGGGAATGACAATCCAAGCTCTGTGGTTGGATTGCCTGAATTGCCCAACGCGTTAGTTCTATCTCATTCCCTTTAAAACGTGCTTCTGAGTTTGCCTGTGGAGTCCTAAGACAGGCAGTTGAGATTCCACAAGTCTGGGACCACGTAGATGGTTCCTCTCTTATCTGAACAAGTTTCAAGGCACACTTGCCCAGCTCTTCATTGCGGAGGCAGAGCTAGTGGACTCATCTGACTCTGCTTGTCCGTTCCAAACACACGAAGTTGGTCCACCTGGCCACTCCATAGCCTTTCCTTAGCTGCCCAAGCCAGAGGCCTCATCAGATCACCCCATGATGAGGCAGTCCTCTGGATGCTCTTCATCACTGAAGAACAAGAACGGTCGTGAAACTTGTCAACAAATCGAGCAGGGTTTTTTTGACAGTGCTCCTTAAAAGCATGGCCTTGGACCAAGAGAAGCTTCCTCACCACTTGGGGGCTTGTTAGAAATGCAGGCACTCGAGGCTCCACCCCAGACTTTAACAAGACTCCCAGGTGATTCTTATTTAAACTGGGATCTGAGAAATCAGTCGATGTAGACATTGATCAACTGGACGCCACTCATCCGCGGAAATAAGGGGCTCAGCCCTTTGTGCCCGCTTCGCACCCGCTCTGCTCGGTAGCAACCGAACCCCCGGGGACATCGGAGCCAGGCGCTTGCCGAGGGCAATTTGGTGATTGGCTTGTGAGGCCACGTGACCAGTGCTGGGCCTTCCACGCGACAGGATTGGTTCTTGCGGACGCTGACGGACAGGGCCGGGGCGGGCCAGAGCCCGGTCGGAGGGGCGCCCGCGGGGGCCGGAGGGGCGAAGGCGCGAGAGCGCGAGTGCGCGTGCGCGAGCGGCGGGGCTTTCTCCGGAGCCGTCGGAGGGAGCCGGAGCGCTTCTCCCGAGGTGAGCGGAGCCGGACGGTCCCTCGGATGGCGGGTCCTAGGGAGTGGCGGGGGATGGCTCGGGGATTCGCCAGCCCCGGGAGCCTTGCATTGGGGAGGATGCGGCGCAAATTCGTACGCCAGCCTCGGTGCCTCGGTTTCCCTTTTCCCACCCTCTGATACATTTCCCCATCCTCCCCGCGGCTGTACCGGAGGAGGCTTGTCCACCTGGCCACCTTGCCTCCGCCTTTGTTTCCCGCCCCGGAGGGATGCTGCCACCGGTCCCCTCCCCAGGGGTAGGGCGCGGGAGGCGCCGCGGGGATGCCACAGGAGCTGGACCCGGGCTGGGAAGAAGGTGGCTTCTATGCAGCGGGGACCTGTCGCGTGGGAGAACGAAATGGGGAAAACGTAGTGTCACTTTGGTTCGAGCCCTTGAGACTCGAACTAATCCGGTGGCTGCGAGCGAAGCGAAATTCCTAGCGCATCTGATGATCTTTCTGCCTGGGGCATCCCCGTGCTGCCCCAGGAAGGGTGCCCTGGGAAGGCTGCCCTGTCTGTCCGCTGGACCTCACATCTGCCCTCACCCCAGACTTTAACCGAAACCCAACGCGCGGAGCCCGTGGAAAGAATCTGGAGATGCGTTAAAAAGCTTATTTTCTTTTTCTTTAAAACAATTGGGTAGAGCAGGTCACACACAAAAAGGGTTTCCAGAGACTATAACTGATGACTGGGAAATGGTGAGAGAATTGCCTGCAGTGAACTGCAGACCAGACAGCGCACTGAGAGGCTTCTTCAAGAAGATCCAAGAAGCGGGGTGGGGGTGGGTTCTGTGACTTTCTAGGGCTGTTCAAGAGGGTACTTATTTCAGCCTGTTGGGAGGACAGTGTAGGAAGGGTGAAGTAGGGAGGGTCTAAGGTACACTTTCTAATTCCTTGAAAAAGTGTATGTTAAAAAAAAAATTTGGCTGCCAGAAGAGATATTGGGGGTGGGGGTGTGTGTAGATTCTCTGCTGAATCCTTCTTTGGAAGAGAGAGGGCGTGTCTAGGAGCTTAACGTGGTGGTTAAGGCGTCAGCATTTCTCCAGACATAGCAGCAACGACAGGCAGGACATCTTATGGTTAAACTTAAAAGATCCCTTGAGTTTCCCACTGGTGAACTAGTTTGATGCACCTGGTGTCTTGAAAATGGTTCAACTAATTGCCAGCAAGATTTTCCTGTGCTCCTGAGTTTCCGTGTAACCCTTTCAGAACTTACCTGCCTCTCTGGAGACGTTCTGATACTGCTGTAAACCCTTCCTTCCCCCACATGAAGCTGTTTTTCTGTTACACAGCTAAAAACGACCATACCTTGTGTCAGCAAATACTCATTTTAATTTACTGAATTCCACAAGATTCAATGAATTTACTTGCTGAAATTTCAATTTACCGAACAAGTTAAACTTTTTTTTTTTGAGAAGGCTTCCCTTTCATTTGATAGACTAGAGAAATCAAATGCAGGGGTTTTTTTTGCTGCACCAAGTAAACTTCTGGTCGTTTCCGGAGATGGAAATGAGAGAGTCTGCTGTAAGGCACAGCTGACCCTCGTAGAGTGCAATGATGGTTCTTGGCTAATAGTCTGAAACACAGTGAATTCGTGGGAATAACTTACACAATAGAAGCTGATGTGCGGTGGGGAAGGAAAAGGAACGCTGAGGATGATGGTGGTGGCATGCTTTGTGGAAAGCATCCATGTTTATTTTTTTAGAGGGAAGAATGACTCCCCCCCCCATGTAAGCTACATGTAAAATACACAGAAGAGCTGGAGAAATGGCTCAGTGGCTAAGATACTCAGAGGTCATGGTTGGTTGTTTCACAGGTAGAAGTGGGATCAGCTGTGTCAAGGAGGCTGAAAAAAAAAAACTCTGGTTAGGATCTAAAGGGCCAACAGAAAAATTGACAGGCATGGTTCAACTTGAGGGACCCAGGGCAACTCTCTGACCTGTAAGACAGGGTCTTTGTCCTCCAATTCAATAAAAAGCCTCTGGTTCTGCTTTCAAGAGAGCCACAAAATCATTTTCTTTCTGTTGCCTCTGTCCGCTGGGTCACAGACAAGGAGGATGAAGAACTAAGGAGATAGATTATAGTCAAACCTGCATGCCTAAGCAGCCATGCTCTTTGAGAAGGATCTGTGTCACGTTGTGTAAATACAGGGCCTTCACCCTCGCAGGTGCCTGGGAGAGCTCCTTAGGGTGCACACTGTAGGGTAAAGTTGGCTTCCATCGGGGGCTGGGTGGGCTCATCTGCTGGGGCAAAGGAGAGCCTGGAATGTTTGAATTCAGCCAGGTTCTGCTGTGATGTTTGCTTTATCAGTCTAGCCTGACTGACCTTTGCATGACTTCCAGAAGACATCTGGATCATGTAACAGAAGTCCTGGTGTGGTTATGGTTCTCAGACTGTGACAGTTATCCCTGTATTGTGCTGTAGAAAAGAGCCCCACTAAGACACAAGTCTAGGATGCCTGCCTGTCTTCAGTCCTTTGCTCATGTCACCTACAGGTTTCCCTCCAACAAGTTGTGCTTTGGTTACCAGTAGATGGCGCTCTTGCCTCTGGGAATTTATGAAGAAGATGATTTTGGAGCTGTCAGCAGCAGCCTAGATTTTGTGTAGATTTTGGATAGGCTGTTAACTCCCAGGTTAAAATAATCATAATGAAGTTCTGAACACTTAAGTGTTTATAATACAGGAATAATGGGGTAGGGTGAGGATTTATTCTCTTTCTGGTGTGTGTGTGCGTGTGTTCTGATTCTGGGGCCGTAAATGGACAAGCAGGGCAGTATAAGTTTAAGAGCTCTTGGTATACACCCTGCTGGTTAAACAGACATGATGTTGAGGTGATGAGTTAATGTTCATTCCAAGACTTCATTTCTAATTATTTGCATGCAGAGCTAGTCTCCACACAAGAATGACTCTGTGTACATGTGATTTTAAACCCATTCTATATTCAGTAATACATGTCCTGAAGGTAGCAGGGAGAGTTTTCATGAAAATAATGTTAAATCAATAACAAGACTGCCTACAAAAGGTAGGTCAAATGATTTAAATCCATTTCTTTTAAGACTTGAATATTTTCTGACAGGTGTTTGTAGTTTGTCTTAGCTACATTTGACCTTCAAGTCTGTTCAAAACTTGAACATTACAAAAAAAAACAATACTTTTAACTGGAGTTCATTCATCTATCCTCCAGTTTTGAAATAACTAATTACTTTGTTCTTTGTTGCAGACTACTTTCTGAGGTGGGTCTTGTGCACACTAAATGCAAGGGAAGTTGGCGCGCTAGCTAGCAATGGAGAAGTCACAGTATAGGGGAAGGTTTTCTCTCTGATCCTGCCCAAGCTGTAGGACATTGCCTCTGGAGACCATCACCCCAGTCACCTCTCCCTGTGCCGCTGACACTCTTTAGCTCAGCTTGTTTTGGGTTTATTTCTGTCTCTTCCAGTGAACTGATAAGTTATTTTATTGAGTTCTTACCCCCATATCAGTGGCAAACGCTGAAATCCCATTGGCAGGAGATAGCAATAGTCACAAATCATTGGCACTGCCTCATTTTGTGGCGATAAATCGATCTGTCTTTCTGGCTGTTATTTTTCTTGTGTTTACTGGGTTTGTCAAGTGAATGCAACTTAAGTATCTTTTCAAGTATGAAGTTCTTTGCCTAGGTGCTTCCCATGAGGTCTCTCTGAAGCCTCCAGACAATATTGAGGTCAATGCTGGTGTGTTTGTGTTCTGAAGTTAAGAGGGCACCTTGCTCGAGCTCTTCTCCTGTAGGCACTGGGGCGCTTCCATCAGATCCTAAGGTTCAGAGGTGGAAGAACCCATGCTTAGGACACGGAAAGTGCTGTGTCTACAGGGCCTGGCCACGGAAGTTATCTGAGGAATTCCTTGATGTGGGATTAAAGTCACAGCATACGTAGCTTTTGCCATGGGCTTTTATTTTTAGCTTTTTCCTTTTTCTCTGGCTGACCCTGAGTTGGACTTTTTCTTGTAAGTCTTTGGTGCTTTATCTTAACTTTTTTGCAATACTGTTTTCTGTAAGAAAATCTTGGGAGCAGTGAGACCCCAGATCCTGAATTTCTTGTAATCCCCTGATCTGAGTGCCTACAGCTGCTCTGAGCACGAGACCTTCAGGAGTTCTTGATGGCAGGAGAGTGGTTTCTGGTGGGTTTGGCTGGGGCGTGGCTATCTCTATATAATCTGCCCCTGAACACAATAAAGGGGGCATTCTTGGGGAATTCAAGGATGACGCGTGTCGCTGTCTGTCTGTGTCTGTGTATTTTAACCTCCAGTCCCCTTGCCAATAGCTCATGAACTGGGTGCCAGCGCACAGAGTGCAGACACGGGGGCGCGGGGCGCGGTAAGAAAACCTTTTATCATTCTAGAATAGTTTTTGTACAGTATAAGGTCCTTAAATTGAGTCCATGGTCTCCCAAGTCTTTGTGGATAAGAGAGCATAATTTGCCTCTGCATGTCTTTGTGGTTTGTGTGTGAGTGTGGAGGCCAGGAGTGGACTGAATTCCACCTTAGTTTTTGAGACAGTCACTCACTGAGCCTGGAGATAACTGATTTGGGTGTCTTGGGCAACAAGCCCTAGAGCTCTGACTGTGCCACCCCAGTGGCAGGACTAGAGGCACGTGCCGGCACACCTGTGTATAATTTTAGTGTTCATGCTAGGGACTTGAACTCGAGTCCTCACCAGTCATTTCTCTAGCTCCTTTTAGCAAATTCTGAGAAGAGGGCGTTAGGCTTCAACAAAACCAAATGGATCCATGGCACAAAGGTAGGATAAGAATTTGACTGTCTAGAGTAGTTTCTGGAAAACTGACAAAAGGGAAACGTTACATTAATCCTAATTGGTCTTAATAATTAAAAAAAACAACCCGGAGTCAGATATTGGGGTAAACGCTGAAAGATCAGAGAAGCAGAGCAGCCAACTACTAGTTCTTACCTCTACGATTTCCTCAGACCGAAAGGGTATCCGGTGCACCCGAATCCTTAGATTGAATGCCGTTCTAGGAAACATTAGACTGAGTCCTGAGCTCCTGTCCCGGCCCAGCCATATCACTTCCAGTCCCCACCTCCTTAGTGCTGGGTTAAAGGTGTGAGCCACCAGTGCTGGGGAGTTTTCATTTTGTTCTATTGGGGCAGGGTCTCTGGTAGCCCAGGCCATTCTTGAACTTCCTGTGTAGCCAGTGTGTCCTTTAAGTTAGGATTCTTCTGCCTTTGCC
Organism: Neodon shergylaensis; assembly: GCA_025134845.1. Lineage (NCBI taxonomy): Eukaryota > Metazoa > Chordata > Mammalia > Rodentia > Cricetidae > Neodon > Neodon shergylaensis. The sequence goes on along the minus strand of JABTXL010012687.1, from coordinate 4,667,233 downwards.
CCCCAAATGCTGATGTCATGTGTGTGTGTGCATCACTATGCCAGGCTTTAAATGGGAGAATTTGTGTGTATGCATGCATATGTACATACACACACATACACACACACACACACACACACACGAGTGCACAGAGGCCAGGGGGCAGTTTGGGCTATCATTTCTTAGGAGCTACTTTTTTTTTTTTTTTTGAGACAGAATCTCTCATTGGCCTGGAGTTCCAAGATTTTGCTATTTGCTAGGCTGACTGGGAAGTGAGCCCAGAGATCGGTCTCTGTGCCCCCCCCCCGCTTCACTGTGCCATTGTGCACGTACACCACCATACCCACTTCATCGTCTAAGTCATTTCCCCAGCCCCAAAGGTAGAATTCTAATTGATAGGCTAACGTAGTGGTCGGCGAAAGCCGGGCATGGAATGCAGACATTAAGTTGTGAACCTTAGGGATAGCGTACCTTTATTAACATTCCGCCCCAAATGAAGAGGCTAAGAAAAGCACTTTCCCCACCTTAATAATGGATGTGCACGTATTGGTGTCCATTCGTCATTTCTTTCTCGGTACCCTCCTTATTCCACCAGAATGCTTTCAAGTTCATTCTGCTTTATTGGCAGTGACGTGCGTAACAGGGGACACCCAGCTCTCATTATCCAATTTGAGCTCCACATATTCATTGCCTTCCTGATTTATGACATGAAGAAGTTTTAAGTCCTTATTAGCATATATTAAATGTACGTGATGGATTTTATTACAGCATTCTCATATGTATATGTATTTTGATCATATTGGCCCCCGCTATTACCGTCTCTTGTTTCTCTTATCCTCCTAATGATCTCACCTCTCTCCTCTGCCCAGCTAATCCTTAGCTTCTGGTATCATGTTTTCTGTGTGATGGGTGGGGGCGGGGGTGTGCACGTGCTTATCATGTTTTGTGCGTGATGGCTGGGGGTGTGGGGGTGCACATGTTTAATAAGGGTTATTTAAAAGAGCATCAATGAGATGTAATCTCAAAAACACGAGAAACTTGCCCACAGCTACGCTACTGAAAAAAACGTCTCTCCCTTTCCAGAAACTGCCTGGAGATCCTCAGGGAGGGATGGGACCTCGTGAGTTCCTCACCTCTAGCGATCCTCAACTGCCTATAAATCCTTAGGGGGCGGGGCCTTGTGTGCCCCCTCCCAATCCATGAGAGAGTGACATGAGGGTTAGGCTCCTGCTCCTTTCATTTGTGAGCGGCTACATCAGGCTGCACGTGTCTACTCTGAATTTTACTCCCAGCTCCTAGGTTCACCAGGGTCCTTGAGATGTAAAACAGCTTAGATGGTAGAACGTCTGAGACATCACTAGTTACCTTTGTTGGTACCCAAGATGCACTGTGGCTAATTATCGTATCTCCCTTAACTATTTACAATCTCAAATACTTGCTTTAAATAGGAGTTACTTGGAATTTTTATGGGTTAGAAATAAAACTCATTGTTACCAGAAGCTGTGTAGACATGACTTTGTGCTCCATTCCCACTTTGGACACATGAAAAGTAACTTTGTTGTAGAGAATATTGCTTGACAAACCTCGGGTTATGTGTCTTGTGACATCTTGCTCACCCTTTATTCTGCAATGGCCCATACTGGTAGATGCCACCTTCTGCTGCCTTTTTGGCCATGAGGTAGCATGACTTTTGTTTTCGCTTTAGTAAATGTTTTTTTCCTTCTTGGTTTATGGAGCAAATTCATAAACTAGAGAACAAAGTCAAATTGTTGCTTCCTAGGTCAAATTCCTGCTACTAAGTTGTTATGAAATTTGGTGGGGAAAGGGGGCACCCATCACCTCCCTGCATTTGTTTCAAAAAAGGAAAAGAAGCAGTAACCCCTTAAGTTATAGTCGTCTTCTAAGAGTGTGACTCTGTAGAACTGTACCCGAGATCCAGACTAAGTAGCTCTTTATAATGTACTAGTTGAAAATTCATTTCGAATCAGAAACAGTGCTGACATAAAATTTCCTTATGTGTGAAAACCACTTCGTTTACAAAGCTTGCCAGATATTTCCCATTTTCTCGTCTCTTTTCTAATCCCAGAGTGGCCACTGAACAGCACCGTCAGGACTCCCTAAGGCAGTAGTTCTCAAACTGTGGGTCACAACCCTTTGGAGGATGGGATGACCCTTGCACAGGGTCACACAGCAGAAATCCTGCAATATCAGTTATTCATGTAACGGTTCATAGCAGTAGCAAAGTTGCAGCTATGAAGCAGCAGGAGGAAGGACTGAGAACCACTCTCCTAGAGCTTTTAGAGATGGAGAATGTCAGGCCTTACCCATGACCCTTCAACTCAGAACCTACATCTTATCAAGACGCCCCAATGACATGAAGCACCAGGGCAGTCTGAGAAGTGATGCTTCCTTTCATGTGGCATCTGGGATAGGCCCTGGGAAGGAGGCTGTGATGTTTTCCAGAAGAGGAAACTGAGAGCCTGAGTTGTAAGTAGGTCAAGATCACTGAGGTAGCATCATATTGACAGTGTCCTATTCTAAGTCTAACCCTATTCTAAGCCTAACCCTATTCTAAGCCTAACGCTTTCTTAATTAGACTGGAGTGAACCTTACCCAAGAGACCTCACTGCCTAGCCCATGGGGTTTGACTGTATGACTTGGAGAAGCCAACAGAAATTGAGCAAAAGCAGAAACGTGCATACCATTTGCAGGGTCTGGGGCAGTGTTAGGATGTGTATTTGTACCCATATGCCTGTGTGTGCAAATGTCTTTGCAAATCCTTCATGCTATTTTCCATCCGTTGCTCAATGGAGTGAAGAGAACCCTTAGAGGAACCCTGGAGATTATACTGTAAAGATGTAGGACTCGCCATAGCCTGAGTGTTTCGGTTTCTACATCAAGCCCATCCCTCTTGAGTTCCCATATGTCTAGGATGTATAAGAGAACCTCTTGGGTTGACCATGAACTGTTTCAGAGGTCGGGGTCTGTGTGTTCAGCATGAAGTTCATTTTTAACAAATTCATTTGAACAATGGCTTTGAAGATGAAGTTGTAGATAAATTGGCCCTTTGTATTCATTCATTTTTGTCTTTGGCAGATTACTTGGCTGTGGTCCAGCATGCAGAAGTGAGTGTGGGGTGAAAAGCAGCGGATCTGATGGGTTGCGAGGATGTAAGAGCGTTTGAAGGCTTCCACACCCTCTCCTCCAGGGTAAGGCAAATGCATTCCCTGTTTTGCTGGCTTTGCTGAATCATAGATGCTCTTGTCTTGCCAGCCCCTTGGAGTCAGTGCAAATGGGATGCTCTGTCTCTGAAAGGCTTCTAAAGCTTTCCTTATTCAAATCATGGACTCAAACCAACAAATAGGAAAAATGGTCACCAAGGGGTGGGCTGAGTTCTGTGCATGGAGATATCGCTACATAGGGTTGTTGAGTGCGTTTGTATGGGGTATGATTTGTATAAGCAGGCTTGTTGAGGCTTCCTGAAGAGCAGGGCAGAGAGAGGAATTGAGACTGCTCTTTTTCCTCAAGCCATATCGTATTGCTAATAGTCTAGCCGGATGTCCCTGCCCACCACCCTCCTCCTGCATGAATCCTTCACTGAACTTGTCCTTCACGATCTCTCTGTTCGTGAAGGACATAGCTGGTCAGCGGTGAAGCCCCTGGTGTGGTGGCCCGTAGCAGCTTAAAGCACAGCGTTCTGCCCATGCCATCGTTTTCCATCTGGTATCTCTGAAAGCTGCACACACAGCCATGCAGCTGTCTGTGGTTGCTGGTACATTGCATGTGACTGCTGGGGACTTGGTAACCAAACCTGGTTTGGAGGGTTTTTTGTGTGTGTGACAAAAAATGTCAAGACTAGTAGGACATAGTGTTTGGTGAGCCCTTCTGGATCTAGGTGGGGGGGTCCAAGGAGGAATGCTACTTCTTTTATATGCTTTTCAACTTCCACACTTGAACAAAAACCAGACGCCTTGAAGAAGAAAGCATGACTAATACTATTCCAAGCAGAGCTGAGAATGGTTAGAGAGGAACAGGAGTGGTGGCGGGATTTTTTTTTTCAGCTTTAACCTGGAGGGAGGACTGTTTTTAGCCAGTGGGGTCAGTGTCATGAGGCCTTCCTAGACGGAGGGCATTCAGAGACGCTGCCTGTACCTCCGTGCCTCATGGGGCTCATTAATAAGTACAATTTACTGAACAATACAGACGATTAAGGGCTGCAGATCCCTGGAGATTCCCGTCAGCGTGCCTCATCGCTGCTCTCGAGTGACGCACATGCTTAGGGACGAAGCAGGGAGATGCATGTGGAAGGCAGGCCATCTATAGAAGAGTCCAGGTGACCAGCTGGCACCGATCTCAGCCCAGGGCTTGGGGGTTGCTCATGAGAGGAGCGTTCTTGTTAAATTTTGTCCCTAAAAGAATTTTGCTTAGCATGGGGCTAGTCTCCTTTTTATCTGTGGCTCCCACGTAGCCTCTGTTTTAAATGTATCTAAGAAGTATTTTACGTCAAAAAAAAAAACAATTGACCAGCATGTTCCCGTGTAAATGTTGTAGAAGGGTCAAACTGTGGAGGCGATCATTCTTTAACCATTGATAAGGGGCCAAAGAAAGTGGTGTGTTACCAGTGCACTAGGCAGCGCTGGTTTCAATGAGAGAGGTCTTGTGTGGGCTGTTGCTGTGCATTGTAGGATGGATAGTGCGACCTTGCCCTTAGCCTCTGCCCACTTAATGCCAGTAGCTCCCCAAGCAACCATGACCATCAAAAAGGTCTATGGGTATTGTTAACTGTTTGCCACAGCTGAAGGGATACAGTGATCTAATCTTGTTCTGAATTTCTCTAGGGCTGTGTTTTAATTTACCTAATTCCTTTTTTCCTCCCAGTTTCCCTCCCTATAAAAAAGGTATACCAGAGCAACTCAGCCTGAGGAAGCAAGGTAGCTAGTACTGTGTGATTGTTGAGGGTTTCTGTAAATACTAGATGATAACTGTCTCCCACAGATGCTTAGGGCCCAATAATCCCTCCTGATCCTCATGATGTAAATAAGAGGGGAACAATGGGAGTTAAAGAATGGCGAAGTTAGCAGTACGCACAGCAATGTGCAGTCCTAGACTCTGAGTTCATTGGCAGATATGCTCTTGTTCACTGCAGCAATATATTCTGCATGAAAGCTTTTCCTTGGCAAAGTTAAGGACTAGCAGCAGGCACGAGGCAAAAAGATGGCCATTCCAGAGTAGTCATGGAAATTGCATCTGACAGGGTGATTTCTTAATGTTAAAATGACCCAAGTATAATTAGACCAAAGGACATAGAGAAGAAACCACCAAAATAAAAATTTTCTCCCTCATGACTGACAATACAGACCAATTTTTGCAAGTCATATAAAGATAGAGACTGCTTAGAGAAACTCATGATTATTATAGAACTTTTGTATTTCTTTCATTTTTTCCCTTTGAGAGTATGCAGAGAAACCCTGCATTGAAAATGAGAAAGAGAGAGAGAGAGAGACTGAGAGAGAGTATGGAATATTGGAAACAGGCTTCTTCAGTGTACATCCTTGGGGTGATAAATAACATGATTTCATGATACATGTTCTTCGACATTTTCCAGTGTTGTGTCTTGGAACAGTAAGAAGAGGCCAGACTTCTGAACTAATCTGAAATAAACTGCACTATTTTAGCAAAGAGCCTCAGTCCTGCTAGAGGACATGGCCACTGCAGGGATGGATAGAAAGAAGCTGTGAGCTTCTTTTGAGTTCTTCTGCGCTGTGTTTCAGGTTCATGAAAGATTTGCCCCTGCTCTTTACCTTGGATCTAATGTGTGGGAGGCCACTGTAGACAGTGTGGTGTCTTTGGCTTATGGGGTGTGTGTGTGTGCATGCGTGCATGCATGTGTGTGTGTAAGAATGCCAGGAAGAGGGTAGGAGTACCTTGAAGAATGAGGCTCTTGCACGGAAAGAGAGGTGGCAGGGCAATGATTATCTTGGTAGGAGTAGGCAGGTGTTTGAGGCTGATATTTTTCTAGCGCTCCTGCTAGAATTCTGTCTCCAGGCCAGTCATCAGGATTGCCTGGTTTCCTATTATTTTCTGCTCCAGATCTCTCAGAGTGGACCTCGTGATCTAGCTTAACAAGGCCCCAAGATGACACCTGGAAAATCCTTGTTCTTTTGCATGGCTTTGTCATGTGTCATGTGTCTTACATGGCATCTTTGTGTCTGTGGTGGGGAAAGGCATAGAGAAAGTATTTGTCTAAGCTCTCTGAATAGACATAGGATTTTCTCATGATAACAGAGAAGATTTGTGTCATCTTCCCAAAGTGGTCTAAACTCTGCCCGAGTAGCAGTCACTAGCCATGTGTGACTATGTAAATTGTTTAGATTATATCGCAGGTCTTCGTTTGATCTTATCACATTTCAAGTGCCCTATAGTCACACATGGTTTCTGGCTGCTGTCATAGATAGTACAGATATAGAACCTGTCCATCACTGGAGAACATTCTACTCATCACAACTGCTTTAGATCCTAAGGCTCCCAGTGTATTAGCAAGTCGCATTTGGAGTGACCATGTACTCTTGTTATAAAAAGATATCAGTTCATGCAGAACAGAACTCTTTTAGAATGGCTCTGTCCCGGTAAGACGTGTGTCTTGCTGGATTTGTTTATCCATGTTACATTTGTCTGCTACGGGCAGTGCCCTGGGTCTGTCCCTCTGACATGTCTATACGCACCATCTTGCGGAGCTGTCTCTGACCATTTTTTTTTTTTTGGCCCGGCCCTCAGCAGTGAGGCTTGTTTGTACGGCAAGCCTTTTATGAGATCGCCTAGTGCTCCACAAAGAGTAGAAGACGCGAGAAGAGAATCTTCACCTCTCCTTCTTCCAAGTCCCAACTTGGCCCAGAAAAGTCTTCCATAACAGGGTCTTAATTCACAAGCCTACCCTCTGAGGAGTTACCCCTTGCAGAATGAATCTCTAATTTTCCACTAATCTAGTTTAGTGACTAGGCCTTTTAGTAACAGAGAAGGCTTTTCTGTTGATATTATCTATTAATATTACCAATATTAGTTGCTCAGATGAAAAGAGAGGGAAATAAAGACACATTTTTAAAGAGATGTAATTGAAAGTTTTCTGAGCCCACGGTTGTTCTGCGTGTTATAGGGAATTCAAGCTAGAAGTTTGTGTGCCATTAGTAGGATGGCTGGAAGGGAAGGGAGAGGAGGCTGGGGTGAAATTGGTCTTCTAGATGATTCGCTTGGTAATGGGAGTGGGGTAGTTGGGACGATGACACAGTGCTGGTTTTTTCCTTCTTTGTGCTTTTGTTTTGTTCTTGTTTTTTCGAGACAGGGTTTCTCTGTGTAGCCCTGGCTGTCTTGGAACTCTCTCTGTAGACCAGGCTAGACTCAAACTCAGATTTGTGAGGTTTTGGTTGTTTTTTTTTTTTTCAAAAAGACTTTTTTGAGTGGCTTTATGTAGAAGCAAAATGCAGAAAGGAAAGTACAAAGATCTTCTGTGTCCCTCCCACTCCTATGTATGCTTGTCTGTTCCTGTTGCCACTGTCCCCCTCCAGAGTGGCATTTCTGTTGTGTTCTATGAACTTACATTTATATCATAATTACCCCAGGACGGTGGTTTACGTTAGAGTGCAACCTGGGAGCTGTACGTCCCTTGGATTTGGACCAATGCACGATGACACATGTTCACTAGTATAAGCACACGCATTTTTTGTTTGTCTAAAATCCCTCAGTGTCCTCTTTAGTCATATCTCCTTCCCCTCCTCCACCCCTAAACTACTAGAAGCCATTACTTTTCTTATGGCCACAATTTTGTTTTTCATGCAGTTGGAGTCACACAATGGGAAAACCCTTAAAAACCACTTCTTCTGCCGGATAGGTACACACAAGTTTCTTCCCATCTTTTTGTGACTTTTGTGTACTGAATAATATTCCAGAACTTTCTGGATATCTTGGATGCTCTCAAGGTTAGGCCGTTTTAAATAAAGATGCCCTAAACATCTATGAGCAGGCTTTTGGATGGGCACGATTTCATCTCTTTTGGGTAACTATCAAGGGGTATCACTGCTGGATGCTTTTTGTAAGAATGTTTTGTATTGTAAGAAACTGACAAACTACCTTCTAAGATGGCTGTACCATCTTACATTCCCACCAGCAAGTATGAGGGTTTCTTTGTTTACATCTCCGCCAGCCCTGGTTGTTGTCAATGTAGCACGATGAATAAAAACCCAGAGACAGAAATTGGGGTTCAACCTGAAGGTCAGAAAAGCAAAACAGCCAGCCACTGGCTCTTACCTCTACCTCAGTCTGAAATGGTGATCCTGCCTCCAGGAATCTCAGAATGAGACTGATTGAGAGCTCTCCGCTCCTGTCTTATATTCCTCTCTAGGGCTGGGATTAAGGGTGTGCACCACTACTACCTGGTTTCTGTGGCAAACTAGTGTGTCACCACTGCCTGGTCTGTAAGGCTGACCAGTGAGGCTGTTTTACTCTTTGAATTTCAGGCAAGCATTACTTATTAAAACACAAATGAAATATCACTACATGTCAGGATTCTGGATTTGAGCCATTCGAAAACAGGCCTGGTGATGTCTCATTGTGGATCTAATATGCATTTCCTTGATATGTATGTAACATCATTTTATATCTATATTTGCCATGTATGCATCATTTTGGCTAAATATCTATTAAAATTTTGGCCATTTTTTATAATTCGGTTTTATATTTTCTTACTGACCTTTGAGGACATTTTATACTTTGAATCTTTTATCGTAAATATCCTTTGCAAATACTTTAACACCGTTGCCTTCTCATCTTCTTGGTGTTAACTTTCAAACAGCAGACATTTTTAATTTTAATAAAGTTCCGCTTATCAATTATTTTATAAATTTTGCATTTGGTATTATTTTTTAAAAGCCAAAGTGCTACCTAAAGTCACTGTACATTTTTTCTTACCCCCTGTGTCTTTCATAGTGTTTGCGTTTTATGTCATTCATGTTGAGTTAGTGACTGTGATGAATGTAAGATGTTTATCTGCATCCATTTATTTACTTGGGTACCAGCTTCGTGTTGTTCTGGTGCCATTCGTGGAAATACCCTTGTTGCCTCGTTGCATTGCCTGCCTTTACTCGTTTGTTGTATGCTGTATAATGAGGGGGAAATTGGGTATCCAGATGCAGAGGAAGTTATAAAGACCTACTGCAAGCTCTTTACATTTGGTTTCGGGAAGGAGATGGGCAAAGACTTCTTCCACCCTGGCTTTGGGTATAGTCCACCCTTTTTATGAGATTGAGAGGCCCAGATAGGTGACAAGGATTGGCAGATCTAGGCCTTATTTTGGGAGACTCTCTATCTCCAAGAGCCCTGAGAGTTGAGAAGGATTGGGGAGTGTTGGAGATTAGTGTGTGGGCACGGCCTGCCTAAGAAGAAATCTTAGTAGAGAAGTAAACTAGAGGATATAGTATGCTGAGGTCCTTCTTTAGGACATGTCTAAAGTAATTAGAGCTATCTCAGAATCTCTGAGCAAGGGCATCAAAATGAGTGGCTGGGCATGCATAAGTTTGGATCTTTCCAGGGAAAGGCAAAAAAAGGCTAGGGAGAACTGGTTAAAGAAGGCATCGTTAAGATCGAACACAGAAAAGAAGGCAACAGAAGAGGAGATGAAGAGGAGGAGTGTAATGGGTTAGTGACCACAGGGAGGAGGGAACAACGGCTTAGTTGATTTTGTCGAGGTCCTGTGCTAGTCAATAAATACCATTGGGCTTTTTGGCACCACAAATAGGAGTATTGTGAAGGGAACTGATGGGAGTTAAAAGGGTTGCTTGCAATAGCTACTCAATGATGGGCTTGTGGCTGAGGTGTGTGGTGGTAGCGGCAGGATACTGGCCCTGGATGATGAAGGTAGAAGAGTTTCTCCAGGTCACGAGGATAAGATTGTGATGGGCAGCTATTGAAGGGTTTGAGGTGCCATAGATGAGAGGGTGGACTGAGGACAAGAGGCTATGGATAGAAGTTTGGGTTTGGACAGGAGCACAACCCATGTCTGGGCTAAGGAAGAATATGGTGGATATCTTTAGGGGAGGGGGATGTGTATAGAAACCTTACATTTAGATAAGAGACATCAGTCTAACAGTGAGAGTGGGCATTAGCATTCATATAGAAGAGTGGGTGGAGGTTGTGTTGCCAGGCTGGTAGACCATGTTAGGTGTACGGAGTGGATTATGGGCATGATTAGTAGAATTCCTGAGACTCCTATTGTTGTTAAGTTAGTAGGTTAGATTGCCCCATGCCATTCAGTACACAGGGAAAAAGAAGCCCCTGGTCTAGTGTGAAAGACGTTTTTCCTACAGCCACTGTGCTGTTCACCCTGAGTTCTGATGAACTAAGGTGGGACTGGTTAGGGGGTTAGGAATTTGGGTCTCTTCACAGGACCAAGATGGGGGATGGGGGTTGTCGACAGAGGTCAGTGGGGGCCAGAAAAGGCAGTCTATCTGCTAATGAATCTGTTGTCTGCAGCTTGTTCAAGCCTTCTTTGTGGGCATCTGTAGATTAGAGCATTCCTTAGCCCAATGGCCAGTTTGATTACATCAGAAACAAGGAGGTATGGCCTTTGACTTATCATCACAGAGATGGACAACAGTAAAGAGACAGGGTTGAGGAGTTGCAGATTCTTCACAAGCCCAAGTGAATCCTGAGGGCTGGACCCTCATTTGGCCTTGACAGCACCAAAGGAAAAATTAACTGTGGCCACATACATGATAAACATACATAAATACCCAGCAGGAACTATAATCGAGATTAAAATGATCAGTATGTTTCTCTAACAATTCAGGGGACTGCGGTCCTAGGATATATACTTAGCTATATGAAATGCTATTTGAACAACCATTTCTCAGTAATGATTCTCTTCCTGATTATGTATGTTGCCCAGATAGAAGACAAGACCTTCCTTGGCTTACTTTAGCACTGCAATGTCTGTCCACAGCTGAGATACAGGCCTGTCTTATTAAACACTGAAGCCAAATCTAAAATCCATGCTTACCAACTGTAGTGCTCTATCTGGAAGAGTACTTAGCACAGATGCCACTGGTGGGTCTCTCTGTACCCTAACCATCCATGTTCCATGACTGAAAGAGGATGCCAGATACTCTGTTACTAAACTCCCAGGTCTGGGAAGTTATTCCCGATATCCAAGTGTTGTCCTTGGAGCGTGGCTAGACAACCCTGTAAAAGATGCTGACTTCAGTGACTTCTCCCACAAGCTGCTGATTACAGTTACCTTAACCTTGTACAGGGTTCTGGTGCCTGGTCCAGCCAGCCGTACTTACATTTCACCTTACTGTTTAAAACTTGAGTTAATCGTGATGCTGAAATGTGTTCCTCATTAACTTCATCTCTTAATGTTCCCCCCAGGGTTGTTATAGAGGACACCCAGTGGTCAGTTCTGAACTTAATGCTGGCCAATGGAAAATGTCTCAAGTCTACCAAACCAATAGCCCTATTCTTATAATTGACCACAGTGGCAAAAGCCATCAGTCTTTCTAACACCTGTGACAGAGCCCACCAGGGGTTCTATAGATGATTTTCTTCTTTACTTTCTGTTTTCAGTAAGGATAAAGCTTCCCCAGCTCTTTCCTTATGACCTCAGCAGGACTAACACAAGCCCTAATAGTCTCACATTTGTATGTATGCTTCAGCTGCACACTCCAAGAGTTCACACTGTTACTTCATGGCTGTCTTATGTTTTAGGTCTTTGCCATCTGTAATGTTTTCCTGTGATAAACCCTCCTCAGAGGCACACTAACTGCTGTCCTTTCTACATCATCCCTTTTGTCACCTTGAAGCAAGTTTAAAGAGATCTGATTCCCTAAACCTCTAAAGGCAGTGAGGGCGGGACTAATGGGCCATCCAACCCATCCCCCTTCTTGCCACTCTAGACATTTTTCTTTCAGGACCCAGACCTGTAACAGCTGGACACCCTGGTAGGTGTCTTCCAAAATTGTATATGCCTGGGTCTCATCGTGACAGAAAATGATGACTCTGCTTAGCCCTGGGAAAGAAACACTGTTTCTACCATCACCAGTCAGGCCTGGGTCGGGATGAAGCATCAAGAAAACTGGATGAGCAAGTACAGGTCCAGCAGTCTTCCTGGACCTCCTCTGGCTCATTTCTCCCCTGGCGCCTACCCCGGGAGCCCCCTCACTATCATAATTTTGGCCTATTCCTTGGACCGTGCTTCTTTTTCTCCTTTTACTGGGGCATCTGCAGGCCTCAACCAACCAGAAGGTGACAGAGATCTTCATGACCAGAGGGTATCAATCACTACCCCAGGAGCCCACCATTCCTTAGTTTCCCTGCTCTCTACTCTATCCAGAGTTCATGGGAAGTAGCCAGAGAAGAGAACACTTCACCTCATTCCTTATGACTTAAAGGCAGGAATGTCAGGGCTTACCGTCGGTAACGCCATTTTGTCTCAGTCCATTTACCTGTGAGTCACTTACAATATGGTAGAGGGTTTCTATTCCTCTTACAGATACACCCATCCCAGGATGCCAAAACCGGTCATCTTCCACATTCCCAATTTTGTTCCAGGCCAAATTAGACAGCGCGTTGCCACTCTCTTGTTTAGCAGTGCTCCATCACAGCCAGTCAGAACCTGAGAGGCTAACCTCATGTAGTTAGGGCTTCTGTGAGGAGCAGGAAGAACATCCTTGGCCTGTTGTAATTTAAGGCTGTATTTGGGATGATTGTTGTTGGTTGGTTCATGTTCTGCTTCTTGGTCACTAACTTGGCTCAGCATTTGCATTTTTACTTCTCTTGGTCCTTCTATTTTTGCTTTTCTTTTCTTGTGCCTATTAGTTGAAGTGGTGACTGATGCGTAGACCAGCCCCCAAAGTAAAAAAGGAACATTATAGTTGCAGGGACTCTCATCCTTACTAGTCAAAACTCTCCTTCCTGGCAATTTTAGGGTGCTGGTGCTCTCTCTGAACAGCTGTGGATCTGAATAGATGGCTACAGTAAAGATGACAGCTCCCCAGCTTTCTCAGACAGTAGTGGTGCAGTAGACTGAATAACTATGAGACCCTTCCCAAATTTATAGACCCTGAGTTCTTCGCTCCTAGCTAGAATTAATGTCTACAGAATTTGGAGTTACAGATGTAGTAAAGGATCAGAAGATTAACCAGAAAGAGAAAGCCCACACACTCAGGAACTATTGTGAAGAGGCCGGACTCCTTTATTGGAGAAGCCGGGTGTCTCACCGTGCAGAGTGGTGGGGTTGCTGGTTGCTGGGATGGATGACCAGGAAGTGAGAGTCATGGCTTCCACACAGATGTCTGTTTTTTTTTTCTTTTTTTGCATCTGTCCAATGTCACTCTTCCAGCTAACCACGTGTCCCCTGGGAATAATAGTTAGGTGGCTGTCTAAATGTTGAAAGACGTTTTGACATCTTTGACAAGTGTTGCTCAACAGCTGGGCGTGTAAGATCCCAGTTCTGATAAACGAAAATAACTTGGCTTGTCACTCTAAAAATAAACCCCATACAAGCGTTGTCATGTGGGGCATGACTGGCTGAGCTGACACGGACTTAATTTCCTTATACAGTGTGTTTTGTTCACGTCCCAGGGCCTGACCCTGGAGCATTTTCCTCCCCTTTACACCACTGATTGAGTGGCTTGGTGAGGGAAGGATTCCGCTGACGCAGAAGGCTCAGCCTTTCTTTCTGGTTCTGTGTCGGGGCAGGGATGGTCCCAGCTCCATTTGGACCCACACAGCTGTGAGTGCAGCAGTCTGGGGCAGTACAAACAGCCCATCACTCCATTGAATTTATTTAAGACGCGAACACTTCACCACAAGCAGCCAGATCATGGGACAGAGAGTCTGTATGTTCTTAAAGGGACAGAGCTTTTGTTGAAAAGGGCTCCAAAGAAAAGGAATTCAGCAGGGCTTCTCTGCGTGCTGGCTGGGGAAAGGACAACATTAGTCATTGAAGGGTGGCTGGGATCAGTTTTCTCACCCAGCTGCTGACTGCCAAGGTGAAAGGGCAAGTATACATCATTGACTCCAGTTTCTCTTCTGACTCAGGGGAAGGTCTTTGTCCCATTTATTGAGTTTAAAATACTGTAAAGGAAGAAATATATAGGATTGCTTCCAATGAATTTGAACTTGTATTCATGTTTCTTCTGAAGGGAAGGACGTGTGTGTGTGTGTGTGTGTGTGTGTGTGTGTGTGTGTGTGTATTTAGGTAACTATGTGCTACCAGAAGATTAAAATCTGTTTAAGATTTACAGACTCAGTAATCTTGCAGCATAAACTAAAGGTAAAGTAATTCAAATGTGTGCAAATGCCATTTTTATAACAAAAATAAGACAAAATTCTATGAATTCTCATAGAATCAGGAATTAATTCACAGCCCTTGGTGCAGATGCTGTACTGACAATAAAGACATCTGCTCTCTCCAGGGGCAAAGAGATTCTGAGGGATAAAATGAGTGTCCAGGCTCCTGAATTTTTTTAATCCACTCCTGTCACAAAGCTTATGAGGCTCCCAGGAGGTTAAGTGTCCCAGGGGACATGGATTTGGGGTGTAGGTGCTTCTGCAAGCATTTCAGACTGAGACAGCCAGCTTGGAGCCACCCATCCCATCCTCTGAATTACAGCCTTTTTATTTCCTTTCATATAAGAATGAGAGTCATCATGAAGACTAAATGTTGGGGTTACAGCTGTCATTAACAAAAATGTTGTTGGAGTTTTTAAGATAAAAGCCTGCATTCCAGCAGCCTCCAATATACCAATTAAAGAGATAAGAATTGGTGAAAAGTAGAGAAAGTTCAGTTGCCATTTTGGGAAAGGGAGCAGCAGATAAAGATGTATGAGGACCTCCAAGTCCATCTCTAGAAGAGAGGCCCACGGTTGGGGTATAAGCAGAGGGCAAGAGGTTTGTATCTTTGGGCAGTTCTGGTCAAGGTGTGGTCCTGGCTGCCATTGACCCATCATGGTCTCGGCTCAGGTCTGCTCTGCACGGTGCTGGGATAAGCTGTTCACTTGGTAGCTGTGAACGGCTGAAGGAAGCCCTGACCTCCTGCATAATTTTTCTCATCTGTGTGTGGGAGTTGTCCATCCTGTAAGGTGTTACTCTTTTTGGAACCCAAGTTGATTCAAGAAAAGAGGTTAAGGACAAGACTGTCTCTCAGCGTCTTCAGCCAGAGGACAGGTACACAATGAAGGCAGAGGCTCCTGGCTTCCATTTGCCTCATGGACCCAAGTGAAGAATCTTCACTTCATGGCAAAGACAGCAGCTATAAGAGTCTATTGTAGAAATATTTCTTTAAAATGTTTCCAGCACCCAAATGTAGGGCTTTTTATTCTGAACAGCATTGTATAAATTGCAAGCTGATGTTAACGGCACTGCTCGGGTAAACCCTTGGAGTTTATTTAAAGCTGACTCTGCCTGTATTGATTCTCAATTATAACACATTTAGCATGAATGTACCTGCCAGTGTTCTCCAACAATGCGGTGCCTGGCTGGCAGCTCTGCCCTCGTCTCGCCGCCCAGCCGACAGCAGACCAGGCTTTCCTTTGTTCATCCTGTTTAAAACATCACGCTCACCCTCGCTCTCATTCACAAGATAGAACCTCATGTGAGGCCTATACATTTTAGTTTCACAAAAGCTATTTCCTCTGTTTTCTTTCTTACTCCTGCTTTTCCTCTGTCTTTCTTATACTCCTAAGAACCAAAGGAAGGCTTGCCTTTCTCTACTCCAAGTAACAATAACTTACTGCTTGTGACTTTTTTCCAGTTTTGTCTTTGGTTCTTTATTGTTAGCGTGGCCTGGTCTTTTCGTATACATGGTGATTCTTTTTGAACTAACCATATCTTGTTGCTCACCAGTTAGAGGGTGGAGATGTCTTTACAACAGCATCCTTCCGTGTTCTTTGGCCTTTTGTGTATTCTGTGAATTGAACCCCCTGGTTACTTATGTGTGTATGGTGTGGTATTTATGTGTGGTGTATATATGTGGACTGTGGAACCCTACCTGTTAACCTGGGACAAGCCTATAATCCCCTGAGCCCTACTTCAAACTGGAAGGAGTTCCTGCCATTGACTGGGCATGGAAAGGGGTTTGGGTTGTTTCCACTGGTCTCATGCAGGTTGGCTGTCTGCCTGTCTGCAGGGTGGGCAGGTCACTGTGCAGTGTGTTCTCAAAGAACGTGGATTAGGCTCACGGCCACTAAGATTACCCAGCTTCTTGGATTCTCCAGAACACTGGTGAAGTCAGCATTTTGATGAGAGTTCCATTCCCTTGTCCTGATTATTGAACACATTTTATTTTTCCTCAGCCAGACCCATGTCTTTGAAGGGCAGGGATAAGGTCTGATTCTCCTATATTCTCAGCCATACATTTTGTTCCTATAGAGCAAGCAAACTAGGTAAGTGGTCCATGAATGATTTAATCTAGTTAGATGTAAGCCTTCATATAATTGAAGAGAACTAAATGCCTTTACCTACATGAGGATGTAAAGACACCCTGGGGATATACCAATTGATCATAGCATTCAGATACCCTGATATGAATTTCATTTCTTATCTCTCCATCCCTGTTTCTTCCACCTCTGTGTCAGGCACTGTATAAAGCTCAGAGGATCCAAAGGAGCTCTTAATGGGGTGACAGAGGGCAGAGAGAGAATTTGATCTGATTAGAGTGTAAAGTACTGACGGAAACCCACACTGGGGAGCTGCCTCTGAGTTCAGGGAGGTTTTTATGAGACTGTAATGTTTAAAATGATGATTACCAGCCCAAGGGAGGAAGGGACGTGTTCAAGGCCAGTCAGAAGCTTACGTACAAATCTCCACGCCCTGCGATCATTCCACTGAGCTTCGCGGAGGTTCTGTGAAAACACTCGTCACTGGATACTTTGGTCATCTCAAATCTCATTCGGGCTTTTGGGCTGGCCGTTTCATGAGCAGTTTATGTCTGGATCATTGTAGTGGACTGTGCCTCATTTCAATCTAAGCCCTAATGTGATGCTGTTCAGAGGAGGGCCCTTGGAGAGAAATCAGCTGCAAGGATGGAGCCCTGAAAGAGATTGCTGCCCTTACAAGCAGAGGCCAGTGCGCCCCCTTCCTACCACAAAAGGACACAGCAGTAAATCAGCAGCCTGCAACCCCCGAAGACTCTCATCAGAACTTGCCCATGATGGCACTCTACTCCAGTTTCCTCTGCGTTGCTGTGATAAAATATTCTGAACAAAGCAACTTAGATGAGCAAAGGATTTATTTGGCTTACACTTCAGATCCTAGTCATTCACCGAGGAAAATCAGAGCAGGAACCCAAGTAGGCGTGTAAAACAGAAACCATGGAGGATCCTTCTTTGCCGTGTCATTCATCATCCATGGCTAGCTAGCTTTCTTATGCAACCCAGCATCGCCTACCTAGGGGTGGTGCTGCCCACAGTGGGCTGGGCCCTTTTACGTCTAGTAACCATCAATGTGTACACACCCACGGGCCACTCTGGTCGGCAAAATCCCTCAACTGAGACTCCCTCCTCAGGCGTCTCTCAGCTGTGTCAAGTTGACAGTTAAAGCTGACTAGGACACTCCCCGATGGCGGACTTCAACTTCTAGAACCAGAAGTCACCCTGCCTAAGGTACTTTGTTACATCATCCCAGAAGGATGAGGACAAATACGTTTGCTTTGAGAAGGGGAAACACTCTGACCGTTTCCTTCCATGCTGCTCATAAAGCGGGGTTTCATGCCTTACTCCCTCACCTCGTAGAGTGGTTACTGGATCCTCTTTGTCAGTTTTTCCAATCCTAGATGGTTTGTCCTTTACAAACCTGCTTCCTTTTATCTGCCTCCCCTGATTACCCACATCACTAGGAATTTATTTTAAACCTTGCTCTACAGCGTGATTAAAATTGAAGACCTGGGGTTTACAGAAATCGAGTGGCCAGTGGGAAGTGATGCGCAGGAAAGAACTTCCATAGTTTTAAGCTACTGATAAAACTCCAAGGCTCTGAAACAAGCCTGGGGGTTTGCCACTTGACACTAGATGGAGAAAGTCTTGTCTTTGCTTCCTAATTCTGCAGGCCTCTGTATATATATGGGCTCAACCAGACATGCCACCAGGCAGAAACTGAAGTCAAGCCTGCTTTGCACGTTACTCAGGCATCCTGGATGAGGTGATGCAGATGGAAGGGGTGTTAGAAGGACCAGTGACCTATACACCCTCTGTGATGGGTGTCATGTATTATGCATGTACATTCAAGAGTTGTCATCCCCTTGCAGAGAAGCATGACAGGTATGGAAAATGCGATCACACACGATGTTGTCTTCATTCCCATCTCTGTTAACATCATTAATCTGGCTAATGAGCTTCTGAGCTGTGAAATTGTCTGAAAAAGTTTTATATTTAATCGAGAACTCACAACAGACAAATCTAAAATGGTGGAAAGACGCTTAAGGAAATGCTCAACATTCTTAGCCATCAGAGAAATGGAAATCAAAACAACTTTGAGACCATCTTACACCTGTCAGAATGGCCAAGATCGAAAACATTAATGACAGCTTACACTGGAGAAGATGTGGGGTAAAGGGAACACTTCTGCATTACTGGTGGGAGTACAAACTGGTACAGCCACTTTGGAAACCCACAATAAAAAGGGGGAAAGGACAAAGCTAGATGCGCACAGTGTTCCCCTCTCTCTGCTGCCTGCTCTGTGCCAATGGGAGTGGGCAGCCTCATGCTCCTGCCACCATCTGCTCCCATGCCTTTCCGCCACGGTAGAACTATATGTCCTCCAATCACGAGTCAGCATAAATCCTTCTTTAAGTTGCTTTGAGAAAAATAATACGAGTGTGGTCACATACACACAGTGTGCACAGATCAAGCCGTGGTAATTAGCACTTCCCGTTTTTGTTTCTGTTTGGCGTCTAAGATCTCCTTTCTTCTGGAATTCATAGGCTCTATCATAAGGCATCATTCATAATAAGGTGATGGAGAGGATTAGACATCAGCCAAATTAGGGAATTTATTAAGATCAACCACGTCTATGCTGGGTTAATATGAGCACTGAAGAGTGTATCAATTCTAGAATAATTCCAAGATCTGTTACTGAGGAGGTATAGGGTAGAATATGTAAGGACCTGATGCTGGGGACCGCAGGTATATAGTCTAGTTCGACACTATACCTTGAACATTTACTCTGATATGAGGAAAATCAGCACCTTGCACTGAAGGAGGAATTTGGGCACAATTTGTAGATTGCCAGTACTGTTTAGCTGAGTGTTGTTACCACTCCAGGCATTTATTTTTAAAAGGAACTAGCAATTTTCTCCATTGGCAAGTCATTAGACACCCTAAGAACCCACAATTTGACTCCATGGGCTGGACACAGAGGTTTCTGTGTGGGATGCTGGAGAGAAAGCCAGACAATGCCTTCCCCAGGAGGAAAGGGCACCTACTCAACTTGCAAATAAAGGTCCATTTTCAGTCATTCTCAGCCCAAGGCTCAATTCTCTGGTGTGAGTGCTTCTGGCCAAAGAATATTAATTTTTGCCCTTGAAGAATCACAACCCATTGACCTACACAATAGCCAGGAAAGCTTTTTAGATTTTTTTAAAAAATAATTCATATTGTCATTCACATCCTGTTATTTAAAGTTGTCAATCTACTCACACTCAAAGAATAAAAATGTTTGTCTGTAGCCAGTGGTTATTATTTGGGACTGATAGCGATACATCAGCCCCCATTCTAAAAATCAGGATAGATTTAGAGGAAGATGGTTAGTTATCTTGAAACTGTAAACTGGGGATCGGTGGTTTGTAATCCTAGTTACTTGGGAAACTGAGTCAGGAGGATCACAAGTTCAAGGCCTGCTTGGGCTACAAAGTGAGCTCAATGTCAGCCTGAATGACTTATTGGTACTCTGTCTGTTGTGCGATTCCCCTCTGTATGCTGTGAATGTGTTTTTATTACCATTGGTTAATAAAGAAGCTGCTTTGACCTATGGCAGGATAGAATATTGCTAGGCAGGAAATCCAAACAAAGATGCAGGGGTAAAGGAGGCAAAGTCTGGGAGATGCCAGCAGCTGCTGAAGAAGCAAGATATAAGATAATGCCACAGACATTCGGCAATACATAGATTAATAAAATGAGTTCATTTAAGATATAAAAGCTAGTTAGCTAGTCAGTAATAAGCCTGAGCCATCAGCCAAACATTTCGTAATTAATATTAAGTATGCCTCAGAGTGGTTATTTGGGGACTGGTGGACTGGAGAAAAACCTTCAGTTACACTGTCTCAGCATTTAACGAAAGGTATAAATGGAGTTGGAGATGTAGTTTATGGATGTGAGAGGCAGTGGGTTCAGACCCTAGCACCATGGGGGGAATGTCTGTGCCATACTCAGCTATGCAGTCTCTTCTAGCATCATAAGAACTGATGTCAATGGGTCTCTCTCAGGACACATGTGCTTCCTTAGAAACTGGAAGTGAATCTTATTGAAGTTTACTTTTAGAGAATTAAATTTGTCTTATTCTTAAATTCTGTGATGTTGTTTAATGTTTGTTCATTTCTAAAAAGAATGAAACACCCCCTGTATATCCAGAGAGAAGAAGAACATTTGAGAGTTTTGTCAAAGTTCAAGATCGTGAATTAATAGTGGGCACATTCACAGAGTTTTCTCTTTTTCCTCACTCTGGGCCCACAAGTGAACGAGTGGAGGCTTGAGTTAATGAGGTATTGGTTTTGCCTCATGAACTAGAGTGGAGAGGAGCTCAAAGCATATGGAAGGGCATGGTTCTGATAATTGCGTAAGGGAGTTAAAGTGATTGATGAAGTAAAACCCATTATGAGGGGACTAAGGGACAGTGAAGAGTGCTGGATCGGTGGCTCACGGGACCTGAACGTTGAAATTGGGGTTCCAGGTGTCGAGACTGACAAGGGAGATGGTGGTTGGACAGGGGCTCAGAGGTATTGCAGGAAAGGACTGGCATATGACCTTGGAGAAAAGTGTGGAGAGCTAGAGTGTTGGTGGAAGGCTCATCAGTGTGATTCTGAGTTCACCTAGGGCCAGAGCCATTGGCATGAGATGGGGCGACAGTCAGGGGACCAGCAACCCATGGCTTCCCAGAGCGAGAGGGGGAGTGGGTGGGAGAGTCTGATGGTGCATGATTCAAAACTCAGGGTTTTACATAAGAGGAAGGGAGGAAGAATGATCTAGATGTGCTAACAAAAAGCAGCAAAGACACGCACTCCACACCTAAGCAAAAAAATAAAGCCCAGGGAATTGGGGGAGGGGCACTGCTTAATAGTCCCTGATAGGGTCTCAGGGAGTAAGCAAGTGTTCTTGGGGAAAGCCAAGCTTTAGTCAGGAAACTAGGGGAAGTGTTCCGGAAGGGTGCCGGGGAGTAGGGGGAGATATCTTGCTAATGACCTCTAGAGTTCCAGAGACCCAGCCCAGGACCTGAAGGTGTATAGAGTGAGAAACAGGATGGGGAGGGGCACGACACAAGGGACCCTGTGGTGAGAAAGGCTGAGAAGGGTGACAAATGACATGGAAGCCCTGGTCTTTGTTGTGCCTGTTGTTGACAGGTGGCAGTGATGGAATCTGCCCTCTACCCAGACTGGATATGAACGTGCAGGGCAACACTCTGGTGTTTGGGACGCCCACCGGGGTCCTACTTGGAATGGCCTTACATCATTTCTATAGGGCTCCAATCTAACTGTAGCCACAAGAGTGGCTGGCTTTAGTCAAAGGCTCTCCCTGCTGCCCAGGGAGGAGTCATGGAAGGCTCTCCTGCTTGACCCAGCTCTGTGATCACTCCACCAGGCAGACAGCATGCCCTTAGACTGTGCTGTGTTTCAATGACTATTCTGGTCTGATTCAGGACTTCCGTCATGTTCTGCTTCCCGCCCCCCAGTTGATGAATATTATAATGTACACCCTCTGAGGTGGGGATTGTGAGCTGCAATGCCTCCAGCTCTACTCAAGACATCCGCACCTAAAGCTCCAGAGAACACTTCTACCAACGTAACTCCACTGTCTGCTCAGCCTAGGAGGGGTTCCAAAAAAGTAGTAAACATCTTCAATGAATGTTGAGTGATAGCAATGTATTGGAGGAGAATAATTCATATTTACCTCTTTGTGCATGGAATTAAAACAGAAGGAACCCCAGGGCAGGTCCTCACATTTCCCCCATGGACAGACTCTAGCATCTTCGTTCTCTGTGTCTCACTCTGCAGTCCCCAGACAGTCTCTAACAAATAAACTCTGGGAAGATTTACAAAGGACCTAACTTGCCGTTCCTCTTCCTGGATCTCTGCTTCCTCACTCACACAGAAATGTTGCTTCATGGGAGTTGAGATCCCCCTTCACTTCGATAGGTCCACCTTACATGTAAGAGGGGACTTCTCAGATATGAATCATAACTTGCAAAACAGAGCGAAGGATCAGAGGTGAACATAAAAGTCACTAGGAAAGGACGCCTTTTCTATTCTGGAAAATGGCAGCGTTTGACAAAGGCTGGAGAGGTGGCATGGAACAGAAATGATGTTCGTGGTGTCTGGGTTTCTTAAAGGTAACAACCCCTTCATCCTTTCGAAAACATCTATCCTGGCGACCATTTGCACAGCATGTAAATACCAGGGCGGTATTTTTTTTCTCAGTCGGAACTTTGTACTAACACTTCTTCCTGGCTGTGGAAAAGTCTGGAGACAGTGAACTCAGGCCTGTGTCGAGCTGGAGACTCCAGAAGCAGGGCAAGGCCTTTGTCTTACTCAGTGATTTTGAGGGAACGCTCTCCCTCTCTGGGAAGTTCAGCTCCAGTGATGTGGTCCCTGAATATAGAGTCAGTGTGTGTTTGCTGAGTGAATTAAATCGTTACTGTGTGAACTGCTCTGTGTTCCTCTCTGAATCCTGGGATGCAAACGTGGGGCTGTGAGATGTGCATATATGTGCCAGTACCAACACTAATGGACACACAGAAACTCCTGCATGCAGAGGGTGACCCTGATGCCAGCTTCCGTGAGTTTCAACCAGCCAGACCGTGGCGTGCCCCCGTGATGGTTGGTAACTGGGCTCACTGGAAATATAACTGCTTTCTCCAGCTCTTCATCTTTTGATTCTTAGAGAAAACAATCAAATTTATCTCCGGAAATTATAAAATTATAGTGCGTAGAAAGGTAAATATGGTGCCTTGTCTGCTTCCAGTGGCACAAGCCTAGTCTTTTCACCTCTGACCTAGCTGGTCATCGTTTAACTATAGGTAATGCAGGAGAAACTCAGCCTTTTTTTTTTTTTAATTTTCTTTCCCATTACAGAAACATTCCTTATTGCTGAAAAGAAATGAAGAAAAGAAGTAGGGAGGGAGGAAGGAAGGAGGGGAATGAAGAAGGGTCAGGGAGGGAGGGAAGGAGACTTGATTTTGACATGGGTATATATTCCTGGTTTTGTTGCTGCCATCATGAGCCCAGGCTGCCCTCACACTTGCGATGTAGCAGAGGATGGATGACCTTCATGCAGCCACCTCCTAAGTGCTGGGATTACAGCATAGGTCACCACACCTGGTTTATGCTACGCCGAAGAAAGGCTTGCAGAGCCTTCTGCGTACTCGGCAAGCAGTCTGCCAACAGAGCCACGCTTCCAGCCCCACATGGCTTAATTAAGAACTTGTATGCCGCATTTATTAAATAACTCCTTGACCTTATTTTCAACAAGTTGTTTTATTCATAACCGGGCCAGTTCTTTTCAAATGAAGAAAAATTGTACGCCCATATGGCACTCATGTAGATATGAGTATTCGTACGTGGCATTCTAGGAATAAAAATATCGTTTAAAAGTGAAAATTGAAATGCCAACAAGAGTCTGCTTCTGCAGAGTTCAGCTGTTTTCCAGGCTTAAGTGGGCGGGGATCGCATGTTAGAATTTTTCAGTGTAATTGGGGGGTTATTAATGCATGACACTTTTGGTTCAACAAACAAGGAAATAGACTGTTCTGGAAGCTTCCTAAATTGAGCGTGAGGATTCCAGACAGCCCTACAGTGGTGCAAAGCTGTGGCTCTTTGCTTCCTTACTGCAGTTTCTGTGGACTCCTCCTCTGAGCCTAAGTCTTCCTGTACACTTACCCTCCAGTTCCCGCCCTCTGTTTGACAGCTGGAACACGACATCCCTCACTGGATTCCTTTTGAGTTAAGTAAATTTCATCTTTCCTGCAAAGTAACTGTTTTCCCAGAGCTTGGGGTTTAATCAGTATCGAGTCGGGACAGGCACCAGCTTCATTCCTGCTGCCATCTGCCGCAGGCTCCTTTCGTGGTTTGTGTGCCTGCCGGTGAGATGATCCCTTCAATCTGTTCTGTATTACCATATTATTACTCCTAGTGTACATCTCATTTATTTTAGATACATATCATTATCGGCAGGATTTACGATCGTTCGTGGAAAGGCACAAACTATGACAACTTGCCATTTAGGAGTGGAGAAGAAAAGGCAGAGGTAGTATACATAGACTAGGGAATGGAGCTTTAAAACTTGCGAGGTGCTAAGCTGGAGCTTGCCTTGCGGACACGTGCATGAGGTGTGGGACTTCATAGCTGTGTGGAAGGGATTTTTGTTATACTATGTCCTTAGTGTGAGAACGGGTTGTTTGTCTCGACTCACCTGCGATTTGCTCAGTGTCGGTCAATATTGGAATAGCAAGGTCTTCATACACAGTGGCATAGTTATAACCCATGTTATAAAGGCTAATGAATGAGACATTGATCCTCTGTATTTATACTTCCTTCAAAGCCCACCCTGCCCTTTCCTGTTGACACTCCCCTCTCTCCATCCTTCCTACTAGTCACCCCAAATCCAGGTCTCCTTTAGAGTCCTTAAGTTTTAAGACTATTTTTATATCTATAAGCAAAAATGAAGCCTGGTATGCGTGTTTTCCCATCACCATTGCATCTTGTATTCGGTGTTGTTCGAGGTCATGCTGAAGGTTGTGCCTGCCTGCGGCACACTTTTATGCATTTGTGTATTCTGTTCATCAGTTACTTTTTAAACAGTGAGCAGAACTGTCAGCTTCCTTATGCCTCCCCGTGCATGCCTCCCTGCGTGTGTCTTCCACAAGTAAACACACATGAGATGCTTAGCACTGTAATTATCTGTTCTGCCTTGAGAACCGTACCTGTTATTCAGCCTTACTAGATAATCTCAAATTGTTTGCTAAAGTGATGATAACCATTATCACACTTCTGCTAGCGAAATGGGAGCTTTCCTAGTCTATTTCTGTATAGCACTTGGTACTTTGAGAATGACATCGAATAATTTCCTATCGATTGGACAGTTCATAAACTACTAATGTCCTTTCTCCTTAATTTTAAACATTATATTTGCGTGTTCACGCATGGGCGTGTGTACGTGTATGTGCATTGCACATACACACACACGCACAAGCCACAGCGTAGAGGTCGGAGGACAACTTGTGGCGGTTGGTTCTCTCCTCCCACCTGTGGGTCTGGGAATGGAGCTCAGGTTGTCAAGTGTCTTATTTTGCCTGCTAGCTCATCTTGCCCACTCGATGAATTTCTTACGACGGCACTGCCAAGGCTGGAAGCCCTGGCAACAGGGTGGCCCGACTCCCCTGTCCACCTCATCTGTCAGGGCTTTAGATGCTGACCCCTGAAGTTAGACTGTTTCTCAGCGCTCCAGATGTTCACCTGCTCCCACCTGTATGGATTCGACACTTGGAGAATTTTCAGATGTCTTCTGGCACGAATAGCTTCCTCAAATAATACACAAATCAGTGTCATGTATGTTTTACAGATATAGAAAAAAATATCCTAAAATCCAAATAGAACAGCAACAGCAGCAACAACAAAAGCTTCATGTACCAAAGCAATCTTGAACAAAAAGAATAAGACATTTCACTTCTGGCCTTCAAAACATACTATCCTAATGGCAGTTCATGCCTGGCTGTAATTTCAGTTCCAGGCTTTCTGACACCCTCACACAGAAATATATGTAGGCAAAATACCAATGAACATAAAAATTAAAAATTGAACAAAATACTAAAGGAGGAGGCTGGAGAGAGATCATCGGTTAGGAGCATGTCCTCTTCTGACAGAGGACCAGAGTTCAGTTCCCAGAACCTGTGCCTAGAGAGCCATAACTGCTTCTAACTGCAGCTGTGAGGGGAATCCGAAACCTCCAGCCTCCTCAGGCACCTGCACGCACATGTGCATACCAACACACTTACACGTAATTAAAATTAAAACACATCATATATGTGTGTGTGCACACTCAAAAGGCATAGTAATCAAAACAGCATGATGCTGATTTAAAAATAGAAACAATGACCAATGGAACAAAATAGAGTTCAGAAGTGAACTGATTCCTTTAGGGTCAGTTTGTTTTCTATAAAGATGGCAATAAAATACAGGCAGATACAGATACACTTTTAAGTAAATGATGTTGAAGAAATTGGTTATCATATCCATCTGCAGGAAGATAAAGTCATATTTTATCTATCTTTTATACTACATATGAAAACTCAAAATATATCAAAGAATTTGATGTAAGATTTGAGGCTGAAATGCTAGTGGGAAGCATTGGGGGAGCAGTTGTCAGCCTGGACGACGGTGTTTGTGATTTAGCCCCAAAGCTTAGGCAACACAATCAAAGACGGACAGGTGGACTGCATCAGACTAAAGAGCTTCTTCATGACAGGGGCACAGTAGAGACAGCCACCTACAGTTTGGGAGAAATACTTGCAAATGATACATATAATAGTGGGTTAGTACATAAGAGCAGAACCCAATCACTTCAAGGGAGAAAAACCCATTTCCTGTTATGAAGATGGAAGGTGATAATATTGGCAAGGCCCCAGGGAAGAGGAGCCCTTGTCTACCGGCAGTGGAAATATTAGTGAGTCCAGATACTAACGGAAAAGTATGGCTGTTCCGTGAAAGCAGAAACAGAACTCTGTGATCCAGTGAGCTCTCTTCCAGTCAGTCCTGTCCTGAGGACTGAGGCCAGTGTGCTGCACTCCA
Source organism: Neodon shergylaensis (assembly GCA_025134845.1). Taxonomy (NCBI): domain Eukaryota; kingdom Metazoa; phylum Chordata; class Mammalia; order Rodentia; family Cricetidae; genus Neodon; species Neodon shergylaensis. Next base: position 4,640,220 of record JABTXL010012687.1, on the reverse strand, counting down.
TGTTCACTGCAGCATTATTTACAAGGTTAAGATGGGGCGTCCGTGCAAAGTGTCAGTTAATTGGCTAATAAAGAACAATGCATATGTGATATATTTTACATATGATTGTGTATACATGCCCTGGAATACATTTCAGATTTGGAAATGAAGGGAATTCATTTGCAGCAACATGAATAAATCTGGAGGACATTATAGTGAAATCATTAAGTCAGACAAAAAAATAACCCAGCATGTTCTCTTATGAGAAAGTTAAAAATGTGGACACCTCTGAAGCAGATCATAGAACAGTGATTACAGGAGATTGGGGTATAGGGGTTGGGGCGACGGTGATGTTGGTTCTGAGGAACAAAGCTGCAGTTAGGGAAGGGGTGCGTAGTGACCACTGAAGGCAGTGAGTATGTCAGTCAACTTGACTTTGTCACCCGCGATGAAGACAGACATTACAGCATCACTGACTAGCCCTCCACTGGGTGCAATTCTTTGTCAAAAACATTTCAAAGTTGTTAAATTAATAGTGTTTCTCAGTTTCCAACATGCAAATCAGACGATTGCTTGGCAGCACACCTGTGCAGAACGCGAGCGATGTTCTCAGAGAATGTCATCATCGTCATGAAGCGATCACAGGGCTGACAGGACTATACGCAGGTAGATTCAAATGCTGTGAAATTCACAGTTGACTGGGTATCAGTGCAGAGACACCGAGGTACGCAGAAGTGAACTTTGGTTGGGGTAGCCCAGGAGGAGCCTGGCTCAGGTGAGCTTGGCTGAGGCAGGATGCTTGGGGAGGAGGGAAGGAGGAGGAACACTTCAAGGCCCCGGGCCTGTCTTTAAGGTTGCTTGCGGCTCCAGCCTGGCTTCTCCTGTCATTTCCTGTGTTTGTCACTTTACCACATCGTGCTGAGCCGGGAGTGGCACGTGGTCCAGCCAGTCTTCATCTGCCGGGTTGAAATCCAGGGGTATAGCTGGACTAGCCTCACTTTTATGCTCCCACGAACGTTGTTTCCTGGGCTACCTTTTCCCAGTATTTCATGTATTTATGAATTTTGGATTTGTTGACTTAGCATATACTATTTGTAATCATGAAAATATGATTAAATTATTCTTAGAACATAATTAACTGAAAATACCCATCTCTTCCCCTGTCCTTATTAAAATGTAACTTCTAAGTTTCTGGCCATCTTAGGTAGGTCTCCTGTTATATTTTGCCCACTCTTCTTCCCTGACTCAGAACCTCTCATTGTTGTATCACCTCTGGTGATCTCATGTCAGTGGAGGCCCCAAGTAAAATGTGTGCATGCTCTTGGGAGTGTAGGGGAGTGTTGTGTTCAGTTATAGACCGCTGATCCTTGATGAACGTTCAGTCCTCTTCCTGTGTCCCCAGGGGTCCTCAGTGACACCTCCAGTGTGAAAAACCCTCTGAGGTCATGGCCACACTCTTCTCACGTGACTTAGACCATTCTGTAGCCTGGCACCGACTAAAAAACTCTCCTTTTGCCTGGTTGTGAGACATCGCCCATGAGCCCTGGGGCTCCATCCGGGCAATGAGACTTGTGCACGGGAGACGGGAGTGAACAGTGAAGGCTGGAATTTATATCACCTTTATTATAAATCAAAAATTATAAATTGATTCATTGTAAGGGGAGGGTCATTTGAATATTCAGATTATTTAAGAACCCTTAACAGATATATACACCCCCATGTTCATTACAGCATCATTCTTAATAGCCAAGATAAGGCAGCAAGCCTAAATGGCAGCAGATGAATAGGTTAAGGAAAACACATATATTCAGCCTAATAGAAAGAAAATCTTGCCATTTTGAGCAACATGGATTAACATAGAGAAAGAACTAAACCAGTCACAAAAGGATAAATACCATGCAATTCCACTACATGAGGTTTCTAAGTAGGTTTACAGGAGCCAAAATTTCTACTAATCCTTGCTAGGAGCAGAGAGAAATGGAGTCTCAGTCTTCAGAGGGAGTAAAGTTTCTGTTCTACAAAATGAGTGTCGCAGAGACCAGGTGAATAGTGCAGTACCTATACCTAACCACGTGGCAATGTTCACTTTAAAAGTCAAGGGGATCTCATCTTAAACATTTTAACTCCCCTAAAGGCACAGAAGAACACAAGGAAAGCTTGAGGTATTAGATATGCCCTGTACCTCGGTTGCAGTATGGGTTTATGTCCACATTCATCAAGGTGCATGCATTAATTGTGGACATGCGTGTATATGTATATGTTTTAATATCTGTTAGACCTCATTAAGCCGGGCATTTTAAAAAGGGCAAATAGTAATAACGATGTCTTACATATGTCTGTTGTTTTATAACCCAGCATGCTTTTTCATCTTTGAGGAGTTAGAGGTACCACAGCATCCATCCTTACTGAGTAGGAAGGCTGTACTGCAGATGGAAGCTGGAACTTCTGAGGGTCTCCTGGAAGCTGAGCCTCTACAGTGGCTTCTTCCTTATCTGTCACTTCCCACAAGCTTAGGGTGTGAGAGCCCAGCCTGCCCGCAGCTGACTGTAAACTGGAGATCACGAAGGGGCAGAAAGCAAAAGAGTTCCCTAGAGAACCAGGCTGTAGTAAAAGGCAGCCCCTGTGCCCCTAAAGCCCACAGCCCCGTTCTTCTATTTTGAACTATTTCCTTCAGGTTTTCTAGTTCAAATAGTTGGAGTGGTTGAGCTGACTACCTGGGTTCTGTCTAGTCTGGTCGTCTGAGGCAAATGAGAGTTTTCAGGGTCAATCACAAGAGACCCTTGGCAGGGGGTGGTAGCCTTGCTTGGCAAATCTATCAAAGAATGGGGAGGCTGTCGAGCTGCATGCAGTCTTTCTACAGAGCTGGCTAGAGTCAGCCTCATGGAAGGGACTGATCCAGGTCTCGGGACAGACCAACGAAGAGGAATCAAAGCTTGGCCAAGACATTAGAATCAAGTCCAGAATCAAAGTCAGAAATGGTGTATTCTGAGCTTTGAAGGCTGGAGCTGTATCTGCTTCTGTATATGAGGTAGCCGTGCTAGGGCAAGGCAGATAGATAGACCTATGACTTTGAGTCCCCGTGGTTCCTAACTTTATGACCAGACAGAACAAGGCCTGCACATGGCATGAGAAGCAAGCAGGTGCCTGGCCATTTGTGACTATGCTGGGCCACACAGGGAGGCAGATGATGTTTATAAATCATAGGGTAAGAACACTAAGGTCTGAGGCTGTATTTTGCAGAGAGAGGAACTGGCCACTTTGTTGTTCTGTGTTTCTTCCACTGTTTTTTCCCCCTTTTTATTGTGATAACTGCAGTGGTATTTATAGTACCAGCCATGTGACACAGACGGTGCCAGGAAGCAGGACCAGCAGATGCTTCTGGAGTACAGTAGAGGAGGACATGGTCCAGCAAGCTGTCCTTCTTCAGAGCATCAATTCTCTCTTCTCTCCACTTGGTCCTTGGGGGAAAAGGTGGATCTTGTGCAATCCTGAGCAAAACTCGTCTTTGAGAGGGATGCTGGAGTCACAGTTCCTCTCCAAGAGGCCTCCAAGTTCTTAAACTGGGGAGACAGGCATGGAGACACTTCAGATTTTTTGTTGGTTGTGTTTTTTTGTTTGTTTGTTTGTTTGTTTTTACCTACCAAATACCCTTGCTCAGTAGGCTTCCTGAACCCAGGGATCTTCCTGTTCTCTGACTATTTTTCTCTGTAGAAGGAGCAGTTCACTTACTGAAGGTCCAGGTTTCTAGGCAGAATGAGCTCTGCTACTCTTTGAGGGCACAAGTGTGTGGTCTCCCTAGCAGTGTTCCCGGAAGTCAGCCCCGAGAGCTTCCAGCTGACTTCTTGTCTTGTGTGTCCTCAGTACTGAATTCCGTATAAGACAACCTTAGCCTTTGAGAAGGCTCCTGGAAGAGAAATATGAAGCAAGATGGTGCTGGAAACTGAACGTTGTTAAAAGTGGTCGACCTGGGCTGGAGAGATGGCTCAGCAGTTAAAAAACAAAAAAAAAAACACACACACACAAAAAAAAACTGTACTTCTGATGTTCCCAGTGAGTTTGGTTCCCAGCACCCAAGTAACTTAGCTCACAGTCACCTGCAACTCCAGATTCAGGGTATTTGACACCCTCTACGAACTTCTTTGGGTACCTGCAGCCATTTACACATACCCATACATAGACATATATTAATATACATAATTAAAAATTAAAATAATATATTTTAATGCAATATTTTATGAATTCTTTGAGAATGTCATGTGCTATATTTTGATCATATTCACCTTTATCTCATTCCATCTTCTAACTTCTCCTAGATCCGCCCCCACCACCCTGCACCTCTCCTTTTTTTTACCATTATCTTTGTTGCATGTATATATACATCTAAGTATATAAATACAAACTTTCTGAGTCTGTTTGGTGTAGACAGAAGTTTCCATCCCATCTAGTCCCACAGCCATTCAATCCCAAATAAGCACACAGAGGCTTATATTATTATAAACTCTTTAGCCTATTGCTCAGGCCTATTACTAACTAGCTCTTATGACTTAAATTCACCCATAATTATTATCTATGTTTAGCCATTTGACTTGGTGCCTTTTTCAGTGAGGCATTCTTATCTTGCTTCCTCTGCATCTGGCTATGACTGCCTCTCTGCCTTTCCTCTTCCAAAAATTCTGTTTTCCCCACCTATATTTTCTGCCTGGCTACTGGCCAATCAACGTTTTATTAAACCAATATAAGTGATGAATCTTTATACTGTACAAAAGCATTATCTCACAGCAATTTGATATTGCTCATATGTATGCCATTTTAGGGATGACTACTTGGTTTAGGTTAACTGATTAACTTTAGTTAACTTTGGTTAGTTTTAGATGAATTAGGAAAGTCATCACCATAGAAGACTAATTCTCCCCACTCATGGTCACTTGTTGCCTGTAGCTCTTCATCCAGGGGCAGGACCTTGTACGAGTTCCCTCATCCGCCATCCACGTTGGCATGTCACTGGACGAAAACAGTGAGGGTTGCAGCTCATCCCAGGTGGGTCACAGGTTCCAGTGTTAGCCCTCCGTGTTCATGCTCTTGACTTGTTATCTTGTGAACCATAGGGAACGGACCTTCTCAACTCCTTGGGAGATCCACACATTTTACAATTACCTAGCTTTCCTGTCCAATTCTCAAGTCCTAGAACAGCAGGGTCCTTCCAACTCCAGGCAAGGCCAAGCCTGATCCCCACCAGCAGGCAGGTGCTACTGCTCTGTAGAGCTGAGCCGAGTGACCTGTTAGATAGAGAAAGCTCTGGGGCAGACTTGTTATATTTTTATTTTAATTATTCATAGGGACTTAATAATTTAAGTGGTTATCAGCAGAAACATAAATACAGCATAGTAGGAAATAATTAGAAATTTGAGATATGTTTATCTGGAAGAGTTTTAAGATTGGAAATAGTCTATTTGATCAGAATAATTGCCTAAAATAAGATAATTTTTCATTGCCACATATGAAGTCTCGCTCATGAATACATATATCATACTTGGGTCTTTTAGGAAAAATAAAGAGATTCTAATCATTTTTTAAGTGATTTATCCGACAAACAGATACTCAAACATTTTTGTAATTCTCTGCTAAACCTGATGGGAAGATATTTAAGACAGTTTTTCTTTTAAAAATATTCAGCAGTTAAATAGAGAAAAGAAAACAGACTTGAAATATGAAACAGCCAGGTGTGTAGCTAATGAAGACGGAGGGATGCACGTATACTACGAAAGGAGATCTGCTGCTTACAAAGGGAAAGAGAAAAGCTCAACAATTGTTTTACCGGGTCGCCTGCTTCCCCACCGCTAAAGAAGGCTCTTTAAGACCACCCAAGCCAGATAATGGCTTGTATGTATGATGCGGTCTGCATTCATCCTGGCCTCAGTGCATTGAAAGAACCTTGCAGAGGCAGAGTCTTGCTCAGTGCCTCTGGGGGATGGATGGAGATTTCTTGTTGTCCTAACTTTGCAGGTACCATATGCATTTTGGGCTGCTGTAATAGACTACCAGAGGCTGGGGAGTTCACGAATAGCAAAAGTTAGCCTCCCACCATGGGTGAATACTCCGAGATCAAAGCACTAACAATTTTGTGTCCTTGGCTCATTGGGTGGCTATTTGTCTTTGCACCCTTATCCTGTGGAAGTAGCCAAGGGAGTCTGTTAAGGTCTCTTCCATAATGGCACTAATCCCATTCTAGAGGATTCTGCCCTAATGTTCTAAGAAAATACCCAGTGCCATGGTCCTGGGGGTTAGGGTTGAAGATGGAAATTCGGGGATGGAAGAGGCACACACATTTAGTTACAGATAAGGGATTACAGTTAGGAGCTCATGACTCCTCTAAGGCATGAAGGGTGCTACAAAGACATCATTCTGGAGGAAGACGGATGCACAGACAGGAAGCTTAGAATTGGGTCTGAGCACTGGCCCACAGTGGTGCGAGCTACACCTTCTTCAGGGCAGGGTCTCCTATAGATGAACTGGAACACCTGAGGCCTCAATTGACAATGGTCATTGAGATCAAGTTTCCCTCAGGTGCCTCTCTTGCTTTAGGCCAAGGCTATACGCTGCCCAGAGAAGTAGACCCTGTGTGTTTACTGCTAACCTACTTGAAGAAAATTAGTTGATGGAGTAAGATCCTGTGTACTAAAGGGAGCTGCTGAATTTGCCCCACACAATAAAAAGACGCTCCAAAGGAGAGCCCAGATTGGAGACTCTTCAGCTACGTTGCTAAGAGCCCTGGAAGTCACCCACAGAATAGCGGAAGGATGCCCATTGTTGGCTCCCTGTGCCCCAGCCGTTCACACCCATCCATTGTCTTAGGAGGAATACATTCTGTGAAGCAGCCATGAGAACATGTGATGCTCACATGTTAATTCAGAATCCTTTGGTTTGTGGGTAATTGTCTGGGTGCTCCTAAATGATAAATGTATGTAGGTGGGATGTTAAAATCAAGCTATACACCCACATCTTTATATCTCTCCCTAACGGTGTATGTTGGATGCTTGGGGTACTTGGCATGAACCTCAGAAAAGGCAAGTTTTATAAAATTCTCTCCAAGTTCCCTCATGTCCCTTCTTATAATGGCATTAATGTCATCACACGCTAACTCTCATGAACAGAAGGTCCATCTCCAAATATTATATCAGGTCTTCAACATAGAAAGTTTCCTTGGGGAGATGGTATAGTTAGGTCCCTTGTCACTGTCTCCTCGTGACACAGGCAAAATTCTCCCCAGGAAACAAATCTGAGCAACACCCTTCAGGGCTGCTGTAGTTTTCATTCTCTCTGCACTCCACGTGCCTGCTCTGTGCTCGTAATTTGCTGATCAAAGCCAAAGTTCTCTGTGCTGAAAGTAATGGGGGAAGCCAGTGCTCTCTGAATCTCTATAACCATGGTTGCAGCACTTCCAGTTGCACTGGAGTGGTCGGAGGGGAAGGAAGACCATCCCGTGGGAATGAGTGACAAATGACCACAACCTCCTTGAACTTGCACAGTCTCTTGCCCCAGTGTCATTGCATCTGTCATTCCCTCTTGCACCATTTACTGCTGCGTGTAGCTGGCATCCTTCAGTAGCTATGAGTGCATATATAGAGTGACCAAATGTCCTGATTTGCCTTCCACAGTTCCAAGTCTCTCCTCTTGTCCCAGGGTAATTATTTATGTCCTTTTATGCTCAAGAATGTCCCAGTTTAGACAATATATCATATGACTATTTATTTGCCAAACACTGATCTAAGCATTGTACATAAAATACTCACCTACTGCAAACATAGAAACAGTGACTTTAAAAAAAATATCAGTTTTAGAATGAGAAGGTGGAGGTTGAATAATGTAGTCAAGGCCCCTAAGCCAGTGGACCCAGGCTGCCTACACTGGGCCTGTGTATTCCACCACCCCTGCTCTGTGTCTGGTGACACCAGACTTTGGGAACTCTCCTTTCATTCCTGCCCTACTCCTCTCTCTGGCTGGGCCATTTCCTGTGTGATCCATCTCCTCTATGTGTGCCTACATTGTGACAAACTGTGGACAGTGAGGATGCTCCCTCCTCATCCCCCAAGACCCTCCCAGCACCTCACATGTAGTATAGGCTCAGTTAATCTGATGAATGAATGCATCTGCAGAGAGGGTTATCAGGGTAGGGCACATGGACTTAAACCTTACAGCAGGTCCTTTCCCCATTTCTAGATGATTCTGCCCTTGTCTCTCCTTCAGATGCT